>CM067540.1:21835006-22435006 GCA_034509755.1 Anisodus tanguticus
CTTACGTTAAAAGAAGCGATGATGATGATTGGAGAATGTTACACTTTCTTCAGGGGAAATTACTACATGACAATTCTTGGTGAAGAGTATGACTGCATAAGGGAATTTGTTACTTTTAAAGATTCAAAAGTTATTGCAGCACCAGAAACTTGGCTTGATTTGAGGATCAAAGGATCACAACTTAGCCAATATTTTAGGAGGAAATCAAAGCATAGTCCAAAAGGGCTATTTGCATATCCTGCTTATGTGGAAGAAACGCGCTACTCAATGCATTGGATCTCAGAAGCTCATAGAAATTCATGGCATGTTCTGTTAGATGCTTCTGGTTTGGATGCAGGTAAAGAAAGATTGGCTTTAACGTTACATCGACCGGATTTCTTGTTGTGTACAGTTGATAATACACATGCTCAGCCTTCTAGAATCACCTGCCTTCTTGTAAGGAAGCAGTCTTTCGAAACTGCAGCTTCTTCAGCAAATTAATTTACTCAGGGTTAGGGAAGAAAGTTAAAATGAAAAGACATGAGCAGTCGGCCATCATTCGACATCTTAATTCCACCAACTATATCAAAGGGAAGAGTCACCCAAGAAGGTAGTTCCTAAGAGGCAGACTTTGTGCATGAATGAATCTGTGTACTTCTGTTCCAAATTGAGTAAAGACAATTTCTACTAGTTTTCATTTGCTCTAAACTTTTGCTGCTGTACATGTGAGATGTTTGTTCTCGCTGATAGTCTTAGTGGATGGGTAATCTAGTTCACATAAGAGGTATAATTAGTGTGCTTTCTTTAGGGACTGATTAGAAAAGTGTGATTTTTTTCTCTTTTAAGTAAGCTCAACAAGATAAGTTGGCACATATTACTTTTTCAAAATGAAAGAGGAAAAAGAAACGAAATTAAGTCTAGTACCAGCAAAACAAATCCATACAACATAATTCCGTACGTACGTAAATACATCAATTCACTTAAAACGAAGACGAATTACAACTAAGAACTACTAAGGAAATTAAACCTCATCCAATATTATTTGGTGAAGTAGAAATGGAAGGCACCAAAACGTTTGACAGATAAACACAAGTGATCATCTAGTTTCTTTTCCCTCTTGTTGAATCAAGACACTAGTAGCTCCATAGGAATTACGGCTAAAAAGATTGCTACAAATGCAGCAGCCACAACTGTTCCAGCGACTGAAAGCTGGGGTCCGTTCTTGAATCCGTTGGAGGCGACTTTTGTAGTATCCGGCGATGATGATGAAGCTCCGGAAGGTGTGGGGCCAGTGGTTTTGGACGAATTGGTGAAGATGGCCATATCAGGAGAATTGGGAGGAATGTTGAGTAGCTCTACGCTCATCAACAAGAAAAATTGATGTATTATTACTTGAGAGAATAAGAAGATGAATATGAATCACACTTAGTATGCATATGACTTGAGTAAAGTTGAAGGAAAAAAAAGTCTTGTACCAATATTTATAAAGAATGTTGTTGCTAAATGTTTTTCTTCTACTTCCAAAAAACATGATCATGAACTTAAGCAACATGAACAGAAAAATTCAATAATCGATAATAACTTGTTCCGAATTGAGACATAGGTATATACTCCCTCTTTTTCAATTTATGTGAATCTTTTACTATTTTGAGAGTCAACGAGGTGATTCTTCGACCACGTTTTTCTTACATTTTTTCTAAATTATTTGAATTATAAATTATAATGACTTATGGTACTTTTAATGTAGTTTCTAAATATATAAATTTTATTTTTACAAATTTGAAAATTTAATGTCAAAAATTATAAAGTTTGACCCTCATACTCCGAAAAGGTTCACGTAAATTGAAATAGAAGGAGTGTTTCCTTATACTTCCAAATAACATAGACCTGTCCATCGGGTCGGGGACCTGCCCGGCCCGACCCAAAAAAAACAGGGCCAGGGTCAGCTTATAGCTGACCTGCGAACCACTCGACCCAAAAAAGCGGGGACCCGATCAGGGTCAGGGTCGGGCCAGGGTCAAAAAAATTTACCGTCTGACCCGGCCCGACCCGACTTCGATCCGACCCGCATATTTTTTTAATATAATTTATATTATTTTTCCTTCATTAATATTTATTTTGTACTTATATATATTTTTATCATTAATAAGTGATATAATGCAGGTTTATATATATATATATATTGCTCTAATCTACATTGAGCTCGACATAAAATAAGATAAAAATGGTAGCTGATTATTAATTATATATTTATATTATTACTCGTTTTGTTAATATCATGGAAGCATAATGTAGGGAGAAAAAGTAGTTGTAAATTGGTGAAACTTTAAATAGTCATAACTCTACACTCGGATGTCTGTTTTACCCGATTTTTTTTTATTTTGCGTATTGTTTCGAGACAGGGCCGGTCTGGCGCAGCCAATTTTTTAAAAAACATCTGTTTCCCAATCAATTTATGTTCTTCCCCAAATCGATTTCTAATTTTCTTTTTCTTTAGTCAAGATCTCACGATATACAATACATTTCAACGTCGAAATTTCGTGGTAATGTAGGGGTGAATGCCAATTTCAGTTTTGAAAATTCAATTTTTTTTAAAAAAAATCCTCAACCCGGCCCGACCCGACCCCCTGGCCCGCCAAAAAAATTCAACGGGTCAAGGCCGACCCGTGACCTGTAGGGTCCCTGAAGGGTCAGGGCCAGGGTCGGAATTTTTTAAAAAATATAGGGTCAGGGTCTGGCCAGGGTCGGGCAAGCAGAAAAAAAAAAGTCACCGACCCGGCCCGACCTTTGAACAGGTCTTAATAACATAATCTTTTTGTGATAATTGAAAAATCCCATGTCAATTAGCTAATTAATGCAAATTGATGAGTATGCATATTCGAAGAATGAGTCAGCCTATCAACCCATCTTTCACTTCAATAATATCAAACTTTACAGGTATCGTTGGTACACATTCAACTCTATATGTACACTTCGTTTACCGGTCAAACAAAGCCCCTTGGGATCCAAATAACATACTAGTAGTATTCTTTTGTTAATACAATTATACAAACTAACATGTTTTTTCAAATTTTATACTAAACCATTCTTCTTAATTTTGTGTGGCACTTTTTTGTTTCTCGAGATTTAATTTGACTAATCATTGAAGCTAAATTAAATTAGATCAATTCAAAATTCAAAAAACAATATATCGAAAACTATACTAAAAGTATTATAATTACAATTCGTCTCATGTTAATATAATATAAAATATATTTTAAATTATTAATTAAAATTTGAATATCGAAAATCGAAAAGTAGCCAAAGAAGTAGCAAATGTGTTGGGAAATTTGTATTGTGGTAAACATTATGAGATGGTCCATAATTAATGAACAGGTTAGATGAAAGTCATTTTCGGGTAAAAGGAAGTAGGAAACTAAAAATAACAACAACAAAAAAGGGGGAGGGAGGGGACACAAAATCAAAAATCTACTCGGGTTATTTGCACTTTTGCCGATATTTTGTGTTGATTTTTTCTTTTTGTCTCTCATAATAAATAATTTTTTCAGACATAAATTTATATCCGTATTATAATATCCTTAAATTATATCCCGCACCTTAAAAAAATTATACCCGCTAGATATAAGTTCACAATTTTAATGGTAAAATTAAAGACCAGCCCATTTGAAGGGCAAAGATTAAAGACCAACCCATTTGAATATATTACAAAGCCCAAAGATCAAAGTTCTAAAATTTAACAAAATTATGTTAAATAAGATTATAAAATCCTAAATTTCATAACCCTAAAAAGAAGGAGCTGAGCTTTCCTCTCTTTCACTCTCGTCTCTTTTTCTTATGAAATAATTTAATTATGAACTTGAGACATGATTAACAACGTTATACAGTATTTTCTTATATATATTTATATTTTTACATTTTTAGGTTAGAATTTAGAATTAAAAAATATATAAAATTATTTTTAAGAAATGGTGGATGGGACCGCCCAGCCCGTGACCCACATAGAGTTTAGGTTGAGGCGTTGAGCTGATCATTTCAAGGCTCATCAAAATAGTTGGCCGCCTCAGACTAATCCGTCAAACTTTAAGGCCCATGAAGGATTGATGGATCTAGCTGGGCCGACCATATTGACAACTCTATGACTAAGAGCTTGTTTGGATTGATTTATTTTAAATGTTTTTAAGCACTTCTAAAATATTTCGATAAAATATAAAAGTGCTTTTATATGTTTTATTTTTAAGTTAAAATAATAAAAACAAAACAAAAGTCATAACTCATAAGTTAATATTCCTAATTTATGGTTTTTGACGGGCTCTAAATTGCACTACGCTTAGTACACAGCCAAGTAACCTTTAGGAAGAAAAAAAAAACCAAAGGGACCATTACTTAAATTTGATCACTGTTGAAAATCAATATCTTCCCTCCGATAGAGGCAGAAAAGTTCCAACAGTCAGGATTTTTTAACTACTCCCTCCGTCTCAAATTATTTATTATTATTTTTTGTTTTACATACCCTTAAAAATATTAATTAGAAGGGGTATTTGACCTACTTTATAATTATTTATATCTAAGTTATGATTTCTCTCCATTAAATGTTTAGTCTATTTTATGTGTCATCTTCATTAATGACAAAATTATATTAAGGGTGAAATGAAGAAAAAATCATTAATTATGTCTTAAACTTCTAAAACGATAAATAATTGGACATAACTATTTTTAATAACAACGACAAATAATTTAAAACAGTGAGAGTATTGAACAAGCCGATTTAAGAGAGACAATTTCATGTTTACGTGAATGCGTGGTTACTTAGGCTTCGAGCAAAATACTAAGTAGTGGTAAATTATCTCTTGATTTCCTTACACTTCTCAACCCAATAGTAAATAATAAGGGTAAAATAGGTATGAAGTGGTAAATTATCTCTTGATTTTCTAAAATAAACAAGTAAAAGTGGACAACTATTTTTAGTTTAGTGGACAAGTAAAATTGGACGAATGAAGTAGTATTTAATAAATAATGATTTAATTTTAAACTTCTCATTTTATCATTAATGAAAATGATTTAGAGTAACAAAAAGAAAATTATTGTTCCCTCGGTCCCAAAAAGATTGTCTTAATTTTGCTTAGCACGAAGTTTAAGAAATAAATGAAGAATTTTGAAATATGTGATAAAAAACAAGACTTAGATATTTATGTAATTATCTTACAAACTAATAACTAAATAAGACAATCTTTTTTTGTATGAAGGAGTACAATTTATTTTAAATTATAAATTTCAAAAGCTTTCTCTTTTCTTTTAAACTTTGTGCTTGGTCAAATAGTCTGGCCGAGGTAGTGTACATAAGTTACAAACAATTCACAACATGTACACATTAGAAAGAAAAATATTGACTGTAGTATGGCATGAACAAGAAAGTCACATAGCAAAAATAGCTAGGGACATGAAAAAGATATGTAATGCAACATGCCTTGTTTGAGCTGATTTATTTGTAGTAAATATAAGAAAAAGAAGCTTACTAGGGCAGTTAGAGATGCTGGCGTTAGTGAGCTTGCAAGCAGAAGGAAGCTGAAGCAATTTATCTTCTTGAATGCCCATGCTCTTCAACTGAGGACTTGATCCTTTATGGATCTGTTCTATTATGTAGCATAGACAAACCGGGTCCTTCTCTTTTATATCCGTTGCCGCATCACAGCATTCCTTCGACGGTGACGGCGCTTTCCCCGTCGCGTACGTTAAACACGCAGCAACCTTTTGAAACTCCACACCGCACTTTGAACCAAGGCTGTTGTTATTATCATCCCCATTAGCTAATAATCCAGTATAAAGGATCAGTAATACTACAAACTTATATGCACTTACCATTTCTTTTAATGGAAGGAGAGGGAGGATGAAAAGTTTGTACTTGTAAAATTAAAATCTTAGAAGCTTTTTTTTATGATGATATTTGATGGACTAAGGTCTTTGTGGGGTTATAAATAGGAAGTAATGTTTGAGAAAGAAGAGGAATTAATGGGCAGAATAATAAAGGTGGGTAGTTGGAGGGTAATGAATAATGAATGGGCTGGTTGTCAGCATGTGAAGCGGGATGGTCTTAAATGAAGTTGATCTGTCGTATCTATATCTGATTCATTCAATCACCCTTAACGGGAAAGTCCCGAAGGCGAAAACTCTCATCTGTATCAGAGGCTTCTTGACCAGGTGGGATGTAAATCGAGGGATATGCGTGAGTGGTAGCCCTGCAAGGGAGAGGACCAACGGGACACGAACCCAGCAACAATCCTTGCAATATTTCAGCAAAGACTGTCACCACACGGATTCGAACCCGCGACGTCGGAGTGGTTGTACCCCAATCACCTTGCCACTTACCAACTCGCATGTGCCCCTGGGGGCAAAACTGTGGTAGGGTAAACTTTTTAAAGTGACTGGTCCCACCGCATTACGGCATACCCCAGAAAACCCCACCTCCGGCCTGGCCCTACAGATTAGTATACACCGCTTGGCCCTACGCGTATGGAGGGATTTTTGGGGGAACACGGTTCCACTCTCGCTGATCAGAGGACTCGAACACGGAACCTCAGACAGCAATACCCTAATGTATTGGCCACTGGGCCAAACACTTTGGATAATCACCCGCTGATTACTAAGCGAGGAGGCTTTTCCGATGAAGCTCAAACATTTATTCCGGTCGTCTCAATTTATATGATACAATTTTATTGAACATAAAATTTCAGTAATAAAAAAAATTAATCTTATGGAATAAAACAAATCAACGATATTTATGTAATTATAAATTATCTCGCTAAGCGTAAAAGATAAAATTTAAAATTAAATTATTATCAAATAAAAACGTGTCATTTTTTTAGATAGAATAAAAATGTATCATATAATTTAGGGTAGAGCCCTTGAATTTCTGCATTGATTATGTCTTTTTGAGCCGAGCGTCTATCGAAAATGGTCTCTCTATCCCACAAAAGTAAAGGTAAGGTTTGCGTACATTTTACCCTCCCTAGACCCCACTGTTGAAAGTGCAAGAGGGGGTGAATTGTAATTTTTCCTTTTCTTAGTCAACTGCCTTGGATCAGTAGTCGATTATTAACAGATAAAGTGCATAAAGTAAATTGCTAAAAGTAAATAACACCAGATGTTTGTATACTGGTTTAGATTCAATGTGAATCTTAATTCAGTCCTCTTGGTTTGCAAGGGTTTTCTCTGCAACTCTTTTGAAAGTAGATTTGGTACAATGAGTATACAAGGAAGGAAGATCAACAACTCTTTTCAAAGTAAAAGAGTCATGCCACTGACAAAGATGAGCTTTACCAGCCTTTCCTTTTTTTTATTCCTTCAAAGGCGAGTTCCAAATCCATCTTCTCGATAGTTGTTTGTAGCTTTTTATAAGGCGGGCTACGGTGAATCTCATGATTCTCTCTCTCTCTCTATATATATATATATGACTTATGCCCTACAAAATAGAGTAGTCTAACTAGCAATAGGACTTATGTTCCATACATAGCACATTGTTTGAAAATAAGTCACCAAAAAACATAAATAGTCTTAACAAAAACATGAAAGATAAGGCAAGTTAGTGTTCCTCCATATCCTTCTATTGTTGTTGCTCTTCTTCCTCATCTTCCTACTGCTGTTGTTGTTGTTGTTGCTTCTGGTATTGTTGTGCAATAGTGCAAAGAAAGTAAGTCAAGGTGTTGATAATGGCATCCTTAGTGGCCTCAACAATATTAGATAACTTTCCAGGAAAGTCAGTCATATTTGTCTGCAGCTGTGCAAACAATTTTGCAGCTTCCTTTAGCATTAGCTCCAGTTTAATCCCCAGACGAGCAACATCGCTTCCTGTTTATTTGGTGGATTCTTGAATTTTCTCAATACGGAAGAGAGAGGATGCCATAAAGTCTTTGAGAGACTTAACTTTGGTATCAAGAGCATTGAATTTATAAAGGACATTCATAGAACACTCGGGCATAACAGGAGATGGATCAAAGGTTTTGGTTTTAGAAGGAGAGTCAGGGTGTGGTTCTTCAAGGACGTCCTTGGTGAGCCAATTATCTCCCGTGAAAACATATCCCATACTGCCAAAAGTTCTAGAGTTGTGGCATTGTTTGATGAAGGTGCTGGGATAGTCATCCAGATTGATGTGATGGGCATCAAGAATGCGTGTAATGAGCATGCCATAAGGAAGACTAGAGGGATTAGAAGCACATTATATCATGTAATTGATGATAATGGCGGACATATTTAACTTCTTTCTAGACAGCAAGCAGTAGGCAACAAGAGCATCTCGTTGGGTGATGTTTGAGTAAGACCCAGCACGAGGAACAATGATAGTCGACACAATGTGACAAAGAACACGGACTTCAAAAATGATATCAAAAGGACCAAATTAAGCAGGAACAAAGGGGGAATTTGATAGGACCTTTTTGTGGCTTGGTCAAAAGAAATATTGAGAGACTCAGACCAAGTTATTTTGGACAAATCATAAAAACCATAACAAGAGCAACCAAGAATAGAGTCAAGAACGGCACAATCCAACATAATACAAGTCACAAGGATCAGAGTTTCAAGTTCATTAGGTTTATACTAGCATAAAACATATGTATAGGGGTTTCATAAACACAGGTAGGGTTTTGAAATAAATATTTCCAGCCTTGATAAGTGAAGAGATGTTTTACCTTGCAAGATTGATATTGTATGAGGTTTAGATCAACAATGCGACTAGTGACGATGAATTTGTCTTAGAGAGAGAGAAAAATATATCTACTTAGGTATCCCAAAACTTTCGCTTGAGAAAGCCTGGTCAGGTTTACTTTTTTTTGACAGAGTTGGAGCATGCATCATGATCAACAGGCCTTTTTCCAAGTTTTAATGGGAACATAGTCAGTAGCGTCAGATGAAAATGAATGGGCGGAGTCGTCGGAATCTAGATGAACAGGGGAAAAGGGTTTTCCCTTGTTCCTAACACGAGAGCTGCTTCGAGTAGAGGGTTTTGAGGATTTTTGAGTCTTAGCCATAGATGTAGAAGAAGAAAAGAGAAAAGTTGTGAGGAAGAAAGAGAGATGAAGTGGGTAGTTAAGGAGTGTGATGTTGAACGAAGAGTCATGAAAGGGAAAAGGTTTTGGGGAAAGAGAAACCGACGGCGTATTAATACAAGGGATGGTATTTGAAGTGACAAAAGTAATAATGACCCCTTAATTGATTTGACAAGAGATGAGTTCAAACACCATTATTTAATATAGGTAAATATCACAAGTTTAAGGAAACAAGTTTTTGGAAATAATTTAGTGGAGTCTAAGTAAGGAAATAAATTTCACAAAGGATTTGCAATAATTTCTAGAGATTCTCTAAGCATGAAAAATCTTTCTTTCAATAAAAGTTTGGTAAAAATATCAAGGAGTTGTTTTTCAGTGCACACAAATTTCAGTTCAATAGCTCCCCTAAGAACGTAGTCTCTAATAAAATGATGTTTATTATCTATATGCTTTGTCTTATAGTGATGCACATGATTTTTGGTCAAGCAAATAACACTAGAATTATCACAGTAAATTTCAACAAGTTTAAATAGCAAATTATAGTAACTTAATGGATTAATCATCCATAGTAGTTGAGCATAACATTATTCAATGGCAATGTATTCTGCTTCAGTGGTAGATAGTAAAACACTTCCTTGTTTTTTTTTCTATTCAAAGAGATTAGGGATTGTCCAAGTAGTTGACAAGTACCACTTATACTTTTACGATCATCTTTATCTCCTTCAAAATTAGCATAAAAAAAGCCTTCTAATTTGAAAGAGTTAGTTTTTAGTATCATAAACCATGAGATATTGTTCCAATTAAGTATCTAATGATTCTTTTGACAATGCTAAGGTGAGATTCCTTAGGAGCTGAATGATACCTGACACAACTTCAAACACTAAACATGATATCTAGTCAACTAGCAGTAAGATAAAGAAGTGAACCAATCATTCTTCTATACTTGGCTTCATCAATATGTTTACCTTCATCATCTTTGTGAATTGAACAAGTAGGGCTCATTGGAGTTTCCAATTTTTTCATCATTCATACCAAACTTTTGAATAAGCTCTTTGATATATTTACTTTGACAAATGAATATCCCTTTGTCAGTTTGGTGGATTTGTAGTCTCAAGAAGAATGTCAATTCTCCAATCATGCTCATCTCAAATTCACTTTGCATTAGGTAAGAAAATTTCTTGCATAAAAAGGTGGTACAACTTCCAAAGATAATATCATCAACATAAATTTGAATAATAAGATTTTCAGAAGAGGTTCTTTTAATAAAAAGAGTTGAGTCAATTTTCCTCTAGAAAAATCATGTTCAACTAAGAAAGCACTAAGCCTATCATACCAATATTTTGGAGCTTGTTTAAGGCCATATAGAGCTTTAGATAATTTGAACACATGGTAAGGATATTTGGAGTTTTCAAAACCAGGTGGTTGTTTAACAAAAACTTCTTCGTCAGTAAAACTATTTAGAAAGACACTTTTAACATCCATTTGAAATATTAAATCCTTAAAAAGCAGCATGAACAAGCAATATTCGAATTGGTTCTAACCGGGAAACTGGAACAAAAGTCTTACCGTAGTTGACTCCCTCTTATTATAAGTATCCTTGAGCAACTAGTCGAGCTTTATTTCTCATCACTTTCCCAGCTTCATTCAGCTTATTTCTGAATACCCATTTAGTCCCGACAACTGAAGCATTTCCAGGCTTGGGAACCAGACTCCACACTTTATGTTTCTCAAATTGATCTAATTCCTCTTTCATAGCCTTGACCCAGTGGGTATATTTCAGCGCTTCATCAATTTTCTTTGGCTCTAGTTGTAATATAGGAGCTAGATTAGCATTATTTTTATTTAAAGTCTAGTCTTCATTCCTTCATTTATGTCTCCTATGACGAACTTCTTTGGATAGTCAGGTTCGCTTCTCTACTCATTTGGAACATGTCTAACTATTAGGTTAGTCGACTTGACAATTTCAATAGTCAATAATTTTTCATTGTTCTGATCAGCAATGGGAGTGATTGTTGTGGTTGGTAGTGACTAGCTTCTTCATCTATAATTTTACCTTTCTCGACCAAAGGGTTAGTAACATAAAAAATTAGATGACTAGATTCTTCAACAGTTAATGTGTGTTTATTAAATACTCTATAAGATCTATTGTTAGTTGAGTAACCAAGAAAAGTACCTTCATCGCTTCGTGAATCAAACTTACCAAGATTGTCTTTTCTATTACTATAAATAAAGCATTTACATCCAAAAGGATGAAACTAACTCACATTTGGCTTCTATCCCATCTATAGTTCATATGGAGTTTTCTTTAAGATTGGCCTAATTAAACATCTATTTAAAACATGACAAGTTGTACTTACAACCTCATCCCAAAAGTGACGTGGTAGCTCATTTTCCACAATCATTGTTCTTACCATATCTTGCAAAGTTCTATCCTTTTGTCCAATAACACCATTTTGTTGAGAAGACCATAGTGCAGAGAAATTATGAGTATATCCATATTCATTACAGAATTTTTCAAAAGCTTTATTTTTAAATTCTCCTCCATGATCACTTCTGATAGATGAGATGTAGTATCCCTTTTCACGTTGTACTTTCTCACATAAAAACTTAAAATTCTTTAAAGTATCATCTTTATGAGTAAGAAATATAACCCATGTAAGACAAGAGAAATCATCTATTATAACAAAAAGTACCTTTTTCTACAATACTGACAGTTCTAGTAGGACCAACAGGGTCCATATGAAGTAGCTACAATGGTTTAGAGGTAGACATAATATCTTTTGAATTAAAAGAGTTTCTAGTTTGCTTACCTTTTTGGCATGCATCACAGATATGATCTTTGGAATAGTTAAGCTTGGGCAATCCTAGAACCAGTTCATACCTTGCAAGTTTTTCTATTAGTTGTATACTTGTATGTCCCAGATTTTTATGTCATAGCCATGGATCTTCCCCATTGACGTTAAACAAATGTGTCCCATTGGGATTTTAACTGAGTCTAGTACATACACATTTTTGTTTCTACTTCTAAGTAACACAACTTTGCCAGGTAGGTCTTCAATGATACAACCTATTTTTCTAAACCTTACATATAAATCGGAGTCACATAGTTGACTTATGCTCAACAGGTTATATCAAGACCCTTCACCAAATAAACGTTAGTAATATCACAAGAGTTATTAAAGGTAATGGTTCCTATACCCATTACAATTTCAGTGAAGTTGTCTCCAAAAGTTACTAGTCCCCCATCAAAGTCCACAATTAATTTGAATAAACTTTTGCGCCAATCATATGGCTTGAACACGTACTGGCTAAACACCATTTTCTTTTTATTTCTCCTTGTGGTGTTCCTGAAAAACAGAGTAGTTACTTTATTTTAGGTTCCCAAGCTTTCTTGAGTCTTTGAGGGTTAGTTCTAACAAGATCTACATCAGTTTTGGGTTTTCATATCCACCCCGGAGTAGTTGTATAGAGAAATCTGCAGTTATAAGATTTGTGACCAATTTTACCACAACAAAAACAAGTATGAGAAAAGTGTTCTTCAGTGACATGCTGATTAATCGACTTGCTTGGTTCAATATCCTTAACAGACCTCCTATTAGTTGATTTGGTTGCCCTAGTCGGCCGATCTGTCTTAAAGTGAGCAATAGACTTATTAGTTCTAGTAGCTGATTTGTCACTTATAGACTTATTTCCAGTTGACTTTTTATTGCGAGTCGACTAGCTAGACATGACTGAACTATGACTGCTAGATTTGCACAAACTATTTAATTATAGTTGCAAATCATGAACTTCTTCTTGAAGAATATCTCTTTCAATTTCACAAACTTCTAAATTAATTTTCCAGACTTTCTTTTCTCTTTGTAATTTCCTATATTTATCAAAAACTTTATTTAGATCTTCAAGAGTTTGGTCTAATAACTTTTGAGTTTCATGACACTTAGAGCATGGACAAGGTCTTATCTATCTAGTTTCACCGATTGCCATGAAATAAACATTTTCAACTTCTCCATTTTCATCTTCTGGGATTTCATCTTCACTCCAGCTGTTGAATGCTCTTTGCTTTTGTTGACCTCTAAATAATTTTCTTTTTTTACTCCGGACACTCAGATACTATATGGCCATACCTACCACACTCAAAGTATTTTCCATCATTCCTTGGTTGATCATTTTGAAATTTCCATTTTATAAAGCTTGAAGTACCTCTTCTATTATTTTTAGATCTCCTCATGGATTCTACCCAGATCTAGATATCGTAGCAACTTCATCTTCTCTAATATCATCATCAATTTCCTCAACCTGAGATTTGAAAGCAACTACCTTCTTATGTTCTTCCTTTTGGTATTTGTTAATATGATTTTTCTCAAAGGCCATGAGATTTCCTCTAAGTTCATCATAAGTAAATTTATCGAGATTTTCATCTTCCATGACAATAACTTTTGCCTGCCAAGACTGTGGAAGACTTCTCACCAATTTTCTTACTTGATGGGAGTTGGAATATACTACTCCTAGATATTTGAGTTCACCAATGATTTTGGTGAATCTAGTAAACATTCATTCAATATTTTCTTCATCAGTCATGACAAATGCTTCATAGTCATGTTGTAGTGCATCAATCTTGGCTTCTTCATTCATAAGTAACTTTTAATGTGTCCCACATTTCTTTGGCAGTCTCGCAGGTTGATATTTTGCTATATTCTTCACCACTGACCACACAATAGAGTAAGCTCATTGGTCTAGCATTTGTTTGAATAACTTCCTATTGTTCTTTGGTAACATCAAAGGATGTCAGATCTACTTTGAATTTTTTGTTTCAGTACCCGGAATGGATTTTGGACCCTTCTTGATCACCAGTCAGGCTTGAAAGTCAATTAATTGGACAAAGATTATGAATCTTTCTTTCCAATGACTATAGTATTGTCTATTGAAGTAGGGTGGCCTAGTAGTGGAGTGTCCATCTTACAAAATTGCTCCAGAAATTTGATATCCAGCCATTTAATATTTTCTCACAAGTTGTTAAGCTACTGAGTGAAACCTGACTTTGATACCAATTGAAAGTGCAAGAGGGAGGGTGAATTGTAATTTTTTCTTTTCTTAGTCGACTGCCTTGGATACGTAGTCGACTGTTAACAGATAAAGTGTAGAAAGTAAATTGCTGAAAGTAAATAACACCAGATATTTTTATACTGGTTCAGATTCAATGTGAATCCTAATCCAGTCCTCTTGGTTGCAAGGATGTTCTTTGCAGCTCTTTTGAAAGCAGGTTTGGTACAATGGTTGTTTGAATGGAGATCCTACATCTACACTCAAACACTATCAATTTTTAAGACAACGCCTCACCAACTATACTATATATCTCACTTTTTTGTTTACACTATAAATCACTCAGAATTACAATGCTTGTTAAAAGTAAAGTAGAGAGCTTGAATTTAAAATGTGGGGGGGTCAACCTTGTAGCATTGATCCGTTGGACGCAAGCAGATACCGACCATGTGTGCACATCCCGCGATTTACCTGGTGGTGGGGTGCTGAAGGACCGGTCCCATCATCTCCAGGACGTCTGGGTAATACCAGTGAAGTAGTCAGGCGCAGGCCTGGAAACCTGGATTATCAAAAAAAAAAAAAAAAAAAGATGTTCTCAATTAGGTGAAATATTATGTAACAAAAGTTAAGATAAAATAATAGGGGTAATATTGGTCAAAAACTCTTCCCCTACACCCTTTACATTGACTCGAGTGCACATGAAAACTTACTTCAAATATGATTCAACTCTGCACAGAAAGCTATAGCCTATAGGTACTAGTAGTACTTTATTTTGCTTCATTGCACAGTCAGACATAGTAAAACTTTATCTATATGTCATTAATTGTATGCAGTGTCCCATTCCTTTTTGCTCCAAAAAAGGTTGAATCTCCCGCCAGGAGCCCCACACTCCGATCCGATAGGTCTGTGAAGGAGGTAAATCATGATGACTCAATTGATTCAAAGGTTAGATCAGTACCACGCTGCGCACAAGAGGTCCTCCTTTATTTCAAGAAGAAACCCCCACACTGCCGCTGACAGGATTCGATCCTTGATCTTTGCTCCAAATATCCCCTTGAAACCAATTGAGCTGCTCAAGCGGACAATCTCATTCCTTTTTCTTTCGTAGCAAAAGGGGTCAAAGTACGCTTAACGTGATAGAATTGATGCAAATATATATATATATATATATGTTGTACTTCCATTTATTTGATCAAATGTTGTCCTCATATTTTTTCAGGTTTAGAATTATTTTTTCATTAACGGTATAAGTATATAAATTTTAATTAAATATATGATCTTTATTTAATAGTCCACACGATTCATGATATAACTCAACACAAAACTTATTTTAAATTAACGCAGCTAAACAATAATATCATTTTTTCTCCTCCAATTTTCAAGCAGTTCATGTACCACCAACTTTAGGGGTCACTTAATACGATGGATAATATGGGATATTTAAAGATTAAGTTTGAGATTAAATTTATATTGTGTTTGATTGACGGTATAAAATTATCTTGGGATAAATTTATTATACCGTCATTCAAACACAGTATAAATTTAATCCAAACTTAACCCTGAATATTTCACCTTATCCCATCAAACTTGAATTATTTTATCTCATCTCTCAGGTGAAATAACTTAATCCAAAGCTAATAATTCCAAAACAATAATCACACGATGATTTAGCCCGCGAACCAAACGATCCCTGTGAACTTATCTTAATCTTTGTTCATGCTCTTGTGGACGCTACTAAAAGATCAATAAAACTTGTAAATAAATAGAAATAAAATCATTTAAAAGTCATCCCGATTATTAAAAGCAATTCATGTGATTACTTCCTAGCATTCTTGGTACCAGTACAAACATACAACATAATACTCACTTCATCCCAATGTATTTGATGCTCGCTTAGGTGCATTGGTTTAAGACATGCTTTGCATTGGGATGGGTCATGGATGGATTGAGTCAATTTTATGTGGATCAATAAATAAATATCGTGTTTAATTAAAAAATAATTAAATATTATATAATTGTGTCATTAATGAAGAAATAATTTTACACCTGAAAAAAACGTTAGGGGCCACTTTGATCCAATAGATAGAAGGAGAGTATTTTTAACCATTTCTGATATGTTACGAGATTGATCCAGTATATGAAAACGGACACTTTTGACTTTTGAGTCATTTCTAACACGTTAATTACATTTTTGACCATTTCCCGTTCTTTTTGTTTATATGTAACAGATAACACAATAGGAGAGATCTCACTAGATAGTACTCCCTTTGTTTCTTTTTATTACTTAGTTCCATATACTAAACATAAATTATTCATTTAGCAAATTAAGAGAAATTTATTATATTTTTAATGTTACTTTTATCATTAAATAACTAACTAAGTATTAATAGTCGAATTGATTTCCAAAGTAAAATTAAAATGAATAATTTGACAAAATGAATCATTAATTATGACACCTTAAGCAGAATGTCAAGTTAATAAGGACAATTAAAAAAAGGAACGAGAGAGTAGTACTAATGTACTGTGAGGTCATTGGAATTAAAACTAATGACAATTTTATACTAGAATTAATTGTCCTTTGGAACTAAAAATATAATGAATATCATAAAGTTAAACTAAACATATTCTCTTAGAATTAAGTTGATTAAACTTGATGTACGCATCGGATGTAGGTTTATGGTGAATCATAGGCTTATAGCCTATAACCAATACAATGTGTTCATTTGTGGCTTCAGTGGTGAACAATTTACTGTTAAAGTCTAACCGTATTTATGTCTACCATCATATTGGTTGGATGCTTCATCCACCAAAATTTTGTGACTATGGAAGTTAGGTGGTAAATGAGCGGGTTGAGTTAAATTTGGATGGGTTAAAATAGATCATATTAATTATTGGGTCAAAACTTAACTCATCCAAAATTTGCTTGGATTGAATGAGTTGAGTCAAAATGGGTCAAATAACTGGTTATAATCTAACCCGCCCAACATAACCTCAACCTCTCTCCTCTTCGAACATTAATAATATTTGTTTCGGTCAAAATGAGTTGGACCAATTTAACATTTAATAATAGTAATATCAATATTTTTCTATTAGATTTCAAACGTATAATTTTTTTAAATAATCTTGCTTGTGTAGGTTTCATACATTTTGATTCGGCGGGATACACTAATTTGATCCGTTTTGATTCAATTGATTGATGGATCATTTTGGGTTCAACCCGTTGGGTCAACTTAATAAACGGCTCATGATCCAACACATAGAAACACTGGACGGGTGGGTGGATTGGGTTTAGTTTTGCCAGTCGGAAAGGAGAATCCTACAAGTAGAAAAACTGGAAGAAGAAATTATGACATTGCTGGAAATGTGGTGTTTCTTAGAGCGGGGAAGTCATTTGTATCAGGTTTGAGTGTAATAATGAGTAATTATAGTATTTTTAAATTGCTTAATTAATGTACTTGGTCACATGAACAGAATATAATTGAGGAGGAGCAATTACACTATCTAATTCTTAAGAGAAATGAAAAATTACTAGTAATTACTCATGTGTCCCAATTCCCAATTATGTGGCATTTTTTTTAGTCCGTCTAAGAAAAATGACACATTATATATATAGTATTAATTTAACTTTAAAATAATTATTTTAATTCTAATGAGATAATTTATAATTACACAAATAACTATGACTTATTTTAGACTATAAATTTCAAAAAAAATCTTTCTTTAACTATGTGCTCAATCAAATATCATCAAATATATGATATAATTACCACATAATTTTTTAATTTATATTTTTTAAAATATATATTTCTTTTTATACTGTACCTCTTCCATATCAAATATATGAAGAACACTTATTAAAACAATTTCATATTTTATTGTCTTAGAGTAATACTAGTATTTATCTTGAGCTCTTACGATACAGACTTATACTAGTGTTTACTTTATGAAAGAAATAATTCCTTAATTATTTTCATTAATGAATGAGTATATATACAATTTACAAGTTCCACAATATAGAAAATCATATTCCTATTCTACATCAAAAACCCTATTTTATTTGTACAAGAATACTACAATTATGGTAAGTGTACAATGCTTAATTAATTACAAATAATAGGTTACCAAATATACTCCAAACCGTGATATACTTGGCATGTATATCACGGACTGTTTTGCCTTGTATTCCCGTGATATACACGGTATACACAAGGCAATGTATATCCCGTGTATATCACGAGTATATTTATCACACCCCTGCAGTAATAGCAGATGGTCTTCGTACGCTGAAATTGTCCCTAAAATCTTCAAATAGAACTGAGGGAAGACCCTTCATAAAGATTTCTGCAATTTGATACTTGGAAGGGACATGACAGACGCGTACTTGTCCACGAGCTACCTTTTCGCGAACAAAGTGGATATCCATCTCGATGTGTTTAGTGCGCTGGTGTTGAACCGGATTACCAGAAAGATAGACGGCACTAATATTATCACAATAAACCAAGGTAACTTTCTGAATGGGATAATGAAGTTCTAAGAGAAGATTACGTAACCTACATGATTCAGAGACCACATTGGCTACTCTTCGATACTCGACCTCTGCACTAGAGTGTGATAATGTAGACTAGCGCTTCGTAGACCATGAGACCAAGTTATTATTAAGAAACATACAATAGCCAGACGTGGAGCGTATGGTATCTGGACAACCACCCCAATCAACATCTATGTACGAGACAAGCGTAGAAGTCGACGACGGATATAGATGCAGGCCAAAGTCAAGTGTTCTCTGAATGTATCGTATAATGCTCAATCCTAGGATCATGCATAAACAAACACACATATTGTACTGCAAATGTCATATCATGTCTCGTGAAAGTAAGATACTGAAGAGCTTCGGTAAGACTGTGATAGTGGGTGAGATCATCGTAAGGTGAGCCAACCGCAGCACCCAGATTGGGTTTAGTATCAATTGGAGTGGAAGAAGACTTACACGAGGACATAGCATCTCTTTCAATTATCTCTGCAGCATACTTCCATTGTGATAAGAATAACCCACCTGCATGACGAGTGACAACAATCCCCAAGAAGTAACTCAAGGCCCCCAAGTCTTTCATAGTAAACTCAGAATTGAGCAGTGTCATGATAGACTTGCACAAAGCATCAGAAGAGGCAATCAAGATAATATCATCCACATATAATATAATATATGCCAGGGAAGTACCAAGATGATATATGAATAATAAATTAATTAGACCTGCTGTGAGAAAACCCAATAGATGAAACATAGTGTGCAAATCTCTTATACAAAGCCCGTGGGGCTTGCTTAAGCCCATACAAGGACTTCTTCAATAAACAAACATGATTAGACTATTTGGGGTCTTGAAAACCCAAGGGTTGATGCATGTAAACGGTCTCCTTAAGATCACCATGTAAGAAAGCATTCTTCACATCTAACTGATGAATGGGTCATGCCTTTGAAAGAGCCAGACAAAGAACAGTGTGAATGTAGCCGGTTTGACTACCGAACTAAACGTCTCACTACAATGCACGCCAACCTGTTGAGTCTTACCATCACCTACAAGACGAGCCTTATGTCTTACAAAAGAACCATCAGAATTATCTTTATGAGTAAAATATCACATTGACCGAATAATATTAACACTAGAAGGACGGGGCATCAACTCCCACGTCTTAGTTTCAATAAGAGCATCATATTCGTCGTTCATAACCAATTTCCAATTCGGGTCATTTAACGCAGAGACTGGGTTACGGGGTAAGGGGATTTAAGAACATTAGAATTAAGATTAAAATATCTTTTTGGTTTAAAAATACCATGTTGACTACGAGTGACCGGTCTGTGACTCAGGGGAGAATTGGGTGGATTATGGGAAAAATTCAGACGGGTGATAGACTGGACAGCAGGCAGTGGGCCTGCTTGCCCAACACGGGATTATGGATCGAGAACTGGAACAGAAGCAGTGGCAGAACTAGACTGGATATTTGGCCCAGTTGCAGGACTTGGGACGTGAGGGGCTGTGGGTGTTGGCGGGCCAGCAGGCAGTGGGCCTGCTGGCGGTCCGAGAGTACTGGATTGGCCCAATAAATGGCGCATAGTGTATGGTGAGACTGCATCATCTAAAAAATTATACGAACTAGGCACGGAACTACTCACTTTAGCAAACGAAAATTGGGTTTCATAAAAAATAACATGACAACTAATGATGATTTTATTGGACGACAAATCAAAACATTTATAACCACGATGATTAGAAGGATAACCCAAAAACACACAAGCAGTAGACTGGGCTTGAAGTTTGTTAATTGTAGTTGATGGAAAAAATGGATAACATAAACTCCCAAAGACCCTAAGATGTGAATACAAAGAATTCTTATTATAAAGGACTTTAAGAGGAGACACATATGCCAACCCTTTGGTAAGAAGTATGTTAAGAAGATACGTAGTCATTTGTAGAGCATGATGCCAAAAGGAAAGGGGTACGGAAGCACGGACCAATAAAGTTCGAACAATATTATTAATGGTACGAATTTTCTTTCGACTTTCCCATTTTGTGAGGACGTATGAGGACAAGAGAAATGAAAAACTATGCCATTAGTTTCACAAAATTCCCGAAACAACCCATTATCATATTCTTTGTCATTATCACATTGAATTTTTTTAATTTCCCGTTTGAATTAGGTACGGATGAATGCTCAAAAATTTAAGAATGTGGAAAAAACTTGAGATTTTTTCTCTAACGAAAAGGTCCATAAAAAATTAGAAAAATCATCCAAAAATAGAACATAATAACGATGACCTACAGAACTTAAAACGCAAGATGTCCATAAATCGCTATGAATAATATCAAATGGCATTAAAGTATGAGAAGTAGAGGCTACAAATGACCATCTAACATGTTTTCCTAAAGGACATGAATGAAAAATTGGAGTACTACGCGTACCCTTACAAGAAATAAAATTATTTTTATGCAAGGAAGAAACAATAGACGACCCAGGGTGACCCAAACGTGCATGCCATAAGGAAGGAGCTAGAGCTGCAAAAGTAGATGGCAAGGCTTGACTCGAGAGACTGGATGCGGGCATGATTGGATAAAGATCTCCCCTACTGTTACATCTCTTGAGAGGTATCCCCGTCTTGAAATCCTTCACAGAAAACACAAAATGCTCAAAATTAACAGAAACTCAATTATCAGTGGTGAATTTACGGACATACACCAAATTTTTAATTAAGTTAGAGGCATGGAGGATATTTTTTAAGACAAGAGGTGGATGGGGGGGGAGGAGACAAAGTTGTATGATTGTAACCACGAATTGGAATTGAGTTACCATTAATAAGGGTGAGCATGGGTACAGGGTACCCAGATACCCGACCGAAACCGACACTAACGGGTAGGTTCCGGGTAGATATATTATAATAACGGGTAGGTTCTGAGTAGTAAAATTAGGAACCGATCAATGTCGGGTCCAGTTCCGGCAAATAGAGATAGGGTACCCGGACCCGGAACCGATACCCGAAACCTATAAAATATTAAATATTTTTACTTTTTTAATTTCATTATTTTTTAGTTAATAAAAAAAAAGGCCATACTAAAGTACACCATTTAAGGGGGAAAAACCAAATGCAGAACAGTCACTTTCACTATCAAGAAATAAATTAAATAATATAAAGTGACAATCATAAGCAGAGAAAAAGCCAAAAGCGGTAGAAAACTGAAAAATTGAATTTATTAAACTATGTACTCCTTTAAGTTATTGAAAAAGAATGTTGAAACGAAAATCAAAGCATATCTTTGAAACATTCTTGGGATATTTGCTCCGAAAAGATTCTTTATGGATTTTGTGGCACTGGCTTTCAGTACGAGTTTATTCCTAAACCAAAACTGTTATATGAAGGCATTATTTTGCACAAAGAAACACCGATTCCGGGTACCCGGGAACCTACCCGGAATCGCAGGGTCCGGGTAGGTTTCGGATAATGATTGCTACGAGTAGGTTCCGGGTAGTAAACTTAGGAACCGATCTTTTACTGGGTAGGGTCCGGGTAGTTCAAAAAAGTTAGGGTACCCGGACCCGCTCACCCCTAACCATTACCAATAATTATGCCACGATTTTTGCTCAAATTTGAATAAGACGAGAGAGTACCTTGGTCGAACGTCATGTGAGAAGTGGCGCTGGTGTCCATGTATCAATTCGCGTCTGGAGGATTTAATCCAAGTGTATGCATGAAGGCCTCAATATTGGTGGGTGTCGGCATCAGATTTGGGCGGCTGCATGGAAGGACTACTAGGGCCGAGGCCCAAGTACACCTGACTGCTGACCCAAGAAATTAGGCTTGTTATTGGGCCTAAGATGGCTAAAAATAATTGGGAGAAGGGCGGTGGGCGGGACTAGTCCATTGGCCACCGGTCCAGGCCCACTTTCATGGGGCCCAAGGCTAGGACCAGGCCGGCTGGGGCCCAGAACCCCAAGGCCTACCCCCGGTGTTGGCACTGTTCCCGCCGGTGGTGCCACTGTTGTTGTTGCCGCAATTTTTGTTATTATTTTTTCAATTTTGACCTTTATTGCCGCCATTGTTGTTGCGGTTTTGGTCCGAATTATCAACAAACCCGTGAGACAGATTGGATAAAGTCATCATCTCCACGGAACTAGGGCCGATAGCCGCCTTTTTTGCCAAGCCGGCTTCTTCTAACGTGAGCATCGAACGGGCTTGATAAAAAGAGGGAAGCGGATTACTTTGACGAAGGAGAGTCCCAACGCCATTATAGGCCTGCAACCATTTGTAGAACAAGATGATTATTGGTAATAGGTGCCCCAACGTTACGGAGTTGGTCCGCTAGTTCCTTGAGCTGTTTACAATAGGCCGAAACATTCGGAAAATCTTCCATGCGGACTTATGAAAACTCTTACTCAACAGTGACAACTTGGGAATGTTGGTTGTCTTGGAATATATCACGCAATCTATTCCAGGTAGCCATATCCGTAGTGTCTGGTTCAATGATCGTCTATAAAAAGTCGGTAGAAATAGTGGAGTAAATCCACTGAAGGACGGTAGCATCAAGAGTGATCCATAACTGAGGATCCTCCGCGAGTGGAGGTATAGCAGGAGGAATTATGTGATGGAGGACATGATGTGAGATTGCATGAATTTTGAACAACTCTGCTCACGTCGCATATTGGATATTTTTCATCTAAAAAACAATAGGGATATGGTTTTTGATGATAGAAACAGTAAGGGCAGGGTGAAGCAGGTTCTTTGACGTCGACATAACGAAAGACCAAAGGGATTGGGAATAAATTTGGGAAGAGATGAGGTACAAGAGGCACGAAATCCGAGAAAGGGCACGGATTCCGATGCAGGCTCGATCGAGAAGGGATAGTCGGAAACCTAGAATAAATTTGGGAGATGAGCGAAAGTAATTTAGTCCTAGACATCTGATACCATGAAAAAAATAATCCTTTGATTATTTTCATTAATGAATGAGTATATATACAATTTACAAGTTCCGTAATATGAAAAATCCTATTCCTATTCTACACCAAAAATACTATTTTATGTGTACAAGAATACTACAATTATGATAAGTGTACAATGCTTAATTAATTACAAATAATAGGTTACCAAATATACTCCAATCCGTGATATACTTGGCATGTATGTCACAGACTGTTTTGCCTTGTATTCTCGTGATATACACGGTATACACAAGACAATGTATATCTCGTGTATATCATGGGTATATTTAATTACAAATAATAGGTTATCAAATATACTCCAAACCATGATATACTTGGCATGTATATCACAGACTGTTTTGCCTTGTATTCCCGTGATATACACAGTATACACAAGGCAGTGTATATCCCGTGTATGTCACGGGTATATTTATCACTTTAGCTCAATATAACCTTCCAACAATTTTAGGTTATATTTTTTGGGTTGTTCATCACTAGGTCCGATTTCACAAATTCTTCTCTGATACGTAGCATGTTGTCAATGGCAGATTCATGATTTTCAGCTCGTTGATGCTCATTTCTTTTAATATAAAGTTACTACAAATTCATAATCTATTTAAATGCGGTAATTTAAAAGCTGATGAGAAAATTATGATTAATATTACCATTATAAAAAAGGATTTTTCACTTTTTTAAAAAAATGAATTAGCTAGAAGGAAGTTTTAGCTAAATTGCCAAAATTTCTCAAGAAAAATAAAAAAGATTGATTGGATGCCCAATTGACACATCTGAAGGAATCAATGTTGGACTTATTGGATCCTTAGCAATTCATGAGAGGATTGGTCATTGGGGATTTCTAGATTCGAACTTCTCCAAGAATAGTTTTTGGTGTGAAATGAAATTCACAGGATATATATGAATAATTCAAAGGATAAATAGAAATATTTGATAGAATTCAATTCATTTTAGTGATGAACAAAATAAATAGGCTGATTTTTTTTCTCTATCACAATAAATTACATAAAAGACAATTAAAACTAAATGTTAAGTAAACAAAGAAAGGGAAAACACGAAAGACTATATCAGAGAAAAAGGAGGAAAACAGAAAATGTCAGCAAAAGATGAATCTGATTTCTAAAACAATTGTACAACCTACGAATCGAACCCTCACACTTTCCCTAAAACACTTCCTTCAAGCCAACCACCCGACCAAAGCACCCATTATGGCTTTTTGTTCACCAGATGTTGTTGGTCAGATATATCTAATTTTCGAGGAGTTTCTATAAAGATAACGATAATATACGTCTGGTTAATGGGTGCTCGAGCCCCTGGTAGGCTGTACGTGGATCCACCCCTATCTGTTGTCTCGAAGATTATGTCATTCATCCCCGCAAGTCACAAATATCATTCTAAATCTACGGGAAGCGGATTTTGGGGAAAAGAGGCTAAAAGCTCAAAATGAGCAGGAGGGTCGTTATACTAAGTGAAAAATATTGTCAACCACAAATGTCTCCTAATGAATTTAGCCTAAGTTATAAAAGTTTATGCACAAACATAATGATAAGCGAGGATAAGTTTTCACCATGTATGATGTGTTACATGAACATTCCCTCCCTTTCTTCCGAACTTTTATTTATGTGTTTGTTGAAGAAATAATCTAGTAAGATATAGATTAAAAGGGTTAATCAGGTTGTTTGCAACAAATTTTGAATATGTGGATAATAACGGTAAATCACAAACAAAATATGTTGAAACGGAGATTTTATTGATGAATATTGAGGGTACAAATCAGTTTATTCACTTGATTATTTTCTTCTAATATTTTCTCATAATTTGAGAGCCGTTAGTAGCGTATTTATCAAACTTATGATAATTTGGACCTCCTTGAGATGTATTTGATCGCCAAGAATGTCGGGCGACGGCTTTGAGATATTCGAGATTTGATGTATTGATCTCCTTATGAATATCCATGAATTTATGAGATATTCGAGATGTCTTTTCAAGGGACTGTGTGTACCATTTTATAGGCGTGAACTAAGGTATAGGGTAGAGTAGCCTCCAAAATCCCCAAACAGACCTTAAAGTTTGAAGATGGATTGAACTCGTCTAGTAGAGTCCCACAAAATTTCGATGTCTACACATGTTTCTGCTTATGCCTACTCTGTTTCCCCCAATATTTCATAATTCAACCAATATCAATAATTAAGACTCTAGTAAGATTGTGGATTTGGTTAGATTAACAGATGTGAGCGAAAAAGATTTATCTGCTTTTTATGTTTTTATGATTGTACTAAATCAATGAATGAATATATATATTCATGGTTTACCCCAAAAAAAGATACAATTGAATTTGTTAATGGTTTTAAGGATACGTGGATTGACTTGTTGTATAAGATAATGAACAACTAGTAATAAGTAAGCAAATGGAAATAATAAGTAAATGATTAGCCTGAACTGCCTTGGACTCGGATGAATCCTCTGACCAGGATTGGTTCGAGCTGATAGTAGACCTTAATAAAATAGCTTCAGTTCTAGACCAAGAATGCGAGAAAATAAGTTGAATTCTATAAGTTTAAGCATAAGAGTACAAGTTGTAGGGATATGATGTCCTTCAAACATGAAAGTTGGACTCCTTTTATAGCTATAAAATAAAGGCATTGAAACCCGAGATTTCCTCTCAAATTTAATGTTATCAATGCTAATAATGACCTCGTAATGACTAAAGAGTAACTGTTGGCGCCATATCCGGATCAGATATATGTTGAGTGCCTCCAGAATTTCACCTGATGTCAACTGGCTCGGTCGTATCCAGTCTCGCTTCAACTGTTACCTTGTCCCAATCATGAATAGGACCCGACTCAATGTCTACCCATCTATCCCAAACTCTTGCTCAAATATTTTCACGTGTCACGTGAAATTTTACCGTATACAGATAGTCCCCACGCTTTTCGAATCAAAGTTTACCAAAGTGACGGGAAGTGGAAATGATCCTTTCGTTGTCTTATCTATGAAGTTTCTTTTAAAATTACTCCGAAAGAGGGGGAAAATGAAACGCTTTCTGTTCTCCAAACTCTGACTGACGTCCCATCCTTTTGAAAATCCGGACATGTACTCTCTAATTGAACCACCTTATCGGTTCATTTATCGAAACGCCTTCATAATGATGATTTGTGTACTATAAAATCCTTCCTCTCTTCTCTACTTCAACCTTCTGCAAAAATTCCTTTCCCTCTTGTTCAATCTTCCAAACGAATCTCCATCGATGTTTTTCCATCTTCCATTTACCTGAATCACCAGAAAACATACTTGGCTTCATTATTATGGCAAAATCTTCCACCCGTTCTTCTTCGTGGAACTCCTCACCATTGTCTTCTTCCCCGCCGGCAACCGCTGACGCTGCTGATGCCAGTGATTCTTTTGAAACTCAGGCTTCCTTTGGGCCCAAAGCCTTCAATATGCTTCCATGCACCTTTTGCTTCGATAACGAATTTGACATTTGTGCTGTCACTTCCAAAAGTAACCGGGGTGAAAGGGCAATGAACTATTCGAATTCCATCAATACTTCCATTCTAGACAAAGTTTGGATTGATTGCGGTTGGCAAAAGTTCTCTGAAATTGTTATCTCCGGTCCCAATGATGACATTACCATTCACAGGCCGGGATATTCCTATGTTTACACCTATCTTTTCACTCTCAAATTCGACCATCCGATAGATGATGTGATTTTGTAAATGTGCAAGACTTATAACGTGTGTCTTGCACAAATTAGTCTGTCAGTCTAGAGGGTCGTTGCTTGCCTCCGATTTTTGGCTAAGGACGCCAATATTGAATTTACCTTGGATCACTTGATCTGTTTATATGTTCTAATGTTTTTCCGCGGTCGGATCGTCCAACTATCCAAGAGAGAAAAATTTCCCATTCTCTCTACCAATGAATATCGATATCGAGGCTAGATGAAACATTTCGTAGCAGTTCCCACCACTAAAATTATCCCAGAAAAGTTCATGCCCTTCCCGGAGACATGGAATTTGAACCGTAAGTAAAACTATTCTCCTTGCTTTTCTATAATGCCTTCGACTGCTTTTTGTTCAAAATTTTCTTCTGTTCCTTTTTTCAGCTACCCCTTGGATTCCGGCTGTCGCGCCCGATTTTCACCCGCTACGAGGTCAAAGCGGAGCACGGACGTGTTCAGGTGATTCCTGGGTAAAAGAGGGTTGAGGAGTCGCCACCTAATTATTTTTACGGTGAATTAGGACACCTAAATATTAAACTAAATGCTGCAATGTAACTCCAATTTTAAGGTCTGCGAAACTAGCGAGATTCTAGGTAAGGGTTCTTTATTATCCTAAAGGGAAGGGGTTAGGCATCCTTTAAGATCCGCTAACTTGCGGTTATCCGGTCA
This sequence comes from Anisodus tanguticus, assembly GCA_034509755.1. Lineage (NCBI taxonomy): Eukaryota > Viridiplantae > Streptophyta > Magnoliopsida > Solanales > Solanaceae > Anisodus > Anisodus tanguticus. The sequence continues at coordinate 21,862,931 of CM067540.1, forward strand.
AACTCAGGTTAATTATTGCTAAAAAATATATATGTTTTTACAAGTATAATAGATTTAAAGATGTTTGCAAATAATTAGTAAATGAAGCATTTTAAAAGAAAGGTACATGTAGAGAAAAATATGCGTTTGTATGGTATTTAAAGAAAAATACATGTAGAGTTTGAAAAATATGTATTTGACAATTGATAGTAAAACAAATTATTTATAATGCCAAAGAAGTAAGATTTTGAGAATCAATGAATTGTAAATTGACAAAAAGATAAGCTTATTCGGTATGATTAATAAAGCGAATAAAGATGACAAAAGTTGTTTTGAAAATCTTGAATACGCGTGACGAGCCTAAAATAAATAAACTAACGAAGGATTTCTAAGTTTGAATTCAACCGAGCCTACAAATAAATAAGCTAGCGACGGGTTTCAAATCTTAAACTAACCTATGAATTAATCCTAAGTTTGCCTATTCTAAGCATTTCAATAATTACATAAGTGCGATAAATAATATTACAATACAAAGCGGAATAAAAGCTGAATTAAAGAAAGAAATAAAAATAAATAAACTCCGAGGAATATTTGTCTTTATTTGCTTTAATCCCTGCAAGCTGTCACGAACAAACGGTTAGAAACAGTTAAATACAAATAACTCCATATCCGTATTCAAAACAAAGTGAATGTTCGATCACGGAGGGCTCGGACTTAAATTTTGAAAAGAACATTCCAATCACGTCGTGGTGCAAACATATGACTAATGTAGTTTATTTTGATTGCCTCGCCTACTAAACGTGTTGGTCTCTCGGGTGAAATAGAAAGGATCACTATAATCACGTCGTGGCTGCGAATATATAACTTGTTGGTTATTTTAGTCACCTCGCCTACTAAACATGTTGATCTCGGATAAAAAGGTTTAAGTCTTCATCATTGCCCGAAGTTATATTTCCGTCTTTGCAAGCGTGGAGGCCTCAAAATCGACGGATATTTTTCATCGGCCGATGTAGTATCGTGTTCAAATCAAGCAAAAAATGAAATCGAAATCGTAAACAAAGAAAGAAGAAAGTGTAAAAAAAGAAGCGTAGAAAATAATTTCCGAAAAAGACGCGGCGTTTAGTTTAAAACAAAAACATTAAATATCCGTTGCATGGATGTTTAAAGCGATGCTTGAGAAGCGAAGCGAAGAAGCTTGCGATAAGAAGCGCAAGAAGCGAAGCGAAGCGAAGCGAAGCGTAGCGTAGCGGTAGCGTAGCGATAGCGATAGCGATAGCGAGCGATAGCAGTTTGCGCTTAGCGATGGCGAGCGCAGCGCATGCGCAGCGTAGCGAAGTAAGCAAAACAGAGAGGTAATTTCCGAAAAGACGTGACGTTTAGTTTAAAAACCAGTAAAACAGTAAATATCCGTTACACGGATACTTAAAACAGTAAACTGAAAAACAGAGAAACAGAGAAACAGAGCGCGGCCTCGAATTTAATTTCATCGGCCAGTGTGGTATTTGGTTTAAAACAGTAAAATAGTAAAACATAGAAACTACAAAAAAAAAAAAAAAAAAAAAATCACGGCCTCGAATTCAATTTCATCGGCCTAAATGCGGTACTAATAAAACAGTAAAGCATTAAGAATAGTAAGATATTCGTTACCCGGATGTTTAACCCAAATGAAAGAAAAAAACAGAGAAACGAAAGAAATAAATAAAGGCGGATGAACGGTGAGTTAATTCGGAAAAACAGACCGGAATGAAATCGAAATTCAGATTTTTAGATAACCAAAGACAACAGATGTGAAAAAATGCCATAATCGGAAATACGCCAAAAATCGGTCGACCCGATCCGGGTTAGTGACCCGACCCGAATCGTGGTCCAAACCCGAATCGAGTTTAACACCAAATTCGGATAACCAACATATAGAGATATGTAATGCAAGAATTCGGAAATAATACCCGCCCGGTCGATTCCGCCCCCGGTCGGTGACCCGACCCGAATCAGTTGTGCAACCCGAAATCGAATAATTTCACCAATTTCAGATAACCAACATATAGAAATATGAAATGCAAGAATTCTGGAAATAATACCCGAACCGGGTCGACCCGACCCGACCCGGGTCAGTGATGCAAAATCAGAGAATCAAAAATGGAGAACAAACCTTTTCGGACTCAATTCTTGAACAACAAGGGAGGAAAAAATGTTTGAAATCAAGAACACAACCAAAAATATTTTACATATGGAATCCTCCGAAAAAATCTTTTGGTTTTCTCCTTTTCTTTCTTTTTCTCCTTTTTCTTCTTTTTCTCTTTTTCTTTTTATTTTCGAAGAACACAAGGGTTTTTATAGCCCCATTTCTCCCAAAAACCGAGCTCAAATTTGAAATAAAGGGCCCAAAAATAATGATTTTGGAACGGGTTTTTAGGGGGTATGGGTTGGTGGTGTCAGGCGTAGGGGGGCGGCGTACGTAGGGGTTAGGGGTGCGGCGATTGGTGGGGGGGGGGGTAGGGTTTAGGTTTTCTGATTTTGGGATTTTGTTTTTTGGGTTTTGGGGGTTGGGTTTTGGGTTTTAAGAAAAAGGGGTGTGGGTCGGGTGAGTGGGCCGACGGGAGTTGGGCTGGGGCGATGAAATGGGGATTTAATTGGGGGAGTTTGGGCTTGTGGTGTTGGGTTTAATTGTTTTGGGTTTGGGTATAAGGGAATTTAATTGGGGAGTTTTGGGCTGGTCCGGTTGGGCTTGGGAATTGGGGGAATTGAAATGTGGTGTTGATTTATTTTGGGTGAGGGGAGATTAAATGGGTTATGGGTTGGGCTTTGGTGAAATGGGTGAAAATTGTTTTGGGTTAGGAAATAAACATGGGTTATGGATTTAAAAAATATAAAAGGGGTTTAACATTAAAAATATTATTTTTTATTTTTTGTAAAAGATGTGAATTATTTAAAATAACGTAACGATGTGATAATAATAAAAAATATAATATTTTTGAAATGTTTAATGCTTAAATAAAAAATGTAAATGCGATGCAATTTTGCGAGAATAAAATAACGTAGCATTTTTTTTGGATAAAACTTGTGATTATGATAAAGAATGCAAATGACAGTAAAAACGCGGATAATAATAATAATAATAAGATATATGCACATATATGCCTATATTTAAAAAATTGTTTTAAAAGTGTCAAAAATATTAAAAATTACGAATAAAGTCGTAAAAGATGGGACAAAATTGGGTGTCAACAGATGCCCCTCTTTGGACGGAGACGATGAAGGAGTTTTCGGCCAAAGAAGTTGACTGAGTAGCCAATTTTGTCCTGATCATCGGGACTGCATGGTAAGAAATAGAATCCCGAGGGGTATAGAAGTTGCAAAAAGATGGTGCACATTCAAGAAACAATGCCCCAGTGTCGACTTAGGATGACACTGGTTGCAGATGCGAGAAACTAATGGGAAAGAGCGGATCGACGTTCGAAGTAAGTCGTTGACCAATTTGCCTCGGTTCGCCGTAAGAGATAGTTCCACGTTGTGATGAAGTTCCTGCAAATTAAGACTCCTGCAAACTAAAGCTTAAGATAAAATTAGTGTATAACTGCTGAGAAAAATTGTAGAGTAAATAACTTGAAAATACCCGCATTAGGAGGTGGGCGCCTGACTGAAATTAAAATACCCTTGTTATAAGGTGGGCGCCCGATCGAAATTAAAATACCCTTGTTATAAGGTGGGCGCCGATCGAAATTAAAATACCCTCATTATAAGGTGGGCGTCGAAATGACGTCGTTGGATCGACGTGTTGTGTTGAAGACGTCCTTGTAATGTTGTTGACGTCGCTGTTGTATAGACTTTGCTGATGTCGTCGTTGTATAGACGTTGATGATGTCGTCGTTGCATAGACTTTGCTGATGTTGTTGTTGTTGTAAAGAATAGTTGTCGTCTTGCCGTCTTGCCGTAACGTCGTAGACGTTGTTGTAATCTTTGTTGAAGAAGTTGATGTGTTGCGTAACGTCAATGACGTTGTTGTAATGCGTAAAAGATAGTTCTTTGCGTTGAAGACGTCATTGTAATGTTGTTGACGTCGTTGTAATGCTGTAAAAGATATTTGTTGTGCTGCAGTAACGTCGATGACGTTGTTGTAATGATGTTTGCTGTTTCAGATAGCTGTTGTGATGAAGTTCCCTTGTTATAAGGTGGGCGCCTGAAATGACGTCGTTGGATCGACGTGTTGAAGTTCCTGTAAATTTAAAAAAAAACAACTCCTGCAAACTAAAGCTTAAGATAAAATTAGTGTATAACTGCTGAGAAAAATTGTAGAGAAAATAACTTGGAAATACCCGCATTAGGAGGTGGGCGCCTGACTGAAATTAAAATACCCTTGTTATAAGGTGGGCGCCTGACTGAAATTAAAATACCCTTGTTATAAGGTGGGCGCCTGACTGAAATTAAAATACCCTTGTTATAAGGTGGGCGCCTGAAATGACGTCGTTGGATCGACGTGTTGAAGTTCCCTCATTATAAGGTGGGCGCCTGAAATGACGTCGTTGGATCGACGTGTTGAAGTTCCCTCATTATAAGGTGGGCGCCTGAAATGACGTCGTTGGATCGACGTGTTGAAGTTCCCTCATTATAAGGTGGGCGCCTGAAATGACGTCGTTGAGGTCTTTGTAAAAGATAGTTCTTTGCGTTGCCGTAGAAGATAGTTGCTGCATTGCCGTAAAAGATAGTTGCTGCGTTTTGAAGACGTCATTGTAGTGTTGTTGACGTCGTTGAGATCTTTGTAAAAGATAATTGTCGTGCTGCCATAACGTTGATGACGTTATTGTAATGTTGTCCTGTTGTAAGAGATGTAAGTGACGTCCTTGCCGTCAGTTTGTTGTAATAGGGTTCCACGTTGTGTTGAATCCTCTGTTGGTTCAAACTCCTGTGGACCGTGAATTGAAAATGTCACCCAGACGAAAATATGACGCGACATCCTTGTCGTCGTTTGATGCAAGTGGCGTTCTTGCCGTCAGTTTGCTGTAACAGATGGTTCCACATCAGTTTGATGTGTCTTCTGCCGATCCAAACTCATGTGGACTGTGAATAAAAATGTCGTCCTGGCACGGGCGATAATGTGACGCGACGTCTTTGCCGTCGGGTTTGCCGTGTTGTCGTTCCTTGTGATTCGAAATAACATCTTTGCGCAGACATAATAGTCGGGACCCTGTAGGTTAAGATGATGTCTTCGTATGAATGCAAAACAAGAACGTAATCCTTGTATTGAGTTGTGGTGTCGAAATTCTTTGGGGAATTGATCATAAGTGATGTGGCTTCCCTGCTTTTTCAACCTGAAGAACCTGTACTCAAAGAAAATTTGTGAGTTTGGGGAGGGGCGGTTGATTCGCGTTGACTTTGTAGCTTTGGCTCTTGATGGCTGCATGTCCTGCTGATTCGGACTTGTAGCTCCTGTCTGGTTCCCAGTCTTGGCTAACCGTTAATGAAAACATTTGTTGAAAATAAGTTGTTTATAAGAAAGTATGCTTATCATTAAAAAGTTCTTGTCGAACTCTAATGAAAAAATATTTGTTGAAAAATGATTTGCTTATAAGAAAGTATGCATATATGTAAAATATCTTGTCAAACTCTAATGAAAATATTTTGTGAAAATAAATTGCGTATAAGAAAGTAGGCATATATGTAAAAAATTCTGTCGAACTCTAATGGAAAATATTTGTTAAAAATAAAGTGCTTATAAGAAAGTATGCATATATGTAAATATCTGTCGAGCAGTGACATGCGGTGAAACAGAGCAAACGTCTTATCCAAAATCCTCTTAGGCTGAAGACTTAGTTTGCCGATGCTTTTCCATGTTTATCGGCGTCCTCTGGTAGTGATCCCTTAAAAATGCCCCAGTTTCCGATATGTGAGGGTGATGAACTTTCAACTGGACCAAACCAAGTCTTGTCTGGGTTGCTTGCCTGTCCTATCAGGGTGATAAGATGGGTGCATTTTGTCATATGTGATATAAATGAGAAAATATTTCCTAAGGTGGGACCGAAGCCGATTTAGGCCGCCTACGTATCCCCATGAGGGAATTAGGTCGTGACGTAGTTCATTACAAGTAAAAGAGATTGTGAGGGTTTTCTAAAAGTGGGACCGAGGCCGATGTGGCCGCCTACGTATCCCGCCGAGGGAATCAGGTCATGACGTAGTTCAGGTTACAAAGAAATGTGATTTGTAAGGATTTTCTAAAAGTGGGACCGAAGCCGATGTGGCCGCCTACGTATCCCGCCGAGGGAATCAGGTCATGACGTAGTTCAGGTTACAAAGAAATGTGATTTGTAAGGATTTTCTAAAAGTGGGACCGAAGCCGATGTGGCCGCCTACGTATCCCGCCGAGGGAATCAGGTCATGACGTAGTTCAGGTTACAAAGAAATGTGTTTCTGGGGAAATTTGCAATCTAGGAAACGGAACCCGACATGGGTTCCTTTGCGTATCCCTTTGGGAGCGCAATTTTTACAACATAGAAAAAGTATTACATAGAGATTAACTAATCTTAGATATGGTATCTCTTCACTTTGCATTTGCATTGATGGTTTTCGGCCATTCTATCCGATAAGGTTGCCCGGACGATTGCGTCCATCGCTTTCATCAATCGGTCTCTTCGTACCGATTTGGCTTCGAATGATAGGGAAATGCCCCAGTAGAAGTCCTGGTCGTAGCGTGGCAGCCCAAGAGTACAAATGGCAAACGTCCGTGCCGATGCTTGTAACTTATCAACCATCCTGATGTTTCATCCAAATCTGTCTTTGACTTATTCCAAAAAAATGCCCCAGTTCTTCCGGTTGTGAGTCTTCCTTATATTCGTCGAAGCCTTGCTTGTTGTTTGGGACCTTGTTTGCTTGTTTCATTATATGTCACATATTATCGACAGATTTATTAGCATGACGAAAAAGAAGAAAATTATTAAACAAAACAGATTTTAAACTAGCAAAAGCAATGCAGATGTGTCATTTTGAGCTTTCAAAAGGTGGAGGTAAAACATATTAAATGCATATATGTGATTCAGGCCTCAATCTGAATCGCATTGTTTCATTAAATATTAATACAATTTGGGTAGACTGATTGAGAAATAAAAGATGGGGTGCTCCGCCAGTTTTAGCCAACACGAATCAACCTTTTGGGGAAATAAATTAGGCAAAAATAAACCTGCTGAAAAATGAAGAAAATCAAGTTAGTATAAGACGAGTAATTATTGCTTCAAATAACATGCGTAGAGTGTAAGTAAATAGCAAACAAATTGTATGAAATTAAATGCGCGTCCTAATATGCATGGGGCCTCTCTTATGCCAGAGGTGGGCCTAAACGCCAGATATGCGAGATTACGACAGATTGATCCAAGCTGCTAAACTGTAATTCTTTGTCGAAAACGAGACAAAATGAATGTACATTTTCAATTTCAGCATGTCATGATTAGTCTTGGATTAGTCTATCATTATCACGTTACACGTAATATGCTGATTGGTCGTTGGGTTGCGAGACCCGTTGACAATTTTGGTAGATTTCTTAATTGTGGAGTCGATACCAAGGATCGACCCACCTAAGGTGTATGCATGCATGACTTAAAATAAAGGGTGGTATAGCTCTATCCTAAATTTTCTAAGATTTGGCTGACTAGACTCGAGGTTCCCGAGCGGACTGCTCGAGTGAGAAGGCTACGCGGCCAACCGGATGGTCCGGACGCTCCGCGCATATACCAACTCTCCTAAACATTTGGTAATTTGAAAGAAATTTGCGGGTGCGCAAAACACACCTCGCGTGTAGTGTGTGATAGTGTCAATTTTCCAGAGTGGAAGAAATATGAGCGGAATGACAATTTAAGGAAAGCAGTAAAACAATATAGCAATTAAAGCAACTATGCAAAATTTTCACAAATGAAACATATCAAAGCATTAAAACAAATAATGAGCAAAAAGTAAAGCACAATAATAATTAACCTGATTTGGCTATGGTCAAGAACCTGAAATATCCCCAGCGGAGTCGCCATGCTGTCGCGCCCGATTTTCACCCGCTACGAGGTCAAAGCGGAGCACGGACGTGTTCAGGTGATTCCTGGGTAAAAGAGGGTTGAGGAGTCGCCACCTAATTATTTTTACGGTGAATTAGGACACCTAAATATTAAACTAAATGCTGCAATGTAACTCCAATTTTAAGGTCTGCGAAACTAGCGAGATTCTAGGTAAGGGTTCTTTATTATCCTAAAGGGAAGGGGTTAGGCATCCTTTAAGATCCGCTAACTTGCGGTTATCCGGTCAAACTCAGGTTAATTATTGCTAAAAAATATATATGTTTTTACAAGTATAATAGATTTAAAGATGTTTGCAAATAATTAGTAAATGAAGCATTTTAAAAGAAAGGTACATGTAGAGAAAAATATGCGTTTGTATGGTATTTAAAGAAAAATACATGTAGAGTTTGAAAAATATGTATTTGACAATTGATAGTAAAACAAATTATTTATAATGCCAAAGAAGTAAGATTTTGAGAATCAATGAATTGTAAATTGACAAAAAGATAAGCTTATTCGGTATGATTAATAAAGCGAATAAAGATGACAAAAGTTGTTTTGAAAATCTTGAATACGCGTGACGAGCCTAAAATAAATAAACTAACGAAGGATTTCTAAGTTTGAATTCAACCGAGCCTACAAATAAATAAGCTAGCGACGGGTTTCAAATCTTAAACTAACCTATGAATTAATCCTAAGTTTGCCTATTCTAAGCATTTCAATAATTACATAAGTGCGATAAATAATATTACAATACAAAGCGGAATAAAAGCTGAATTAAAGAAAGAAATAAAAATAAATAAACTCCGAGGAATATTTGTCTTTATTTGCTTTAATCCCCGCAAGTCGTCACGAACAAACGGTTAGAAACAGTTAAATACAAATAACTCCATATCCGTATTCAAAACAAAGTGAATGTTACGATCACGGAGGGCTCGGACTTAAATTTTGAAAAGAACATTCCAATCACGTCGTGGCTGCAAACATATGACTAATGTAGTTTATTTTGATTGCCTCGCCTACTAAACGTGTTGGTCTCTCGGTGAAATAGAAAGGATCACTATAATCACGTCGTGGCTGCGAATATATAACTTGTTGGTTATTTTAGTCACCTCGCCTACTAAACATGTTGATCTCGGATAAAAAGGTTTAAGTCTTCATCATTGCCCGAAGTTATATTTCCGTCTTTGCAATCGTGGAGGCCTCAAAATCGACGGATATTTTTCATCGGCGAGTGTAGTATCGTGTTCAAATCAGCAAAAAAAAATGAAATCGAACGAAACAAGAGCGAAAGAAAGGCGGTAAAACGAGAAGCGAGAAAATAATTTCCGAAAAAGACGCGGCGTTTAGTTTAAAACGGTAAAACATTAAATATCCGTTGCATGGATGTTTAAAGCAAGAAGTGATAGCGATAGCTTGAGCGCAAGCGATGCGATGAAAGCGATAGCGATGGCGATAAGCGATAGCGATAGCGGTAGCGGTAGCGGTAGCGGTAGCGATAGCGATAGCGATAGCGATGAAGCGAGGCGAGCGGTAGCGATAGCGATAGCGATAGCGATGGCGATAAGCAAAAACAGAGAGGTAATTTCCGAAAAGACGTGACGTTTAGTTTAAAAACCAGTAAAACAGTAAATATCCGTTACACGGATACTTAAAACAGTAAACTGAAAAACAGAGAAACAGAGAAACAGAGCGCGGCCTCGAATTTAATTTCATCGGCCAGTGTGGTATTTGGTTTAAAACAGTAAAATAGTAAAACATAGAAACTACAAAAAAAAAAAAAAAAAAAAATCACGGCCTCGAATTCAATTTCATCGGCCTAAATGCGGTACTAATAAAACAGTAAAGCATTAAGAATAGTAAGATATTCGTTACCCGGATGTTTAACCCAGCGAACAGAAAAAAACAGAGAAACGAAAGAAATAAATAAAGGCAGATGAACAAAGTGAGTTAATTCGGAAAAACAGACCGGAATGAAATCGAAATTCGATTTTTTAGATAACCGACAACAGAGATGTGAAAAAATGCCATAATACGGAAATACGCCAAAACCGGGTCGACCCGATCCGGGTTAGTGACCCGACCCGAATCAGTGGTCCAAACCCGAATCAGAGTTTAACACCAAATTCAGATAACCAACATATAGAGATATGTAATGCAAGAATTCTGGAAATAATACCCGCCCCGGGTCGACCCGCCCCGGGTCAGTGACCCGACCCGAATCAGTTGTGCAACCCGAAATCGAATAATTTCACCAATTTCAGATAACCAACATATAGAAATATGAAATGCAAGAATTCTGGAAATAATACCCGAACCGGGTCGACCCGACCCGACCCGGGTCAGTGATGCAAAATCAGAGAATCAAAAATGGAGAACAAACCTTTTCGGACTCAATTCTTGAACAACAAGGGAGGAAAAAATGTTTGAAATCAAGAACACAACCAAAAATATTTTACATATGGAATCCTCCGAAAAAATCTTTTGGTTTTCTCCTTTTCTTTCTTTTTCTCCTTTTTCTTCTTTTTCTCTTTTTCTTTTTATTTTCGAAGAACACAAGGGTTTTTATAGCCCCATTTCTCCCAAAAACCGAGCTCAAATTTGAAATAAAGGGCCCAAAAATAATGATTTTGGAACGGGTTTTTAGGGGGTATGGGTTGGTGGTGTCAGGCGTAGGGGCGGCGACGTAGGGGGTTAGGGGTGCGGCGATTGGTGGGGGCAGGGGTAGGGTTTAGGTTTTCTGATTTTGGGATTTTGTTTTTTGGGTTTTGGGGGTTGGGTTTTGGGTTTTAAGAAAAAGGGGTGTGGGTCGGGTGAGTGGGCCGACGGGAGTTGGGCTGGGGCGATGAAATGGGGATTTAATTGGGGGAGTTTGGGCTTGTGGTGTTGGGTTTAATTGTTTTGGGTTTGGGTATAAGGGAATTTAATTGGGGAGTTTTGGGCTGGTCCGGTTGGGCTTGGGAATTGGGGGAATTGAAATGTGGTGTTGATTTATTTTGGGTGAGGGGAGATTAAATGGGTTATGGGTTGGGCTTTGGTGAAATGGGTGAAAATTGTTTTGGGTTAGGAAATAAACATGGGTTATGGATTTAAAAAATATAAAAGGGGTTTAACATTAAAAATATTATTTTTTATTTTTTGTAAAAGATGTGAATTATTTAAAATAACGTAACGATGTGATAATAATAAAAAATATAATATTTTTGAAATGTTTAATGCTTAAATAAAAAATGTAAATGCGATGCAATTTTGCGAGAATAAAATAACGTAGCATTTTTTTTGGATAAAACTTGTGATTATGATAAAGAATGCAAATGACAGTAAAAACGCGGATAATAATAATAATAATAAGATATATGCACATATATGCCTATATTTAAAAAATTGTTTTAAAAGTGTCAAAAATATTAAAAATTACGAATAAAGTCGTAAAAGATGGGACAAAATTGGGTGTCAACACCGGCTATTATCACGACCCTTCACGAATAGGTCCAAGAGATCATAAAGGAAAAGTAACAATCCTAAATGCCCCACAACCTCCTGTTTATAAGTGTGACAGACAACACACCCATAAACAAGATTCTACTAGACATGACTTGTAGACATCCCTAGGACTGATCTACTTAGATACCAAGTTTGTCACGCCCCAACCCGGAGAGGCAAGACTGGCACCAGGTGCCTTACTCAGTCCAGCACCTACGTAACGTATTCTTTTACCATACTATCATGCATAAATAGACCAGAAAGGCCGTCATGAGAACATCAGAATACAACATAAGGGAGTACTCGACATTGAATGACCCAACATGCTATACAAACGTATACATGATACACATGGTCCCATAAGGCCAACATGACCATAAGTACATCCAAACCATAGGCCGATAAGGCCGTACAAGCATCTTTGTACATGACCTTTATCTACAAGCCTCTAAGGAGTACATAAAATATCATAAGGTCGGGATAGGGTCCCTTCATACCTATAGTTACATAACATAAACATACTGACCCAAAAGGAAACTTCGGAACAAGTGGAGTGCAACACACCCTTCGTTGAGTTGGTATCCTACTGAGAGAATCGTCAACCCGTCTACTGGGACCTGCGAGCATGAAACACAACATCCCCATGCCAATGGGACATCAGTATGAATAAATGTACTGAATATGTAAGGTAGGTAAACATGTATATAAGAATGTAATACAAGTGAAGAGTACATAATGTCAACCTGGGACTCAAACCTACCACTGAGGGCGTACAACTGACATAACCATGATAATATGCATGAAAGTAAAATCAAGCCACTCTAGGGGGCCATATAATGTTGTATCAAATCCCTTTGTATGGTAAACTCATCATAAACTTCCCGGCCATATAGGATGCAGTAATATCTGCCCAACTAATCATTGATAACTGCCCAACCGGTGGTATGAACATATAAGTGCCTTCCCGGTCGACTATAGCATGGCGTGGTAAGAAAATAGATACATATATATAAGTGCGATACAAGACATACCTCAAGGGACACCCTGAACAAAGTTGGAGTTACCTATGGTCGTTACCCTTTGACTATCATTATGTAACTACATATATCAACTGTCGTGAAATCAACAAAGAGTACACAATAGCATATAAACAGGGATATCATAAAATGTGGAAAAGTACTCCCGACAAGGGACAAACAAGAGCCATGAAATCTTTTCAAGTGTAAAGAACAAGCATGTATTCCATAGTCAAGAGTAGAGTTCTATTTTGCGGGCGTTTCGTTATGTATTGTTTACACTAGGATCATGCCAAAATAAAGAAAATGATAAGGCTTACATACCTTTTCCTCTTTGCCTCCAAGATACAATCAAAGTAGCCTAAAGATACACCTTAATCTACACAATAATAAGGGCACAAACATTACTAACGAAGTCACTAGTTAACACGACGAGCGACAAGCTCATATTGAATCCCATTCAAACTTTTAACCCCATTATCCTTTATCCTTTAATTTAACAACATGCCCAGTATTACAACAAGTACATTTATGGAATTTTCAATCATATATTTACCTCTAAAAGAATACAAAATTGTCTAGCCATCACAACGAAGGTCTCAATGTCACGTTTCATTTTAAACCAACTAACAACATGTCGAACAACTAGCTCTTTTAGAAAAAATCTGACAACACCTCCCCTATTTATACTACATCCCATAAGTTACTAAAAATCACCAAACAGCCCAAAAGACAACAATACAATTCACAATAATCTGTTCGATTACTTCAATAACCATTTTGAGCAGCAAACTCGATTTACGATTAACAAAATAAAATTTGAATCCAATTGCTTTTCCATGAATCTGCCTACAACATCTATAACATCATATTTATTCTTGCCATATCATTTTCAGCCCAAAACATTGTGAGAATAATCTTCAAAATAGTCCACACACCTAACTCCTACACCCGTATCGCCAATCTCTTATTTTTCATGTTTTCTTCTTCAACAAACTTAATTAACACATAGATAAGATTAACAAAAGCAGTCATAACATAATCAAATTACTTCTCATAATTTCCATCCACAAAAAAAACAATATATATTGCCTTAACACAACCCACAAAAAGATAATAATTTCTTATGCCATGTCGATTGCTATCTTATAGATTTTCACTCAAGCAATTCAACCAACACATGATTAACCTTAATCACAACTAAGAACATGATTTAATTACCTTAGGCAGTAGATAAAACTTGAAATCCTTAGCTGGTGTAGCTCACAACAACCCTCAATCACACCACAACACTATATGAGTGTTATTCTCTTCTTGAATCAACTTTTGGTGTTCAAGTTGGGTGTAAACACTTGTATTTCGCCTTTAAACTCTTATGAAATATTGAGAAAGCGTATGATATTATTAGGGTCGAGTTTGGTTGAGAAATTACAAAAGGAAATTCCTGAAACGTCCTATAAAAGAAGCTATGTCGGTGGCTGCCTCAATTGAGTCCCAACGGGGTGGCATTCTCAGTCTCATGAAAATGCAAATATCTCTCTACTACGATGTCTTATTGATGAACGGTTTAATATATTGGAAACTAGACTCGTAGACCTTCAATTTCGGGGGTGGATCATCCCGTATTTCCAAAAAGAATGGGATAAAAGCTCTACAACATTTGACCTAAATTTTAGTTAATTTATGAACGTAACTTGCGAAAACCTTTGCTGACTTTTCTTTTACAACTCGCTTGACTTCAAAACTTAATACACGACTATAATACAATTCAAATACCTCATAACATGACCTTCTTAGCATGTTAAATACTCCTAGTCATACCCCAAAAGTTCGGGTTATAACATTCCTAACTTGTTGACTTTCGACAAAACTTATTTTCTTCTATTCGTTTAACTTCTAAACCTTCCAACATGTGCTATACATGGTTTTAAACACTTATAATCTTGACAATATTCTTGCTCTCCGACCTTATGGCGACTAAATTACGACACACTTTAATGTATGAAAATGTGGGATGTAACATTACATATTCTAAACTTTTTAGACAATTCAATGCATTTAAAATAGGCTAGATTCCTTTGATCTGATGCCTTTGAAAAATGTCTTAGAACATTATTCATTTTGTTCTGACATATTTTATTGATGACAGTCCCCAGTTAAAGACTTAATAATTTTTGTCTTGTAAGCTTAGCGACTTTAGCAATAATCCGGAGAAATACCGGCTAGGAAAATCATGAAGATAAAATTTCGAGGCAAAACTATGGATGAAGTATACTTTAATTTATGCTTTTCTCGGAAAAATAACTGTGCAAGATCCAATCGATTTTTTCCCTTTACACAACTTCTTGTAAACACTAATACTTGGGAAAGATTCATTCAATCTTTTGCCCTTATAAAATTTTGTCTAAGAATTTCAAAACCTTCGAAGCAACTGCAAACTGCCTTTGACTACCTTCAACTTTCATTTGAGGGTATGGTATTCTACTAGTGTTTATGTTTGAAGTATGAGAACTCAAACACTATATTGGTCTTCAACTATCTTGCAGTCCCCAATGCTTCTGTCCGATGCTAATTCACCCTTTATATTTAGTAACACGCTTTACATTGTTGCCTCATTAAAAACCTTACCGGAAAATCCCTTTTCTGGATAAAAATCAGACTAAGGGAAAAAGAGTGCAACACGTATTTTCAGTCCTAGTTCTAATTCTTCGAATAATGCCTTGTAACTCTGGCTTCTTCCCTACAAAATTAGTAACTTTGAAACACATGTAATTTAATCAATTAACAAATACATACCTTAGCAATAATACTGCTTCAGATGACTGATGTTTCAATTGTTCGGCAACTTTTGCCCTTCTTCGCCTTCAAACTAATACGAGCCTTTTTCGGTTATTTTCGACACGTTATAGGGTCCCTCTCAATTCAGACCCAACTTTCCTTCATTAGAGTTTTTAGTATTGGGGGTTACTTTTTGTTGAAGCAAGTCCCCTATTTGAAAATGCCTAAGATTTTTCCACGGATTGTAATATCTTCCCATCCTTAGTTTCTGAGCTACCAGCCGTAGCAATGCTAACACTCGATGTTCCTCCGTTAAGCCAAGCTTAACCGCCATAGCCTCATTATTCACCTTTTCATTTGAAAGGCTGAACCTTAAGCTTGGCTCCCCAACTTCCAGTGGAATCAAAGCCTCTGCTCTATAAACCCAAGAAAATGGCATTTCCCGGTGCTAGATTTCGATGTCGTCATGTATGCCCATAATACCTTCGGAAGTATTTCTCTCCACTTTGCCTTGTTACGCCACATAGTTTTACGTTTCATTGCAACATCGATTGATACCGACATTCCGAAAAGATATGTAACCTTACGGAAATACATTGAGAGTTTATAGGATGTTTATGTAAGTATCAGAGGGTATCGAAGTTAAACGGATCGAAGAAAATACATTTCGATGAAAATTAGCAGAATTACATTTTGACAGCCAAAAGAACGGATCTTACAAATTTGTACGGCCCGTAAAAATGTGGACTCTCATCGTATTATTTTGGGAAAATTATACGGTCTAAATTGATGGACCTTAGAAAATTGTATGGACCATCAAATCGGTCGGTGGTCGACTTAGTTACGAGTTTTAATCAATTTCAAGGCCATTTTGACCCAAATTTGACCAAACCACTCACAAACTTTCTCTCTAACCCTACCAACATATTTCCATGGTTCAAAAGTGAATTCTAGGTGATTACACCATACTTTTTCTTCCAAAATCTAGGGTAAGTGAAGGAAAACACTTCTATGGAGTTGTTATGCACTTGAAGGTTGTCCTTGAAGATAAGGACATTGGATTCAAGGTTATATTTTCTGAGTAAGGTGAGAATTACACTTCCTTTCTTGTGATTATGCTTACTCATGTGTTAATTAAGCGTTTGAGTAAAGAATCTATGAGTTAGCATCTTAATTGACAAAAGGATGCTAGGTTGTTGTTAGGCTATTTGGAGGTTGTATATATGACTTATTATGATTGAAATTCATGGAATGTAACTTGATTATATTGTAGATGTTGTTGTTGAAGTTGGCTAAAGTGTCGATTCAAATGATGGAACTATAAGCTAGAGAAAGGAATGGTTAGGAAACACGTAGAGGTTATTCTTGTTGTTGTTGATTTATGTTAGGTTGATTTTGTAAGAATTGAGCTATTGATGAGGTCATAAATACATGGATAGCGTGGTGGAGATAAGTAGGGGTTACATCAAAGAATATTTATGATAAATATATTTAGCTTGAACCATAATTGATTCAAAACGTCTCTAATACGTAGGATACCATTCAAAGAGCAGCCAGAGAATTGCAAGCTAGCATTGTTCAAGCAACAAAGGTATGTAAGACTCACTTCTTTCTTTTTGACATGATAGATATTAAGACAATTATTACGAAATGAATTCTGATAAAGACTATATTCTTGAGTCCTTAAGAAAATACTTGTGATTATTTCATTAATTTGTTGTTGTATATTATTATCCATCATCGAGATTCCATCCTCATTCTAAAGCACTTTTTTGATGTCAATAAAAAGTTGGCTTTTTATTATTTCTTGAAAACTAAGCTAATCATGTGATATATGGTTCTTATGGAGTCATTTGAAAGATTAACAAGTGATGTGTCCACCCTCATAATGGAGTAGGAGGTGTAACGATCTTACGTCACTCCGACGAGTTCAAAATAGTTTTCGGTAATCCTTAAGAGGTCATCATATTCATGTATCATATATCTATATTTCCCTCAGAGGCCTACAACATTATATAAAGAATTATACAGATATGTGACTAATGATATTGCCCAGAGGCCTATGGCACTGTTGCGCAGTTTATACAGATATGATTATTGACAGTACTATATAAGCAATTATATTTCATTATGCATATTCTGGTCAGCAGAGGCACTCAGAGTACAAGTTATCTTCTATTACTCTATCTTACAGTTATGCATTCAGTTACAATTTCACTTATGCTTTATCTATAGTGTTGTACTTATTTACAGCTTTAGCCTTACATATTCAGTACATCTTTCGTAATGATGTCTCTTTCCGGGGATACTACATTTCATGCCCACAGGTACAGATTGAGATGTAGATAATTCCTCATAGTAGGTGACTTGACTCAACTAAAGGTTGTCACACTCCTTTCTTTTGGAGTTGTCTAGTGAGTTGATAGGTATGATATATGTATATAGTTGGGTATGGCAGGGCCCTGTCCCTACCATATGTTGTCGTTATACTCTTTAGAGACTTGTAGACAGTCGTGTTGTGTATTATGATCTTTTGTGGCCTTGTCGGCCTCTCTAGTAGACTTGTTGTGTTCATGTCGTCCTTGTCAGCCTTGTTATATATATATATATATATATATAGATTGGACCTTTTATACGTGTATGGAGTTGTGTTTCTATTTAGAAAATCTTTTATCAGAGACTTGTCGGCCTATGTGTTTTTGAGCATGTCGCAGGTATCAGGATTGGTACGCTCGGGCCTTAGAACACCGGGTTTGTATCACACCTCCAAGGTTGGGGTGTGACAAACTTGGTATCAGAGCAGGTCAGTTCTAAGAATATCTACAAGCCATGTCTAGTAGAATCTTGCTTATAGTTGTGTTGCGCACCACACTTATAAACAGGAGGCTACATGGCATTTAGGATGTTACCTTTCTTGAAAATCTAGATCGTGTGTTAGAAGCGAAGTCGCAAGTAATTGAATTCCTATCTTCTCATCTTGGTTCTCTTTTTCAATAATGTCAAGATCAGAGGAAAGTACCGATCGCAGGAATTAAATTAGAGTTTCGGGAGAAGGTACCAGCCGACTGCCACTCGTTAATATGGATTCGAGGACTATAAGGAAACCAAAAGGAAATATGAGTTATTCTATGGAAGAAGATTAGTCTGAAGATTCGTCAATGGAAGATGACCTATCTGAGGCCCCAGAAGAATCTCTCTTTCGAGTACCATCAATTCCAATGGTGTTGGTAGATTATAGGAGGGACCACACAATACCAAAATTATCGGTGCATCGGTCATTTCCGATCGAGTTAGGTGTGACTAGTACCATGTATGCAAATGCCCCAGTCATTATTCCAGAGTAGGGTCATGTTCAAATACCTCCACATGTTATGCCTTTTGAGAGACCAAGGAGCCCATTATCATGGAAGTCAGTTAGCCAAGGTTCACCAATAATGAGAATAGGTGAGTAAGAAGTGACCAGTAGACAGACTGGATGGTTTGGAATGGAAGCAGGTAACGAAAGATTAGCATTGCGAGATGTGTTAGATCGAAGCTCCCAGGTAGAATTCAGGTAAGCATAAGGAGATGTTGGAAGTAGTAGACCACTCTGTCAGCAATGTAGAATGAGGCATGATGGGACATGTTTACCTAATATCGAGTTATGTTCTAGATACGGAGTCTTGGGCCATAGGGCCAGAGAATGCTCTGAGATATTTCAGTCCCTATGCCATTAGTGTGGGAAAGTACATTATGGGCAATGTCTGGGTGATATTACAGAGTGCTATTAGTGTGGGATTAGGAGCCATATAGTAAATAGATGTCCGAGATTGAGTCAAGGAAAATAACAGGTCTCGATGTTATTCAAAGTTAAGAAACTTGCAACTAACCCGTTATGTGGATAATTTGATTGAGAATAACTATGTTTATGTTTGTGAACGGTCTATCATCATGGTTATAAGAAGTGTGTCATTCATATGTAAATTAATTGTAAATGTATAATAGAAGTGGAAGGCGGCGAGTAAGACTATAGTTACGTTCAAATTCTAAGCAAAATGATCCAGGAATCGACCCTTTCTTAGCCATATGCAAACCAAACACTCTTAGATCTTATAGTGTGCGTGATATTGAGATATAAAAGGTAAATGATAACGCGATTTAAGAAGGTACTCACGAGTCCAAAGAATTAAGGGAAACCCTAGAAAATTGACAAGGAAAATGGATTTTTGAAGTTGCATTACCTGAAGCTCGTTCGGGAAGTAGTTAAAGAAAAGGAACACGAAAGGTCATGTTTAAACCGGTAATACCCAATTCCTCCACAAGGACTAAACCATTCACGGAGGTCGTGAAATGGGATGAGATTTGTCAGTTAAAGGCAAACGATATACCTTCTTAACTGTAGCAATATGTACATGGGTGGTAATAAAATATAGCAAGATTTTTTTTATATTAAGTGATGATAAATGGTGAATGGGTGTCTGGTAAATAAAAGCGAAAGAGTTATGACAACGTATTGAGGCGGAATGATGTTTCTCACACAAATATATCAGTGGAAAGACATTAATGATAAGAATATTGATAATGAAACTAGAGTGGGATCCATTACAATACGATTATCATTAAAAATATGAAAACTAGTGAGGAAGTGGTACCTAAACTTTCCAAGTCAAAAATATATTACCCGTCATCTATAAATGATAGTACCGAGAGTACACTAAGATAAAAAATCCTTAAAGAAAGCTCAAGCCGGTAACATATAAGTTGATTGAGTGAACGACATGTAAAGAAGAATTCTAATACCAATGGAGGGGGAAAGCCCGAATTAGTGGTAAAATTGAAACAGGATACAATTTGAATTTGAATATGTCAAGAACTAGTTGCTCCACGAGTATCGACAAGACCTTTAAGGATATGTAAATGGAAGTAAGGACGAATTAAATAGGATGTAAGTATACGATGAAGTGATAAAATAGTTCAAGGTGGACGATAAGGAAAGGAACTAAAGAATAAGAGCAAAGGGAATAAAGGTATGATCAAATGAGCAACGGTAAATTTTAATTGTCAAATGAACTGGAAACTCCACAAGAAGGGTAATGCAATGGTCATAAGGTCAAGGACATTGGTTGCAAACAAAGCTGAAATCAAGGAATAAAGGCAGAAGCGTAACTCAGGTACGGTAACCACGAGGGGATCAGTAGATCAACATTTTGCAAATGTAAATCCTTCGATGAAAAGGGGACATGATAAACCCTATCATGAGTAATACTGAAGAATAACACGAGTATGTCAAAGGTTTGCTCTTGGGAAAAGTGTAATCTCGGGGTTACAAGGGTCAAACATGCGCTCAGTATTGAGTAAATGCTATTCTTGGAAGAGCATAAGTCCGGAGCTAGTGAAAATAGTATACGCTCAAGAAATAAGGTCAACAGAAGAGAGAGACAACGTCGAAAAAAGAGAATGTCTTTTTTTTAGTATTTAACATAAAGGGAATGGTGCACGAATCGAGAAAGGATACTTGAGCAAATATGAGGTACGACTAAGAAATGATGGACCTATCTTGGGATATATAGCATCGTTTGTATAGAATGTAGATTAGAGACGTTATAAGAAGCAAGAAGTTTTGACGAAATGAACAGGGAGTTAGTGGATGATAGAGTCATGTTCCATTGAAAAAGAAGGCCATTATGGAAGACATAGGAAAGAATCGACCCTAAAAAGATGACATGTGACCAGTCGTAATAGAAACTAGATAATGATAACTCCCCGAAGCAGAAGGAAAATGAATTCTTCCATATATAAAAATTTGGAGAGTGTCAAGACAAATAATCCCGTCTAGAGTCCATTGGAAGATATTGGGATATGGAGTAAAGGTAATAATGGGAACCTTATCAAGATGCAAGAATTAAGTATATCGACAGACATCACTCAAGAAGATTCCCCCTTTAAGTTAAAGCATTACATAAGAGCTATTAATGGGTCTAAGGATAATTCTGGGCTATCTCATTACTATGATAAGCTTTCTCAAGTCGTTTTACAATCACTCTTATGATAAACAGCTGTTGGAGGAACCAGTCACAAGAGGCTCTGGATATTCAGGATTACCCTCGCCCCCGTCCTAAGGACGCCAATCGAAACAAAAGTTCAGACCGGCGAACTCAGGTAGTAAGTGAATGTATGGAACTTGGAAGAAGTTTGGAATAGGGATCAATAACTATTAGACGACGCATTGCCAAATTAATAAATAAGGAATTATATACGACAAGGGGTATGGCTCTTATCAAATCACAAAAAGGGAAGAGAACTGAAGTAACAAGTAGAGTGTAATCTCAACCATAGATGTTTATTGAAAATTCATTTCAAGTATGACCACGATGGAAATGTGAAAGTGAAAAGAAACTTACTGACGAAAGAAATTCCAAGGCTAGTGAGTTGTTCCTAATTTACATCATTAGGGGGGATAATGAGAACATATTAAGAAAGGACCGTGTAAGGATATTATAGAGGAATGAAAAGGACGAGAATAGAAAGAAATGTATTTGAATAACCCTATTATTTTCAAATCCTTGATCTTGGTGATTTTTGTGTTGCAGCCTCTCATCATAATCTTGTTTATACTTCATGCCTGTAAGCTCTGACACCCAAATCCTATCATAAGGCGAGAGTTGTAACAAAGAAATGAAAAACATAGTTCAGATGTCAAGTTCTAACAGTTTGAATAAATTACAGCTATTAAGCAATTTTGTAAAAGGAATGTACGATTGTGTGGAGGTCAATGATGTACCAACATTGTTTATGATCATGTAATCCTATGAGGAATAGCCATGGTATCTGATGGCGTGACAAGTTGAGAACTCTCCCAAAATTGTCGAAGAACCTAAGTATCACTATACTCGAATGTTTTTCAAATTTCAGAGTTATGTTAATATTCGTGCGAACGCTATCCTTCTATTCCTATTCTGATTTACCGAAGTTGATCCATGTACTTTATTTAGACTTTGCTGCTGAAACAGGTGTATCAGGTGCAATACATATGTCAGCAAGAGAATGTTAAGGTGAGTTATGACTAAACTTCTCTGGTTATTATAAGTATAAGCGGTCGTTTGGGGTACGCCGGGTCGTGTATATATGTATATGTATATATATATATATATAGACTTTGCTGCTGAAACAGGTGTATCAGGTGCAATACATATGTCAGCAAGAGAATGTTAAGGTGAGTTATGACTAAACTTCTCTGGTTATTATAAGTATAAGCGGTCTTTGGGGTACGCCGGGTCGTGTATATATATATATATATATATATAGTTTAAGAATGATTAAGAGACGTGTATATTCTCAATTTAATTTATAATTGTTAGGGTTAATTAAATCATTAATTTTAGATGTAAATATTTAATACGAGTTATAATTCGTTTCTACTAATTTAAGATGTTAAACTGCATGGAATGTTAGTCATTTGTATTTTAGCTCAAAATAATGCATGTGTTATAAACATTTGAATGTCCACCAAGTAAACTTGGAAATCAAGTTTACTTGGCCACCAAGGGAATTAGGCCTCCAAGCCATTTCCCAGAATTCTTGGCCCTCAATTCATTTCCTCCTATTTATAGGAGGTTAATTTATTGAATTATATATCAGTTTAAAGTTGAATAATGCAATCAATCTTTCTCTATATATTTATTTTTGGTGTATTTACTTTATAGTCTTTATTTTATAACACATTATCAGCACGAGACTCTGCCATCTCGAGCAAATACTTTAAAAGCCTCGAAGGTATTGACTTTCTTTTTCTTAATTAGTGGCAAATCTTTCTAAACGTTAATTTGTTGCCTTGGATATATCCGGCAAAAGCTATTTGTCTTAGGTTTTGATTTGGAAATTCATCTTGATACGATAGGTCTGGCAGACACCATCAAAGATAAAAATCAGGCATCAAATCAAGATTGTGCCATTACAATGATATTCCTCCGCCATCACCTTGATGAGAACTTGAAACTGGAATATCTTGTAGGGAATTGTTGGGTACAAAGCATATAATACAGGCACATCAGAAGTTTAAAATTTTTGATTCTTACTTACCCCAACAGTAATTCTGGTATGGTTATACAACAATGGAACTTGTAATATAAAACATATACTTACAAGTTGGAAAATCTGGAGTATTCTTCTACTGTT
The DNA here is from genome assembly GCA_034509755.1 of Anisodus tanguticus. Lineage (NCBI taxonomy): Eukaryota > Viridiplantae > Streptophyta > Magnoliopsida > Solanales > Solanaceae > Anisodus > Anisodus tanguticus. Next base: position 21,886,368 of record CM067540.1, read on the forward strand.
AGGTGCACACACGATTGCCCTTCCAATTGCAAGCTCCAAGCTTCAATGTACTCCTCCTTCGAAAAGCTAGGAAATCCGGCAGAGGTTCGAGAGAGTATTTTATTTTAAGTCTCTAAGGCTTAGAATCTTATTCTGAAAAATTAGTGTAGAATAATGAAAGTGAATGCCTCTATTTATAGTTGAAAATTAGGTCAAAACCAAATTAGGGTTTGACCTTGGGCCTGGCCCAAAATTGACGCAGTGGCACTGCGATTCTAGGGTATAGGCGCCGCGGCGCTCGACGTGTAGTTGCACTGTCTCGATTTAATTCTGTGCATTCTTAATTAAATCCAAAATCCAATTTTAAATTAATTAATGTAATCATTATTCATTTAAATGTCTCGATTCCAAATCGAACATTTTAATTACTCTCTCAATACATCCTTAGATCGAAATGGACAATCGACATAGTGTGACCCTACATGCCTTCTCATATTGACATTAATCAAATTAAGGCCTACGTGGAACTCCTAGACGGCGCCGCAAGACGAACTCAATATGTGAAGTACGTTTACACGAATCCAGTAAACTTAACCTCTATGTGGTAAGATAAAATCCTTTCATTCACGACACACCCGATCAAGCTTAGAATTTGTCAAGTGTCTATCCAAATGGCTTAATCATTGTATTTCATCCATATTAGTCGACGACTAGACCATATTCTAAATATGTCTATTGCGTTGGCCAACAACTTAGTCAACCTAATATCACTGAGAATCCGAGTGCTCTCTCGAACATACATTCGAGGAATGAATCCTAATCTTGGCTCAACTACCACCTTCAATCCACTTCGCATTGTACCCAATACAAGCCGTATCTCAACCTACAAGGTATTTGAGCTTAGGACGGGATCAAAGTACATTACTTTGTATATAAGGCGCGTATTGACCTCAAGTCTAAGGACTTCTATCTCCCACACGCTGATCATACGTTAGACAAGTATAACAAACAGTATATCAGCAAGGTATACCAATAGTTCCAAAGTATACATGTGTCCATCATGAGTAACCATTACTCGTAGCAGGTGAGACATACTACATCCTCTAAGGATGTGATGCAGACCACACGTCGACTTATCACATATCATCGATATCCCATTCTCGATGATCATTAGTCGAGGCTTATTTTAAGAGTTACACTCTATCATAAAATATCTCACTCTATTAATGACAATGTAAGCTCAAGGGATATGCACATTAATGAATAATTACAAACAATCAAATAGTAATTCAATAATTACAAATGCCAAAATATTAATCTCCATTAATAATAATATGAATATGTATAAAGTACATTTGTCCTAATACAGATTGTCTCTAGGACATAAATATACTTTCATATATCATATCCTCTTATACTGTGAAATAATATAAAAGATAGATATGACCACCTGAAGATGGTTGTGCTTCCACAAACACGTTTTGATTGGATCCATTTGAGGCTACAAGATTTTAAATCTATCTGTGCGTATAATTCTGCCATGTTTAAAATTATATCTTAGTTGAAATTATGTGGTGAAAATATCATTGATCATGATATGCTGGAGAAAACATTCTCCATTTTTCCTACATCGAGTATGCTCCTACAACAACAATACAGAGAGATAAGGATCAAGAAATATTCTGACCTAATTTCACATCTTTTAGTGGTTGAACAGCATAAGGAACTATTAATAACAAATCATGAAAATCGACCTACTGGTACTATCCCATTTCCTGAAGTGAATGAGGCAAACTTTCACCAATCTAGGCGTGGAAGAGGTCATGGCCCCATTCGTGGTCATGGCCGTGATCGAGGAAGAAATTATAATCATGATGGTCATTCTGCATCAAACAATACCCTCACTACCAACAGTGTAAAAAGAAGGATGAAAATCATGAAGTGGAGCAAAAGAAAAATTCAGAAAATAAATGCTATCGATATGGAGGAAAGGGGCACTGGTCATGTACATATAGTACACCAAAGCACAGTAGAGCTTTATCAAGCCTCCATCAAAAGGACAGAAAAGAATGTTGAAGCAAATTTTATTTCTGAAGATAATGTTGAGCCCATGCATCTAGATGTGGCAGATTTCTTTGAACACCCTGAAGGAAAAATAGATCATCTAAACGGTGATGGATCTGTAATAAATTAGATATTTTCATCATGTTGTTACTATTAGCTAATATAGTTTTTTTTCATAGTTATGTATATAAAGTTTATGTAATGTTTTGTTTAATAATAATATCTACTTTAATGTTCACTTTGTGTATTCTTTCATTTTGAAGAATATATGAAAATTTCTCAAATTTTGTTTGGATCAATGATCAATCATGACGATATTTGCGTGATTGATAGTAGAACAACGCATGCCATATTCAAAGATGAAAAATACTTTTCTCACTTGCTTAGAAAAAAAAATGTTAGTACAATTTCTGGCAATTCGAAATTGATTAGACTCCGAAAGAGCTACTATATTTCAGTCTAAGGGGACGAAACTTGATATAGAAGTTACATTATTCTCTTCAAAATCCCAAAAAACTTATTAAGGTTCAAAGATATCCGTCGTAATGGGTATCATGTTGAGACATTATATGAAATAAATAATATATCTTGGCGTTACAAAATATGTCTACGGCCAGAAATATGTTTTGAAGAAATTACCAACTTTGTCTCCTGACCTGTATTATGCAGAAATTAGTGCAATTGAAGCACACTCAATCATAAACCAGAAGTTTAATGATTCATGTACTTTTGTGCTTTGGCATGACCGAATACATCATCCTAGATTAATAATGATGAGATGAATCATTGAAAATTCAAATGGGCATCCACTTAAGAACCTGAAGATTCTTGAAAGTGGTGAATTTTTGTGTACTGCATGTTCTTAGGGCAAATTGATAACAAGACCCCCGCTAATGAAAGTCGACATTGAATCCCCTGCCTTTATAGAGTGTATACATAGAGATATATGTGGACCTATTCACCCACCCTCTGGGTCATTTAGATATTTTATGATCCTAATAGACGCATCTTCAAGATGGTCTCATGTGTGCCTCCTATCTTCTCGCAACCTGGAGTTTGTGAAATTATTAGCACAAATAATACCCTAAGGGCACGGTTTTCCTATAATCCCATTAAGACTATGTCTCGATAATGCTGAAAAAATTATATATCAAGCTTTTGATGATTACTACTTATTAGTTGGGATAAAGGTTGAACATCTTGTAGCTTATGTTCATACTCAAAACCGTCTGGGGGTCATTTTATCTTACATGCATCATCACTTATTCGTCTAAGACCAACTCATTTTAATAAATGCTCTCTGTCACAATTAGTATTTGGTCATGAACCAAATATTGCTCATCTCCAAATCTTTGGTTGTGTTGTATATGTGCCGGTTGCACCACCACAAGGCAATAAGATGGGCCCCAAAGAAGGTTAGAAATATATGTTGGGTTGAATCACCCTCTATTATTCGCTACCTTGAACCATTAACGGGAGATTTATTCACTTCTCGATTTGCAGATTGTCGATTTGATGATATAAATTTTTCACAATTAAGGGGGAGAGGAAAGAAATTAAAAGAGAAATTGCATGGAAAATTTCATCACTATCTCATTTTGATCCACGTGTGCCTATATATGAACATGATGTCCAGAGGATAATCCACTTGCAGGACATAGCAAATCAAATTCCAGACGCATTTACTGATTTGAAAAGAATAACTAAGTCACATATCCCTGAAGAGAATGTGCTTATCCGAATTGATGTCATAGCAAGACCATCTACTAGTATCATAGCTTCTGAACCTCATACACGCTAGAAACGTGGTAGGTCATTGTGTTCGAAGGATGGAAATCCTAGAAAAAGAAGAACAAGAAATGATCAAATGACACTATAAAAGAATCTCATGAAGAGAATCAAGAGCTGATTAATCCTGATATTCCTAAAGATATCAGTGAACCCGAGACTCAAGTGAGTAAAAAACTATCATTAAGTTCTACTGGTGATGGGATAAATTTAAATTAATAAAAAATTATGGTGGATAATGTTTTTGCATATAATGTTGCAATAAATATTATAAAAGACAATGAAGATCAAGAACCTCTATCTGTCGAAGAATGTCGATGAAGATGTGATTGGACAAAATGACAAGAGGCAATTCAATCAGAATTGAATTCACTTACTAAACGCAAGGTTTTTAGACCGGTAGTCAAAACACCTGATGGTGTAAGACCAGTTGTCCATAAATGGATCTTTGTGCAAAAAAGGAATGAGAGAAATGAAATTGTGAGCTACAAGGCACACCTTATTGCATAAGGATCCTCTCAAATACCCGGTGTCGACTATGAATAAACATACTCACATGTTATGGATGCAATATAATTTTGATATCTCATAAGTTTAGCTGTACCTAAAAATCTTGAAATACATCTAATGGATGTGGTTACAACTTACCTTTACGACTCACTTGATAATGAAATTTATATGAAAATTCCAGAAGGATTAAAGATGTTCGAAGTATATAGTTTAAAATCTCGGGAAATGTACTCAATCAGATTACAACGATCATTAAATGGTCTAAAACAATCAGGGCGCATGTGGTATAATCCCAGTAAGTACTTGAAAATGAAGGTTATATAAATGATGACATTTGTTCATGTGTTTTTATTAAGAAAATAACATCATAGTTTGTTATACTTGTTTCTGTTGATGACATAAATCTCATTGGCACTCTAGAAGAGCTCTGAAAGGCAATTGAATACTTAAAGAAAGAATTTGAATGAAAGATCTTGGAAAGATAAAACTTTGTCTTGGCCTGCAAATTGAACATTTAGCAAATGAGATATTTATCCATCAATCTGCCTATACCAAAAAAGTTTTAAAATGGTTTTACATGGATGATGCACATCCTTTAACTACTGAAATCGTTGTTCGCTCACTTGAAGTGAGCAAAGATCAGTTCCACCGTCAAGAAGAAAATGAAGAGCTTCTTAGTCCTGAAGTATCATATCTTAGTTCCATTGATGTACTTATGTATCTTGCTGACGCTACAAGACCCGATATAGCGTTCTTTGTTAATTTACTAGAAATATATAGTTATTCTCCTACATGAAGACAATTGGAACAAAATCAAGTATATACTGCGATATCTAATAGGAACTGTTGATATGTGTTTGTTTTATGCTAACAATGACAGTGCAGATCTTGTTGTTCATGCAGATGTAGGTTATTTATCTGACCCACATAGAGCTTTATCTCAAACATGCTATATGTTTACATGTGGAGGTATTGCAATATCATGGCGATCTACAAAGCAGTCTATTGTTACTACTTCTTCTAATCATGCTGAAATAATAGCTATTCATGAAGCAAGTAGAGAATATGTGTAGTTAAGATCAATGATACATTTCATCAGGGAAGGATGTGGCCTGAAGTGTGATACTAATATACCCACCGTATTATATGAAGACAATGATGCATTCATAGCTCAATTAAAAGGAGGCTCCATTAAAGGAGATAGAATGAAACATGTTTTACCAAAATTATTCTTCACATGATCTCCAGAAGAATGGTGATATTGATGTACAAAAAATTCGTTCAAGTGACAACCATGTAGATTCGTTCACCAAATCATTGCCAGCTTCAACTTTTGAAAAGATGGTATCCAAGATTGGAATGCGAAAATTCTGACATCTGAATTGTGGTCATCATCAGGGGAAGATGAATACATGTTGTACTTTTTTTCCCTTAGCCAAAGTTTTGTCCCATTGGGTTTTCTTGACAAGGTTTTTAATGAGGCATCTCTCAAAACGTATTACTAGATATGTGTACTTTTTTTCCTTCAGTAGGACTTTTTCTCACAATAAGGTTTTAACGAGCTACATCATCAAATTAATGGACATCTACGGAGGAGTGTTATAAACATTTGAATGTCCACCAAGTAAACATGGAAATCAAGTTTACTTGGCCACCAAGGGAGTTTGGCCTCCAAGGCATTTCCCTGGTTTCTTGGCCCTCAATCCATTTCCTCCTATAAATAGAATGTTCATTTGTTGAATTATTTATCAGTTTGAAGTTGAATAATATAATCAATAATTTTTTATATATATTTATCTTTGGTGTATTTACATTATAATTTTTATTTTATAACAAGTGGGTGTTAATATTTACGCCTAGGGTTATTAGAAGAACGTGCAAGGCAGTACCCCACAAAAATGTCATTAAGTTCGTTTAGGATTACCATTCGGTTATAATTAGACCTGTCCAACGGGTCGGGGACCCGCCCGGCCCGGCCCGAACATCGACCCGACCCCGACCCGCGTATTTTTTAATATAATTTATATTATTTTTTCTTCATTAATATTTATTTTGTACTTATATATATTTTTGCCATTAATATTTAAGTGATATAATGCATGTTTTTATAATATATGTATTGCTCTAATCTACATTGAGCTCGACATAAAATAAGATATAAAAACGGTAGCTGATTATTAATTATATATTTATATTATTAGTCGTTCTGTTAATATCACGGAAGCATAATGTAGGGAGAGAAAGTAGTTGTAAATTGGTGAAACTTTAAATGGTCATAACTCTGCGCTCAGATGTCCGTTTTACCCGATTTTTTTTATTTTGCGTATTTTTTCGAGACGGGGCCGGAAAAACAGCCACAAGGCGGTTTGGCTCAGCCAAATTTTAGAAAACGTCCATTTTTTCAATCAATTTGTGTTTTTTCCCAAATCGATTTCTAATTTTTCTTTTTCTTTAGTAAACATCTCACGATACACGATAGATTTCAACGTCGAAATTTCATGATAGTGTAGGTGTGAATGTCAATTTCAGTTTTAAAAATTTAATTTTTTTTTTAAAATATTCCTTGGCCCATCCCGCCAAATCCTGTCCCTCTTCCGACGGGTTAGGGCCGACCCGTGACCCGTAGGGTCAGGGCCAGGGTCGGATTTTTTTTAAAAAAATAGGGTCAGAGTCGAGCAAGCAGAAAAAAAATTCACTGACCCGGCCCGACCCGAGCTTTGGACAGATCTAATTATAATGTGAGATTGACCTAAATTTGTACTATTGGGAAGCCTCCAAACTGCTCTCCTAATAATAAAGTCTCCACAAAGGGTTAATTATTACTCTCTTCAGTTCTAATTTATATTATACCGTTAGAATTTCGAAAGTTAAAATTCTTTATTTTAACTTTGTAGTCGGATGTACCTCTTTAAGGTTTTTTAAAAATTATTTATATATTTAGAAATAATATAAAAAATATAATAAGTCATAAGAATTAAAATATTTAAAGAACATACAAATAATTCTGATTAGAGATTTTTTTGTTTGATTTTTGAAATTTGAACTATACCACATGAATTGAAACAGACATGGACGGAGTACTATTTTAAGGGGTGGTTGGATGACTATTTTAAAATTAATTGATGACTAATTCAAAATTAATTAAAACACCATACTACTGAATTAGGATTTAAATCACTTCAACACTATATTCTATATTTGTTAAAATGGGCGGTCGTCTATATAAAAGCTGAAACGTTAGAGAGAGCGAATATTATATTTATTTAATTATGTTTTTAATATAATTTTATCTAATTCTTTTTCATCAACCAAGTAAGTGATTTTTTTTTATAATGTATGAGTGACGGTGAGATCTAAACTCGGGACATGTGTATGCTCTGCATGCGCTGTTAAAATATGTAACGACTCATGTAAAAGGTAAAATTCTTAGAGAGTACACTCATATTTACTCTTTGTTCAAATTAGTTGTCAGATTTTGCTTCTTGAATGTCAATTTTATTAATCTTTAAAGCTAAATTGAATTCGATCAACTCAGTATTTTATAATTAGAATCTATATATTCAAAATTTATATGAAAAATATTATAAGTTGCAATTTTTCTCATGTCAATTTGATGGAAAATATATTTTAAAATGTTGATCAAAGTTCATATAGTTTGACTTTCAAAAAAAGAAATATGACAACTAATTTGGGATTAAGGGAGTACTTATGTCTTTAACAATTTCCACTTCTCAAAATTAAAAAATACTATTGTCCGTTTATATAATTTAAAAATTAAGAACTATTGTGGTGTTGAAGAAGAACTTTTCTCCAGAAAATGGGCAGCATTAATTGGACAACATCTTCTTGAATAGGCGAGTTGATCTTACTGAAAACGGTATTAAATATAGATAATATTAATTATATAGTAGTAGTAAATACTAAATAGTCTGAGTCAATGGAACAAAGAAAATTAAATCAGCGATAATAATTAAATTACATTGGAAATGGAAGAAACTTGTTCTAGCAAAAATTGTCGCCCACAGTAGATGCTGGAGGAATCTCAAAATGCCAAAGCCTTCCTACCCCTTTGATTAGATATTTCTTACACAAGAAAAGTTGAGCATAAATCTTCTCTACCTTACGATCCACATCGTGTAAAAATACATGTGTCACGCCTTTTCCTTTCCTATTTCTTGCCATAACAGCTGCCGAATAAATAGCTGCCATTCTACCTGGTGCTTCTGCAAAATAGCCTCTTGGTGCGTCGATCATAATCAGATCCCATTCCTTATTGTATACTTCATCTGGTAACATATCTAATGCTAATTTACAGCCATGGTTGCCACGTAGAAATGATTTTTTGGCTGAACAATCTGCTTCTTTATGGTAATGTTCCACTAGCTCCTCTGACTCCGACAACATTGTCCGATATTTCACGGTATTAGCATGAAGGAATGGGGCATCTTTTAGTACGGTCTCGACCCATTTTGGATCTTCCTCTAAGAACAATGTGTTTCCACGGGAATTAAATGATGCCCACATTTGAGAATCATGACCTAACCCAAATACAAGGAAATTACAAGGGGTTCGATTTTTTAGAACATCAAAAGATACCCTGATTTCGTTGATATTTTGTTGAGGTACAACTCGTGATGTGGCGTAGTGTAAAATGGCATCGAGCTGGAGTTGCCTGGAATTAATCGAGTTCTTGCCATCATCAAGAAAATTCCCCATGTTTGGAGCTTTACTGTTCCAATTATTTGACGTTTTGAGGAACATGGAAATAAAAAGTGCACCTCCTATTAAACCTACTAATGCTAGGACGAGGGACCATGATTTCTCTGGCTTGAAATGGCTATGACTCTGTCTTTGCATGTTTTTTAACGATGGATTTGGAGGAAATTGATATTCTGATGAAGGAGGTGTGATTTCAAGTATCAAACTTGTTTATGTCTGTCGAAGAAAAAAAAAAGGGATTTTATAAGAGTTTTTCATGAGATACTGACATGCACGTTATCGACGTGATTAGTCATGTATATATAGATAATCCTATAATTATTGGCACCAATTATTTTTATCTCCAACTAAGGTATATGCATTATTTCCAAGTAGAACCCAAATCAGGAAATTTATTTATTTATTTTCTCACATTTTTTAGAACTTTCACACAAAAAACTGAATTATTAAATCTACAAAATTGCTTGAAATTAAATAGACACCCTCATTATTACGGTTACAACTTTTCCTGAAATAGCTTTATTTTGGATTAGTTTCCTTACTTTACCACTAAATATGCCTAATAGTCTCTTTCCTAATTATTTCTATTTTTGCTTAAAATCTAAATCTATATACAGTCAAACCTCTTTATAATTTTCATTTGTTATAATAACATTTCACTATAACAATTTGATTTTCTCTGAAAACGATTTTTATGTTATATTTTGTTCTCTATAATAACACTCTACCTATAACAATAGTGACATTCACTATAGCGTTACATTCTTTTTCAAATTATCTATCTATAACAGTCATACTCAAATGTGTAATAATATTTTGTACGAAATATGTAATGTAAATAAAATATTACAATATTAAAATATTTATGTTAGGCTCTTAGACAACCTTCGAAGGAAAGCTATTGAATTCTCTTTTTCTGAAAGTTTGGAAAATTCTTCATCAATTCAAGTGTAATACTCACTTACAAAAAATTGAAATTTACGAAACAACCTACAATTCTTAGGTCAAACTTGAAATAGTTAAATTATCAATTAATTTTATATGCATATATTTCTTAAATTTTAATTATTTATTGGTATGGTACAACTAGTTATGAAATTATTAATAATTTATTAGTATTTTCAATATTATATTAATGAGATATGCAAATCAATTGAAATTTAAAATTAACAAGTATATTATTTTCATTTATAAAATTAAAATTCAAAAAAATAATTATTTACGTACTTTTGTTTATAACAGCTAAATGAGTTTTAAATATTAAATTTCAGTATACATACATAACAACACCTCACTATAGCGGCCATGAAATTTTCGAACAAACGCTATCATTATACAGATGTTTGATTTTATAAAGGAGATACATGGACCCGGTGATGTGGCATACCTCATTAATCAGGAAATACATTTATCTTTTTTTCTCAGATTTTTGAGAATTTTCACACAAAAAATTTAATTATTAAATCTACAAAATTGCTTGAAATTAAATAGACACCCTCATTATTACTGGTTACATCTTTTCCTGAAATGGCTTTATTTTGGACTAGTTAATTTGACCGTGCTTCACGCGATAATAAAACATGTTAGTAAAATTTAAATAGTTAAATATCAAAATATTTTAAAACATGTCATTAAATTGAAAGTCAAATTTAATAGAGCGATAACGATAGAGATGGTGGTGGATCCTGGACCCAGTCCCGATCCGATGGATCCAGATCCATTTTATAGGATATGGATCTTCAAAATTTGGACCCGACGGATCCGGATCGGACCCGGATCCGTTTCTGACGGATCAGACCCGGATCCGTTTCTGACGGATCGGATCTGGATCTGGATCTGGATCTTGTATTTGAGATTTGTATCCGGTCCAGATCCGACCCGTGGATCCATTTTTTTATTAAATATATTCATAACATAGAATGTAATTTTATAAGTATTTTCTTAATTTTTTTCATAATTTCTGTATTTTTACATCATTTAACATATTTCTTGGTATAATTATTTCGAGATATGTCATTGATTATTACTTTAAAAAAATTATTTGAAAAACATTGTCAAATGTCAAAATAATTAATGTGAAAAAACATATTACAAATTTTTGAAAATCCAGAGAAAATGTTAATTCAAGTCTGTCCTATTCAAATGTTGCGACGATACTATTTGCAAACCTTAACCGATTAAGATGTTGAGTGAAATTTACTCTTTTATTAATTAATGTAGTTATATCTACTTCAGTTTGAACTTTGAACCACTAGCCTACCCCTACAAAAGATGCATTAAAAAAGAGGAAAATAAATTTACAAATTGCAAGCATGTAAGGTGATTTTTCAACAAGCAGCCTAATTTTGCTGCTATTGATTTGGACAGTCTTATTCGTACATCGAAAATAATTAATCATTTGGAAATTGCTATTGATTTTACATGTGGATCCAGATCCGATCCGTGGACCCAGTGGATTCGATGGATTCAGATTTGGATCTGATTTTTATGGACCCGATGGATCTAGATCCAGGTATGAAAAACGCATCTGAATCTGAATCTAGTAGGATCTGGTCCAGATCTGATCCGTTGTCATCCCTAGATAACGATGACACTATCTTTTTTCTTCTTTAATAATTATGTAAAGAAAGAAAACTATCAAGAAAATTTTATCTCTTTATACGCATACGTGTATAAATTTAAAGACATGGAATTTTCACTTCGTACATTTGATATGTGTATATAAGTATCAAAGTTTCCCTTCATTATAAAATTAATCAATTTTTAGAGCTTTCATAATATTTTCTTAACATAAAATCTAACGAAAAAAATAAAATTAAAGAAGAATGAAATTTAAAAAGCGCAAAGTTGAATCCATCTACCTGAAATCCACAAAATCAAGTTGTATGTATATTTCTTCTGTAATTTTTCCATTTATGCTTTTCTTTGTGTTTTCTCATTTTCTTTGTTCTTACTTCCTAACTGTTATTTTTTTTTCTTCTTCGTCTTATTGGCACCTTCCGTACCTTGCACTCTAAAATAATCTAGTTTTACCTCAAAATAGTTAAAGTTATACTAAAATTGTACAAGTTCATAAAAAAGGATACTCATTTAATTTGAATGTTTCCAATAGGTTCGAGTTTGGAGAAGTTTCGTGATCAGTCTCACTTAGAAATATCTTTCCATTCACTCACGAATAAATTTTCACATTAACATATTTAAGAAAAAAGACAGTAAGAGAGAAAAGAGTACGCGTAAATTAAAATAAAAAGAAAGAAAAGTAGCTAGGTAAGAAATTAAAGATTTGGAAATGAGGGAAGTAACTAAAAGGAGCAACACCACAAGGACCGCAAATGTGTAATAACAGTGTGGTATAAATTTCTAACTCAACTGATGATATAAACCTCAATTAAAGAATTTGAATTCAAAATTATACCAAATTAAGGTGATATCAGTTGTTCTATTCTCAAACTCTGGTAATTCAAACACATCCCGCGATTTACTGGTAGTAGTGCTGAGGGATCGGGACTATTATCTTCAGGAATAGTCTGACGTAAGCAGAGAAGATTGATATAAAATAATTAAGCGAGAAAGAAGAGGAAGAGGAAGAGAGCGAGAGTAATAGAGAAAGTAAAGGAAATGACTCTTGGTTTTTAACTCAATTTGACATTGGTAACTTACAATTAACTCTTCAATTGAATATTTGTAGTACACTTACTTTTTAACATTGGGGGTGACAGTCATAATTTTTGTAGTAATTAATTTATCTTATGCTATTTTTTAAATATAAAATAGTAATTTTATATTTCATATGAGCTTTTATTTTGTGGAGTTCATAGTATAATAATGAATAATATTACAATATTGATGTAATATCAGTAGAATCAGTAATGCGAAAGCTTGGCGATATTTGTTTTTTGTTTCTCATAGAGTGTCCGGTACCCGTATTGGAGATTTTTATAGTAATTAATTTATCTTATGCTATTTTTTAAAAATATGAAATTACTATGTATATTTTATACGGACTTTTATTTTGTGGAGTTCATATTATAATAATGAATATTATTACAATGTTGATGTAATATCAGCAAAACTAGTAATGCAAAAGCATGGCGATAGTTTTTTTTTTGGTTTTCCATTGTGTCTGATATCCGTATTGGAGCCCGACTATATTTTAAATTTGCACCGGGTAAATCCCATTTCTGGAAAGCGCTCCCTACCAAGAATTTCTTCATACCCAGAGCTCGAACCTGAAACCTCTGGTTAAGGGAGAAACAACATCATCCACTACATTACATCCTTTGGTGGTAAAGCTTGGCGATAGTTATGTTTGTCAATCATAGTTTTAAGATTTCTAAAACATATCCGTTTAATAGATTGCTTATATAGATAGTAATTTTAACAACAAAAATATTTTTCATTAGAAATTTACTTTCAGATAATCGTTTCAACAGAAGAGTAAAAACTACTAAACTAACAATATGTCGCCTGTTTAAATAGTCTTTTTAAGAAAAGACTATGGTAGTGTTAGGATTTAATGAAGACTTGTATTGATATGCAAGAAATATTCAAAGATGCACAAGGCACAAGTAGACTCACGCAAGCCCATATAACCGCCTATACCGTCAGCCCAACAACTCAAGAAACAAGCCCAAACAACTAAGCATTGAGTCAGCCCAACTATTTGGAGTCAAGACCAGATGCGAGAATCAAGTCAACAAGGAAAGAAGATATGCAGCGCTGGAATATATATGCAAATCTGCATATATATGGAAGCAAGTACCAAGGATTTAATCAAGGGAAGAAGAAATAAATGGATGAACATCAGTGAGCAACAGTAAAAGAAGGTTGAACCAACATATCTAGAAGATATTCCAATCAGTCGAACAAGATCTACTCAAGCAAGGAAAGACATTGTGGAATATCAAATTACATTGAATCTCTAACCTTATTCTCGGAAATAAGATCACTAATTCCTATTTCAGGGATCAATTCTCTTGGGTTGCCACCTCTGCATAAAGAAGTCCAACGACCACATCTTAGCATTAATTAAAGAAGACTTCACAGATGAAGAAGACATACTTTCTTCTCAACTTCTCAAGCTCTCTACTTTACTTTTAACAAACATTGTAATTCTGAGTGTTTTATGGTGTAAACAAAAAAGTGAGATGAGATATAGTATAGTTGGTGAGGCATTGTATCAAAACATTATGAGTGTTTGAGTAGACGTAGGAACTTCATTCAAACAATCATTGTACCAAACCCACCTTTAAAAAAACTGCAGAGAATACCTTTGCAATCCAAGGGAACTGGACTAAGATTCACATTGAATCTGAAGCAGTGTAAAAATATCTAGTGTCAATTATATTCAGCATTTACCTTCTTCACTTTAATGTTATCAGTCGACTAACGAGTCAAGGTAATCAACTAGGAAAGAGAAAAATTACAATTCCACCCCCTCTTGCACTTTCAATTGGTATCAGAGCCAGGTTCACATTGTATTAGCTTAACAGCAAGTGAGAAAAGATCATGTCAAACCACCTTACAGATGGAGCTTTATTTGAAGAAGACACTTCTCAAACTAGACCACCTTAATTTAATGAGAAGCACTTCTCTCATTGGAAAGTTAGAATGGAAACTTACATCAAGTAATATGATGTAAAGATCTAGAGAGTCATCAAGTTAGGAGATATTCCTATGTCCAAAACCAAGACTAATGATAAGAAGAAGGAAGAAGCCACATCAACTGATGAGTTGACCTCCCTAGCCGACTACACTGATGAACAAATGGAGGTGATATAAATAAACACAAAAGCTAGGAACCTATTATACAATGCTATCAGTGGAGCAGAATATGAAAAGATCTCCACTTGTGAAACTGCTAAAGAAAAGTGACATAAACTTGAAGTCAACTATGAAGGTACTGATAAAGTTAAGAAAACTATTATTAGTCTCCTTGTCTATGAATATGAGACATTCAAGATGAAATATGGACGAATAGTGGAGGACATGTTTGCAAGGTTCAACAAGATTCTAGGAGAACTTAAGGCTTCAGGAAAAGTCTTCTCTTCTGTGGACAATATAAGGAAGATTCTCATATGCCTACCTCCACAGTGGCATGCAAAAGTTGTTGCTTTTGAGAGTATAAATCTCATGACACTTTCCTATGATGAAGTAAGAGGAAATTTAATTACATTTGAAAAGACCTATCTCAACAAACCTGGACAGGATGAGAACAAGAAGAAAGTTGTGGCATTCAAATCTCAAGTTGAGGAATTTGATGATGATATTAGGAAAGATGAAGATGCTATGATATCTAGATCTGTGGTGGAATCCATGAGAAGATATAGAAACAACAAGAGAATTACATCAAACTTAAGAAAAGGTAAATCTCAGTGTGATCAATCAAGAAATAATGGGAAATGTTATAAATGTGGAAAGTATGGCCACATAGCCTCTGAGTGTCCCGAGTAAAAAAGAAAATCATTTAGAGGACAACATAAGCAAAGAGAATTCAGTAGTTAGAGTGAAGATGAAATCTCAGAATATGAGAATGAAGAAGCTGACAATATTTACTTCATGGAAATCGGTGAGACTAGCGAGGTAAGACCCTATCCTTTTCCTAAATATCATGAAACTCAAGAGTTGCTAGATCAAACTCTTGAAGATGTAAATAATGTTTTTGATGAATATAGAAAATTACTAAGAGAAAAGAAATACAAGGAAATTAACTTAGAAGTTTGTGAAATTGAAAAAGATCTTCTTAAAGAAGAAGTTCACGATTTGAAACTACAGTTAAATGGTTTACTCAAATCTACCAGTCATAGTTCTGTCATGTCAAATCAGTCGATTCGTTACTATAAGTCAACTGGGAAAAAACTTGTAAGTGATAAATTTGCTTCTAGCTACTCAACTGATAAGTCTATCACTTACCTCAAGACATACCAGTCGACTAGGTGGACCAAGTCAACTGATAGAAAGTCTATTAAACACTTTTTCCCAAGCAAGTCGACTAATCAACTTGTCACTAAAGAACACTTTTCTCAAACTTGTTTTTGCTATGATAAAACTGGATACAAATTTTATAAATGCAGATTTTAGTTTGAAAATACTTCTGGCTGGATATGAAAACTCAAAGAAAATAATAACTATGTCGGAATTAACCCTCAAGGACCCAAGAAAGTTTGGGCACCTAAAAGAAAATAATCACTTTGTTTTGCAGGAACACCACATGGAGAGATCAAGAGGTAAATGGTATTTAGATAGTATGTATTCAAGTCACATGACAGATGACAAAATCTTATTCAAATCAGTTGTGGATTTTGATGGAGGACTAGTAACCTTCGGAGATAACTCCAGTGGAACCGTAATTGGTATATGAACTATTGTTTTCAATAACTCTTGTGATATCACTAATGTTTATTTGATGAATGGACTTAGATATAATTTGCTGAGCATTAGTCAACTCTGTGATTCCATCTTAGATGTACGATTTAGAAAAATAGGATGTATCATTGAAGACCTTTCTGGAAAATTTGTGCTACCTGGAAGTAGGAACAAGAATGTATACATACTAGACTCAGTGAAAAGTCTGGTGGGGCCCATTTACTTAGCATCAATGGGAGAAGACCCATGGATATGGCACAAGAAGCCTGGACATGCAAGTATGCGCTTGATAGAAAAACTTGTAAAGCATGAACTAGTTCAAGGACTGCCCAAGCTAAACTATTCCAAGGATTATGTGTGATGCATGCAAAAAAGGTAAGCAAACAAAAAACTCTTTCAATTCAAAAGATATTGTGTCTACCTCTAAACCTTTGTAGCTGCTTCACATGGACCTAGTTGGTCCCACTAGAGCCGTTATTATTGGAGGAAAGAAGTACGTTTTTGTTATAATAGATGATTATTTTAGTTTTACATGAGTTATATTTCTTGCTCATAAAAATGATACTTTAAAGTATTTTATATTTTTTTGTGAGAAAGTACAATGTGAAAAATGGATACTACATCTCTTCTATCATAAGTGATCATGGAGAAGAGTTTGAAGAGTTCTGTAATGAACATGGATATACTTGTAACTTCTCTTCACCACTCTCTCCTCAACAAAATGGTATTGTTGAATGGAAAAATAAAACCTTACAAGACATGGCTAGAACAATGATGGTGGAAAATAATCTACCATATCACTTTTGGGTTGAGGCTGTTAGCACATCATGTCATGTCCTATATAGATGTTTGATTAAACCAATGTGGAAGAAAACTCCATATGAACTATGGATAGGAAATAAGCCCAACATAAGTTACTTTCATACATTTGGGTGTAAGTGTTTTGTCCGAATGTAAAGGGCAATCTTGGTAAGTTTGACCTACCCAGGGATGAAGGTATTTTTCTTGGTTACTCAATCAACAGTAGATCCTATAGAATATTTAATAAATATACTTTAACTATTGAATAATCTATTCATGTGGTTTTTGATGATACTAATGGCTTGACCGAGAAAGGTAAACCTGCAGATGATGAAGATAGTCAACTACCAACTACAATATTACTTCCACTGTTGAACACAACAATGATAAAGCGTTGACTACTGAATCTGACAAGTCGACTAACTTGATAGTTGAAACTGTTCCAAATGAATTGAGAAGCAAGCCTGACTATCTAAAGAAGTTTATTATATGAGAAGTAAATGAGAAAATGAATACTAGATCCTCAACAAGGAACAATGCAAATTTGGCTCTCATATATTAACTAGAATCAAAGAAAGTTGATGAAGCCTTAAAAATGATCATTGGGTTAAGGCTTAAAGGAAGAACTAGACCAATTTGAGAAAAATAAAGTGTGGAGTCTGGTTCCTAAACCTGAAAATACTTCAATTGTTGGAAGTAAATGAGTATTTCGAAACAAGCTAATGAAGCTGGGAAGTAGTAAGAAATAAAGCTCGACTTTTTGCCCAAGGCTACTCACAACAAGAAGGAGTCGACTACGATGAAATATTTGCTACCCTATGACGGGGGGAATTGTAGGCCCTAAATACGATAAACATAGAGATAGGGAAGCAATATCAAAATATGTGGAGGGTTTGCCTTTTTCGTTTCCTTCATCTCCCGGTTTTATTCATTACATTAGAGATATGTATAATCCCGCTTTTAACCGTTTTCCTAGATCAACTGTTAAGAGATATGTATTTAAATTCGCACATGAATATCAACAGTATTTACGTTATTCATTATATAATTTTAATGGAAAAGTGGCTATCACTTCTTATATAGGCCATAGTACTAACGGTCATGATTATTTAACGACATGTCATTGGATAGATTATAAATGGTCTATGCAAAAACGTATCCTAGCGTATATATATATATATATATATATATATATATATATATAGATGATAGGCGCACTGGTACTTTTATTGCAGAAAATATTTATCAAGTGTGCGCTTATTACGGAATAACTGATAAAATTATGACTATTACATTAGATAACGCTTCTTCTAACAATTACGCTATTACAATTTTAAAAAATAGTTTAACCCCATCTTTTTCATATCATTTTCATATAAAATGTGTGTGTCATATATATAACTTAATTGTAAAGGATGGTCTATCACTTTTTGAAGACATTCTTAGTAAAATACAATTTGCTATAAACTTTATTTTTAAAAATAATAGAATACAACGAAGAAAATAATATAAAAAAACTTGTCACGATTGTCAATTACCTTATAGAAAAATCCAGAAGAAGTACCCACTAGGTGAAATTCTTTATACGAGCAACTACTTGTTGCTTATGACTATAGAAAACTTATAACTTTATTTTTTATCTCTCATAATCAAAATCCAACTGATATGGTTGTAGACAGCGATTGGGGAAAATTTCAGAACTTATTGTATTTTTAGAGAAATTTTTCAAGCAACAAAAGAATTTTCTAGTATATATTATCCTACTATTTTAACTATGTTATTTTATATAGCTCTAATATTTTTACTGCTTAATGAATATATGGATAAACCAGCTTATAAGGCAGCTAATGAAAAATGTTTATCAAAATAAAAAAATATTTTATTCTTATTCTCACTATTTATATTATTGGTGTTGTATTAAATCCGACTATTAAAATAGACGGTACTAAATCACTTATTGAAACTATTTACGATTGTATAGCAGTACTACCACCTCCAAGTCCCAAAAATCCAAATCACCCACCACCTATTGAACAAACTAAAGAAGAAGTGTTGTCTAGCGTAGAAGACGAATGCAAAAAAATATATAGGTTTTACCAACAAGAAAGTGCTAGCAACCTACCGGCTTTCATACCATCTTCTTCTTCTTCAACACAACCTCACAAAAGACATGTTGTTTCTACTGCTAGTATTGAAAGCCTCAGAAATAGAATGTGTGGCCGTACCGCTACTAACCAAATTAGCGAGTTTGATATTTTTGTTTTGCAAGGTTCTGTACCGTATCAAGCAGTTCTCAATGAAGAAGGACGTGAAGACTTGCTGAAATACTGGAGGGGGAATGAGAAGACCTTTCCGACACTTTCAATGATGGCTCGAGATGTTTTGAACATTCAAGCATTATCAACGGTGTCTGAAAGCATTTTTCTGCCGGCAAATATCACATAGGAGAGCACTGACACTCATTAGACGGAGACAGCTTGGAGATTGTAGTATTATTCAGAGATTGGATACGAGCGGATCGGAGAAGGTGCGGTCAATCGGAGATCAATGAAGAAGAAGATGAAAACTACAACGAAACTTATCCGAAGGTGGTGGAAGCGACGTGGATCAATTTGACCAACAAATACCAATTATAACCGAAGAACCATAGAAAATTATCAAGAAATTAGAACATGTATTTTTCAAAATGTAATTTTTTAAAATTGCAATTTTACTATGTAATTTGCAACTTTTGAACAACACCACAAAATTGTAATTTTGACAATTGTATTTGTATTACAAAAAAATCATATGTCTATTAAATAATATAAGAGGCACAAAAACAGTCTTGGGATGTTTTTATTATACTATCTTGTTTAATTATTTAGTTTTTTATATATATGTTATTTTTTAAATTAAGTGCAAAAAAAATAAATGCCCCGGATCCTGATCCCGATCCCGCCCCAACCCAATTCCAATGGGATCGGGATTGGGATGGGACTTCGGAAAATCCCACCTATCCCGATCCCGCCTGACCCGATCCTGCCCCTTCCCCCCGTCCCGCCCCGACCCGATCCCGCCAAACTCAGCCTGACAGTCCCGAGCCCGGCCCACTGGCCACACTTAGTTTTTACACACTAACGATGTTTTCCTTGTTTTTCATTAATAATATTACAACAACTCATAATGTCATGACATGTCGCGAAACAAGTGAGTCGAGTGATATTGATGTGAAAGAATATGAGGAGTATGATAAGGAAGCAGAGTTACTAGAATACCTCATCGATGAGAAAAATCAGTATAAGAATAGGCAAATGCCTAATTTGGATGAAACAGAAGTAATCAACCTTGAGGACGAGGAAATGGTCAGAGAAACCCGTATAAGTGCGCATTTGGACGCATCTAAAAAAGAAGAGTTAATAAATATGTTAAGAGAGTATGTCGACTTATTCGCGTGGTCATACAAGGATATGCTCGGATTGAGCACAGACATTGTAGCTCACAAGCTACCCATCAACGAGGGATTCACCCCAGTTAAATAGAAAATTTGATAGTTCAAGCATGATCTCAACATAAGAATCAAGGACGAAGTCGAAAAGCAAATAAAGTCAGCGGTCATGGAAGTAACTTCCTACCTTACATGGTTGGCCAACATTGTGCCAGTACCGAAGAAGGATGGAAAGATCTGAATCTGTATGGACTATCGTGATCTCTACTGAGCTAGTCCCAAGGATAACTTCCCACTTTCAAATATCCACATACTCATCGATAACTGTGCGAAGTATAAGTTACAATTATTCATGGATTGTTTTGCCGGTTACCATCAGATTTTGATGAGCGAGGAAGATGCAGAGAAAATAGCATCCATCACTCCATGGGGAGTGTACCACTATCGTGTAATTTCATTCGGCCTCAAGAATGCCAGCGCCACATACATGAGGGCGATGACCACCATATTCCATGACATGATGCATAAAGAAATCAAAGTCCATGTAGATAATGTGATAATTAAGTCATGAGAAGGCTCTGACCACATCATACACTTGGGAAAGTTCATTGACATGCTTCACAAATTCAATCTAAAGCTGAATCCAACCAAATGCGCATTTGGAGTACCTGCTGGAAAACTGTTGGGGTTCATAGTCAACCACAGGGGCATCGAGCTAGATCTCACAAAAATCAAAGTCATTCAAGAGCTGCCACCGCTAGAAACCAAGAAAAAAGTCATGAGCTTCATGGGAACCTGATCTATGTTGGACACTTCATAACACTACCTATAATATCCTGGAGCCCATCCTTAATATATTGAAAAATAATGCACCCACCAAATGGACGGACGAAGTCCAAAAAGCCTTCGACACTAACTGTAATGACTCGATCGATCATTTTGAGAACTGACTCTCTATTTTGTGTATCGTTTATTCTAGAAGCTTCGTAGAAATTATTTTGACATGCTCGCAAAATTTGAAGTCAAACGGATGTCATTTGGTTCACTTTGGGAGAAGGTTTCACTATGGAAATTCTAGCATTTAATTATTTAGATAAATTATTTATTTTGGGAAAATGTGATCTAATTGGCGATATCAAGATCCTGCTTGATTTGAAATATTATTTATGGTATGTAGAAATTAACCGAGCTAATTTAAGAGTTCATTTGGTTAGTTTTTCACAATTAAATCGGTTTTAGAATTATTTATGCCTAATTATGGTGAAAAGACGATCATGGAAAAATAATAAGATTTAAAAATTATTGTTTCTGTTAGCTTTAACTCAGTACTTATGACTTGTGGGGATGGGTGGAGTAATTCCCGAGACTTTCGGAGGAGTTTTGGATAAGAAAAATGGTATTTTGGAAATCCTTAAGTTAAGAAATGAAGAAGTTTGACCAAAGTGAACATAAGGGAAAATGCATATTTTTTATGTTTTGTCAATTCTGTTAGGTCTGAAATGTAGTTTATGACTTAGTCGAGTCATTGGTTCGGTTCCCAAGAGGTTCAGATGTGATTAAGGTAGTTGGTTGAGAAACTAGATTTTGAGGTCGTTTGGAGTTGACCACAGTCAATACATACCCTTTCGGTGTTTTAAGAGTTCGAGCAGTTTCATATGATTATTTGTTATTTGTAGGAACTTTCGAAATTAAATTTGGATTTCATTTGGTCAAGCTAGGGTGTTTGAGTTATGGGATTAAGTTGCTCTCCTTCGACATTTTTGTATACCATTATATTCCTTTGATGTTGTACGAATTGAATTTTGATTGTTGGAATAGATGAGTATCAAAATTTGTGATTCTTAGCAACTTGAATCAATGCATTTCGCCATCGTATAAAGAAGTTATGGCCATTTTAGCGTGGACAATTGCTATTGTACCTGGTGTGTTTGCTGGGGTGGGCCTCTGGGCCACTAGGGCGGACTCTGGGCTACTGGGGTAGGTCTCTGGGCCGCTGGGGCGGGCTTTAAGGCTATAAAAAAACCAGACTGCGCTCCTTTCTTACTTTCTTCATAAATTGAGTTCTAGAGCTCCGAGTGGTGATGTTCGCGGTGTTGTTCTCGTATCAACAAGGGGATAAGTATCTAACCTTTATTTTGATATTTATTCAAGTTTATTTTTGTTGGTTTTTTATTTTATCCGAGTTTGATTGGGGAAATTTGGGATTTTGAACCCAAAAGTTGAAAAGTGGAAAATCATGATTTTGAAGATCAAGATGATGGGTTTTTGGGTATATACTAATTAAGCTATGGGTAAACTAATTTTGGCATAAATTTCCATTTTTGTCCTTGCAGGCTTGGGGTTACCTTTCTAGGTTCATTTTGGGGTTTCGAATTAAAGTATAGCAATATGGGTATCATTAGACTCGTTTAAACTCGTAGAGTACTATTCTTACTATATTGACCCTGATTGTTTAATGAAATTATAGTCTTGCCCTTGTGGCTCAGGTTTGGCTATTTTAGATCTTTTTTTGGATTTTGGGTAAAACTATTGCAATATGGGTATCCTTAGATTCTTATTCTAACATATAATTCATATTTGACAGAATTTAATCATTATAAGGCTCTCCAAAGTGGAAAGTCAAGGCTAAAGTTTGATTGTTCGTGGCTCCAGCTCGGCGTCCAGGTAGGTTACGACTTAACTTCTTGTTAGACTTCAGTTAGTGATGCGTATGTATAGTTAGTTACTATTGGAGAAAGCATGTACACCTTCAGGGTATGAAGTTGGGATGGATTTAGAGATGGCAGTGGATCCTGGACCCGGTCCGGATCCGATGGATCCAAATCCGTTTTATAGGATATGGATCTTCAAAATTTGGACCCGACGGATCCGGATCGGACCTGGATCCATTTCTGTCGGATCAGATCTGGATCTGGATCTTGTATTCGAGATCCGTATCCGGTCCAGATCCGACCCGTGGATCCATTTTTTATTAAATATATTCATAACCTAAAATGTAATTTTATAAGTATTTTTCTTAAAATTGCTAAGCACATCATTTCAAGTTTAATTCTCAAAACAAGTTTAATTTATCCCCGCGTTAACTCAAAAACCAAAAAATAAAGGGGTAACTTCGATAATAAAATCAATGTTATATTAGTGAATGACTAACATCTCCATAGACAAGTAGTTAAAATTATATTCACTTCATTTGTGAAGATTCCAAGCACATGCAAGTTCTGCATTGTGGAATTACTAGTAAGCATTTTCCACAACTATTGTCATTGTCCAACATTTTCAATTAATAGCTCACAATCAAAACGAGACAACGAACAAAATATCTCATATGAACATTTCAAAATTGAAACACAGTAAACTGTTAGCTAAGTAAAAATCATTTGTCAGTTAAAAAAAAATCTTAGCAAGGTTACATTTTTAGCAAGGAATTTTTTTTACATGTGGATCCAGATCTGATCTGTGGACCTGGCGGATCCGATGGATCTGGATTTGGATATGATTTTTATGGACCCGATGGATCTGGATCCGGATCTGGATTCAGGTATGAAAAACGGATCTGGATCTAGTAGGATCCGGTCCAGATCCGATCTGTTGCCATCCCTAGATGGATTACTTATGTTGGATATTGTTGACTAATTGTGACTTGTTGCCTCTTTGTGATTATTGAACATGTACGCAGTTGCCATACCATACTTGTGACATAGTTGTCTCTCACTTATCTTGGTGTGTTCATGGATAGAAGAAAATGAATGAACTTGCTAATGATATTGTGAAATGTGTCCATGTATGGCACAGTTGGGGATTCATATGATACACTTGATATTGACATTGTATTGCATTCATCCTTATTTCCATGATATATTAATATTATCTGTTATTGGCGTGATGGTGATAAATGAGAAGAAAATAATAGTGATTCTTATGATATATTGATTGCATAGCCATCTCTATGTTATGTGATATGGAGTGGCTAGCGGGGTGTTTGGTGGAAAAGTCATCTCTAGGCTGTGTGATACGGAGTGACTGATACATGGACTTCGCGGGTTCCCCATGGGTCATGACTGTTGGGACGTAGAGATATTCTGCCTGGAACATGTATGTACGGATATTGCATGTGTCCATTTCATTGCATTGCATATGCATTCATTCTCATCATCTCATTTTACACCTATGGATCAGATTTGTTAATTGTACTTGTGTTTGTGATTATTCTGAGAAATTGTGGAAACTTGGCAGACTTGGGTTTAGGTGCTTCAACATAGGCTATGATTTGGCTATTGATATTTCTATACTTGAGTGGTTATTGTTGGACTATTTTGTGTTGTACTTAATTGCGAGCATGTCTATTATTCAGTCAATAACTTTATATATGTTAGATAACTATTGTCGGCCCATGATACATACTAGTACATAGTTTTTGTACTGATACTACTCTTTCTACACCCTTTTTGGGGTGTAGAGTTATTACAGATACATGAGCGAGGTTCGATTACCCTTCAAGGATCTCGTGGAGTTCATCTAGACTTCTTTGTTTAATTCTCATTCTAAAGAGAATTTGTATTCAGGTTGTGGTTGTAATTTTTATTCCAGTAGTGTTGTATTCCGCATTATCATGTATCTATATTTTTAGACTTCTATTGCTCGTATTACTTATTTATGGTGTTAGATGAATCTATATGGGGCGGGTTTTCCTACCATGTAGGAAAAGGGTAGGTGCCTACACGATCAATGATTTAGGTCATGACAAGTATATATCAGAGCCCTAGGTTACCCGGTCTATAACTACAAGAGAAATGTGTAGTAGAGTCCTACTTATGGGTGCGTTGCGTTCCACACTTATAATTGGGAGGCTATAAGACATCTAGGAAATTTCTACTCTTTCATTCCTTTCATGCTACTTAATTCAAATTGGTATCTGAAACTTCTTCACTTTTCCGGTCCTTATTGGATGCGATTGTATAATCGGCATGTCTTTAACGGTTGGTTGCTCAGAAGCATGGGAAATGTAACTATGGCTTAATAAGAAGAGTTGTTCGAGGTGTTCTTAGAGTGGGAAAGTTTCAGCATCGTCAAGGTTTAGTATGATAGTTTTGTGACACAAGTGTATCAATGGCAAGTCAATGATTCAGCAATGGAATAAGTATAGATGTTGATATCTGAAGACAAGTGTAAACTTGGGAAGGATCATTTGATTTGACAATGAGTACATTGATTGTGCTAAGACTGCAAAGAAAAGTTGAGAATATGGTCTTGAAGGGCCATCTTTTGATGATAAAGTGTGAGAGAGTAAGACTTCTTAGGACTGAATGGTAGGAGTACCTATTTGTCCTATGGAACAGAGACGTAAGAAAGAAAAACTGGATGGATCAATCTCTGCTATAGGAAGGGAATAATTGGTATCTAACGTGTTTGTTGGGATAAGTTGCAAGGTGTACACATGCGAATGTCGTATAGGCTATGAAATATTGAGTTGGCTTCGATTTGATAATATTGTGATAGCAGAGTAGAATTAGCAGTTGTGAGTTCTTCCAGGGAATGGTTTTCTGACCGAAATCAGGTGGCAGTGTTGCTTGTGAAGAAGCTCAGGGAATAGATAGTCGCATTTCTTCATCTAAAAAGTGTGTTCGTGGGTTCACTTGGCATTTTTGAGGTTAGTGATGACATGGGATCATTGAAACCAAGAGATTGTTGATTGGTAAGTATTTTGCAGTTGTTTAGTACTGAGTGAGTGTGAAAATCATATATGCGTTGGTATGTTGGACTCATCGTAGGCTAATAGGAGCCAGTGATTGACTAATAGGAATAACTCTTGCGTTGCATAAGTGTGGAGGTATACTTGAAGGATTACCAGGTGTTGCATCTAGTTTTTGATGAGATTTGTGGGCATTGGTTTGTAAAGGTTAATACTTAAGGAATTCTATAATTATTGGTATAATGACTTTAGAGTTTACTGAATGACAGAAAAAATTCATGGTTAGTTGGATGTTTTTGGTTCGGAAAGATAAGGTAAATGTTGGTTCTTCGCAGGTGAGCATCATTTGAGGATTATCGAATAAGGTGTTAGTCAATAAGGTTATTTACGGCAACAGATTGATGACGGTGTGACTAATACTAGGGGTGAAGAGCTTTTTAGACATCGATGATCAAGTTAGTGAACATATGAATTAATATAGAAGAAAGATTATTTTGGTTAAGGATTTTCTGCAAGGGTACTTCGACGAAACATTATGAGAATGTTAGCAGATTTGAGCAATGATCGGTCATTAGTGGTGGTTATAATTTGAATAATAGGTGTAAATTCAGAAATTAAGATAATTTGGAACGAGTAAGGTATCTCTTCGAGAAAGGGGAGCATTGGGATTCAAAGCAATGAGATTCTTGGGTTAGGTGTGGATTATGGTGGCTTTAGTTTCGCACCTTTTAGATCAAGTGAAATTATTAGTATGCTCGAATGAGTAGGTCTATGGTAATTAACTAAGTGTTATGACGAATGTTCCAAGGGGTTTGTGATTAGCGACTGGTGGTAGATTATTTTGAAGCATTGTTGATTAATAGCACATGTGAGTATTTTAGGTAGTAAAGACTTTAAGGTAATTGCGCAAGGTAAGGTGCATGGATCATATAGTAGTTGCGTGTAGGATTTGGTAAGGCGCGAGGGTTGCGGGATTTGATGCCTTCTGGATTGATAAAGGGTAGTGAGGTCTTACTATTAGAGACTCAATGGGTGGAGGTGTAGTAAATGAGGTTGCAGTATTTGCATCAAAATGTTCAAAGTTTTTGGCTAGTTAAGAGAAAGTACAAGGAGGATTTGATGTATTTAGAGTTCATAGGGTCCTATCAGACTTGCATACCGGGTGAAAGTTGAGAAATATGAAGGTTACAATCAAGGTACAGGTCTTCGGTAATGAGTTGATGACCTGGATCGAATCCAACCTTTGGAGTCGTAGGTGATGCCACATGATTGATTACTCATGAGAAAAGGGATGGAATATGTCACTGCATGCTTACGAAAAGCCTATAAGTTATGTATGGAATCAGTTCAGATGACTATCAATGATGTACATATTCAACATTTTATTCTGAGTCAGATTTGTTCATTTTGGGCTAGGTGGCCTGTGTTATATTTCCTGAAAGGACTTATAGTATTCTAGTAAACCACCAATAGGGGTTTGATGGATTTCAATTCGGAATAGAGGTATGACTGTGTTACCGGTTCTCACTGAAGTTTGCAAGTATGATTCATGATATTTTTCAGATGGCAATAATTCGGACGGTTCTAATGGTTTACACGGGTACTTGTCGATGTAATGAGGAGGTACAAATGGGTATGGAAAGTCTATAGAATGATCAGTTGATTTTCTAGGGATCTGGCACGACAAGGTAATCAATAGGTATGCTTATGGTATGGTGATTTGGAGATTCAAGGAAAATTGGACTTGTGATGTGTGTGTATGCGTTTCTAATGGATTTTGTGCAATGACGGCTTGATAGTTGAGAAGGAAGGCTAGTAGAATTAGACTATGCTATCAAGTACATGTTGGATTTTACTTGTGGCTACAACAAAAGGATGATAGTGATAATTCCAAATTCAATCGGACGTGTAAAGAGGTACAGTGGTGATTAAATCAGGAATTCGAGCGGAGCCAGTTCAAATATATGAGAATCATCGGCTGAAGAAATTTCGAGTATGGAAAGGTGGAAATTTGAGTCATTGGGTTAAGTTAGAGGAAGTTTTGAGTGATAACTTAAACAAGTGGTACTATTCGAATATTTCTTGCTCGTGGAGGCTTTCATGAGGTTTATAATATAGATTTCTTGGTTGCCGTCAATGTTCATACTTGTCTTTATCATTAGAGGATGAACGCTTGTTTAATTGGTATATGATATAACGACTCGATCGGTCGTTTTGAGAACCGACTCTCTATTTTGTGCATTGTCTATTCCAAAAGCTCCGTAGAAATTATTTTGGCCTGCTTATAAAATTTGAAGTCAAACGGATGTCATTTGGTTCACTTTGGGAGAAGGTTTCGCTATGGAAATTCTAGCATTCAATTATTTAGATAAATTTTTTATTTTAGGAAAATGTGCTCTGATTGGCGATCTGAAGATCCTGTTAGATTTGAAATATTATTTATGGCATGTAGAAATCGACGGAGCTAATTTTAGAGTTCGTTTGGTTAGTTTTTGACAATTAAATTGGTTTTAGAATTATATATGCCTAATTATGCTTGATGATCCCTCAGGTGAGGTAAACATGCTTGATATGTTTAGTTTAGGACTGGCTTTGATCATATATGATTATTTAGTTCAGTTCTAAATTACATATGTATAGGTTGTTTGAGTCCATATGGTGGTTAGTATATTGGTTAGAGGACTATCTTGAATCATTTTAAGTATTATATGTACCCTTAAGGGTAAAAAGGAACCAATTAAAATTCAGAATTGCTCATTCTTTATTTGTTGACTAATTATAAATGATATGCCTGTCTTGTGTCTATGAATGACTTGCTAAATTTTATAGAAAGTATCCTATGCATTGGTGTCTATTTGATCTATGTTGTAGCTTGTATTAACCCACAATGATTTAGCCCTGATTAGGTATGAATGAAAAATGACATTTCTAGCATGAGAAAATCAACCTTCTTCATTTTTTGACCTTTGTTGAATATTTATGGTAAATAGTCATATGCACACCCTGTTAGTTCCTTAACATATTTACATGTTTGTTTTCCTACTCAGCTCATGTATATCTGATTGAATTGCCTTCTTATTTACCTTGGTCTGTACTTGTCTGATCATGGAGTAAACTGCAACATTACTTGTTGAATTTAGAAGCTGAGCATGTTAAGTTGCCCCATAGCTACTAAACCATATTTCTTGTGTTCCCTTTTAACATTACAATACCTAGAAAAGCTAGTCATTGGCATATCTGTGTACTCTACTAAGTAGAGGTTCAGGATTCACTTTTGTTTGATTGGTATTAGCATGTGTCCTTGGTAATTATTGTTGGGTATTGATATTGGTGAATGGGAAATGATGGGATGAAAAGTGAAGGGAATGTAAAATGTCTCTTTTGCTTTGGGTAAACCAGTTGTCCCACATCGGAAAAAGAAAGGAAAAGAGAGGTGTATATATTACATTACACCTTTTCTAGTCACTAAAAGGGTTGAGCGGGCAAGGACCCCTCGCGCCGTCGTCGTCGCTCGCTCGGCTCGGCGATTGGGATTCGGATTCGGATTCGGTCAAATGATCTGATTGATTGATAATCTTTTTGGACCAAATTTTCTTTAATTTTAATAATTTAATTAATTATTATTTAATTAAATTAATTAACTTATCCAATCCTACCCGTTAGTGACCCGGATCAGCATGTCTGACCCGCGACCCAGTTTCTTTCCCATATTTAAATTCCCCACCAGTTTTTAATGGTTGTTCAGAAGGGTTGCAAACCTTCAGAAACAGTACTTCCATGGCTATAAATTCGTTTGATTCCTCAGAATTTTACTCACTAATTTTCTTAACAACAAAAATTTCTTCTTCTTCTGCACAAATAAATTTTGTGTGATATACTGTCGTTGAGTGGTTCGCCGCTACCTGAATTTGGAGTACTACTATTCTGATTAGATAATCGTTCTATCCTGGGAGGGGATATTCCATCAACCTCGAGTACTGTGAGGGGAATAATTTCCTTAAGGACACACTTTGAACTAAGTGGGCTCGATTATATTCTGAAAAATTATTCTTCTTTTTTTCAACACTGATTCTGTTTATTTTCAGTTATTATTATTTACTGTTTTTTTGGAATACAGATTAATAACAATCTTAAGGATATTATATTTTTTAGATTAATTTGTATTCTGTTTTGGAGACTAAAACCTGTGTGGTTTTCTACTCCGTATGAAATTTCATATTCTGACTTGAAGACATAAAAACTTCGTTGGAATATTAAAGTTCATACTTGTACAATGATTTGAAGAACATAAAGACTTCATCGTTGCTGTATTCTGGTTTGGAGATTAAAACTTGTGCAGTTTTCTACTCCATATGAATATTAGTATTCTGACTCGAAAATATAAAAACTTCGTTGGAATACTAAAGTTTCACAATTATACTGTGATTTGATGAAATAAAATCTTCATCGTTTAAGTCTGTGATTGAATTGCTATTCTGGTTTTATTAACTAAAACAGTTTATCGATTTGATAATGACAAATGAATAATGGCAATTGAGACTGGAACTACCTCTGTGAATATTGCACCAGCAGTTACTCCTACAACCCGTGCCGCTGTGCCACCGACTGAAAAACCTGCGAAGTTCACCGGTGCCAACTTTAAAGGATGGCAGCAAAGAATGTTCTTTTGGCTTACCACCCTTGGTATGCAAAAGTTCACCAGTGAGGACCCTCCCGTGCCTGCCGCCGACATGCCTGACAACCAACGGTTCATGGTTACTGAGGCTTGGAAACAGGCTGATTTTTTGTGCAAAGACTACATTTTGAGTGCCTTAGAAGATGACTTGTACAACGTCTACAGTGCGGTAGAGACTTCCAAAGAACTATGGAGTGCACTTGAAAAGAAGTACAAAACCAAATATGCTTGCTTGAAGAAGTTTGTGGTTGCCAAATTCCTAGACTACAAAATGGTGGATGGAAAAACCGTTGGAACCCAAGTTCAAGAGCTTCAACTTATCTTCCATGACCTTATTGTTGAACGTATGGTAGTAAATGAAGCGTTCCAAGTGGCTGCAATGATTGAGAAGTTGCCGCCCTCATGGAAAGATTTCAAGAATTATCTTAAGCACAAAAGAAAGGAAATGAAGTTGGAAGATCTTGTGATTCGTCTCAAGATCGAGGAAGATAACAAAACCGCTGAGAATAGGTACCGTAAGACTTCACCAATTGAAGGAGCAAACATCGTTGAAGATGTTGCTCTGAAAAAGAACAAGAAAATGAAGAGGCCTTCTAGAAAGGAAAAGGATTCCAACAAGAAAAAATTCAAGGGAAACTGCTTTAATTGTGGGAAAGCTGGCCACAAAGCCCCAGATTGTCGTCTCCCGAAAAAGAACAAGCGAAAAGGACAAGCCAATATGGTGGAAAAGAATGATGATATGGATGATCTGTGTGCAATGCTATCAGAGTACAATTTGGTTGGAAACCCAAAGGAGCGGTGGCTTGATTCTGGTGCCACTCGACATGTTTGCGCCGCAAAAGAAGCATTTGCAACCTATGCTCCCATTTGGACCCGAAGAGGTCTTGTTTATGGGAAATCTTTGCAACACCAAGGTTGAAGGATATGGGAAGATACTTCGAAGATGACTTAGCAAGGTTCGACTCTCAACAATGTTCTCGCAAGTTCCAACAATTCGGAAGAATTTAGCTTCAATAGGACTACTCGTCAAAAACGGGTTTAAGTGCGTCTTTGGTTAGTGAGAAAATTGTAATAAGTAAGAATGATATGTTCATAGGAAAGGGCTACCTCACCGAGGGCCTTTTCAAACTTAATGTAATGGTTGTTGACAGTATTAATAAGAATTCAGCTTCGTCTTACTTATTGGAGTCAAATGATTTATGGCATGTTCGTTTAGGACATGTCAACTACAAAACCTTGCGAAAATTGATTAATTTAGAAGTATTGCCTAAATTCGAGTGTAATAAATCTAAATGTGAAATCTGTGTTGAATCTAAGTTTGTTAAACATCCATATAAGTCTATTGATAGGAATTCAAATCCTTTAGACTTAATTCACACAGATATATGTGATATGAAGTCAATACCATCTCGCGGTGGGAAAAAGTATTTTATAACTTTTATTGACGATTGCACTCGATATTGTTATGTGTATTTGCTTAATAGTAATGATGAATCAATTGATGCTTTTAAGCAATACAAGAACGAAATGGAAAATTAATTGAATAAAAAGATAAAAATGATTATAAGTGATAGGGGTGGAGAGTACGAATCTCCTTTTGCAGAGTTATGTTTAGAATATGGAATTATTCATCAAACTACTGCCCCTTACACACCACAATCAAATGGAATTGCGGAAAGGAAGAACCGAACATTAAAGGAAATGATGAATGCCTTACTAATAAGTTCCGGTTTACCGCAAAGCTTGTGGGGGGAAGCTATCCTTACAGCTAACCGAATACTCAACAGGATGCCCCACAGCAAAACATAATCTATTCCATATGAACTATGGAAAGGAATAAAACCCAACTTGAAATATTTCAAAGTGTGGGGGTGTTTAGCAAAGGTCCAAGTTTCTTTGTCCAAAAGGGTAAAAATCGGACCAAAACTGTGGATTGTGTTTTTATTGGCTATGCTACAAACAACAAAGCTTGTCGGTTTTTGGTTCACAAATCGGACAATCCCGAAATTCATGTTAATACGGTAATTGAATCAGATAATGCTGAATTCTTTGAAAACATTTATCCATATAAAATTGAATGTGAGTCGTCAAGTGAAAGATCTAAACGACCGCGGGAAGAACCAAAGGAAAATACACCAAGTAAAGAGGATGCAAGGCGTAGCAAACGTCAAAGGACATCTACTTCATTTGGACCAGATTTTGTGACATTCTTGCTTGAAAATGAGCCTCAAACATTTAAAGCAGCGATGTCTTCTTCTGATTCAGCATTTTGGAAAGAGGCAGTCAATAGTGAGATTGAATCAATTTTGAACAACCATACATGGGAATTGGTTGATCTTCCTCCTGGAAATAAACCTTTAGGATCAAAGTGGATTTTTAAAAAGAAAATGAAAGCTGATGGCACTATTGACAAATATAAGGCAAGACTTGTGGTCAAAGGTTATAGACAAAAAGAAGGCCTTGATTACTTTGACACATACTCGCCGGTAACAAGAATAACATCTATTCGGGTGTTAGTGGCACTGGCGGCCGTATATGGTCTTGAAATCCATCAAATGGATGTCAAGATAGCTTTCTTAAATGGAGAATTGGAGGAAGAAATTTACATGGAACAACCTGAGGGTTTTGTGGTTCCTGGTAAAGAAAGGAAAGTGTGCAAACTTGTTAAGTCACTTTATAGACTTAAACAAGCACCCAAACAATGGCATGCGAAATTTGACCAAACAATGTTGGCAAATGGATTTAAGATTAATGAGTGTGACAAATGTGTTTACATTAAAAATACTCCAAATCATGAAGTCGTTGTTTGTTTATATGTTGATGACATGTTGATAATGAGTAGAGATATTACCGATGTAAATGCTATGAAGCGTATGCTGGCTAGCAAATTTGATATGAAAGACT
Organism: Anisodus tanguticus; assembly: GCA_034509755.1. NCBI lineage: Eukaryota > Viridiplantae > Streptophyta > Magnoliopsida > Solanales > Solanaceae > Anisodus > Anisodus tanguticus. The sequence continues at coordinate 21,920,289 of CM067540.1, forward strand.
TAGGAGTTCTTTGATTTGATCTTAGGCATCAGAATTCATAAAACTCCACAAGGTCTAGCATTATCGCAGTCTCATTATATTGAAAAAGTACTTGACAAGTTTAAGTATTTAAATTTCAATGTTGCAAAGACTCCAATTGATGTAAATTTTGCACTTCAAAAGAATGAAGGTGAAATTGACTCTCAATTGGACTATGCACGAGTTTTGGGAAGTTTGATGTATATTATGAATTGTACACGACCAGATATAGCATGTGTTATAAGCAAGCTGAGTCGATTCACGAGTAATCCCAATCAAACTCATTGGATGGCAATGAAACGAGTCTTGGGGTATTTAAAACACACCCAAACCTATGCTTTGCATTATAATAAATATCCCGCAGTAATTGAGGGATATAGTGATGCAAACTGGATCATCGGATCATCTGAAGTTAAATCCACGAGTGGATATATTTTCACCGTTGGTGGAGGAGCAGTATCTTGGAAATCATCAAAACAGACATGCATCGCCCGCTTTACAATGGAATCTGAATTTATAGCTTTAGACAAGGCGGTGAAGAAGGTTTGAATGGCTCGGAATTTCTTAGAAGATATTCCATTCTGGCCCAAACCTTTGGCTCCTATATGTATACATTGTGACAGTCAAGCAGCAATAGGTAGGGCAGGGAGCGTAATGTACAACGGAAAATTTCGTCACATACGACGAAGACACAATACCGTTAGACAACTCCTCTCTAGTGGCGTTATCACGATTGACTATGTAAAGTCAAGAGATAACGTGGCGGATCTGCTTACAAAAGGCTTATCTAGAGAGGGAGTTAGTAGATCATCAATGGGAATGGGGCTAAGGCCGAGGACAAGTCATCATGGCGGTAACTCTACCTAGCAGACTGGAGATCCCAAGAGCTAGGTTCAAGGAGATCAAACAAAGTTGTGACTGACGGTTCAACATTTTCAAATAACTCAACCCATTCTCGGATGAAGACAATGTTCAGAAATAAGGATAAAACCTTATGGCTTGTTAATGAGTTAATAAAGCATTAAGGTTCTTTAATGATTATCTAAATCTGGCAGTATATGACCAGATAATGTGGCTATAGGACCACATGTTTAGAAATCACCTATGTGAGTGTTAAGTGTAAGCCGTTTTAAAGGGGAATGACAGTGAAGGCCCATTCTCTATGCACTCATGAAACCAGGAGGTGTTCATGGCTGAAACGAACACAACCGTGAGAACCATAAACGGTTGAGGGTTGATTGTGTGACTTATGTTGTCTAGGTATACAACAAAGTTCGACGGTTCAAAGATATCAAATCTATTGATTGATCGAATATATCCGATATAAGTTCACTACGGAAAGTTCAAAGGGAAACCTACTTATCCAGATGCAGTAAATCCTCGCCTGTATATCACATTTGTTCGCGCACTCTTTTATATTATAGCCATTCCCATTCATGTGGGGGATTGTTGGGTATTGATAGTGGTGAATGGAAAATGATGGGATGAAAAGTGAAGGGAATGTAAAAGGTCCCTTTTGCCTTGGGTAAACCAGTTGTCCCACATCGGAAAAAGAAAGGAAAAGAGAGGTGTATGTATTACATTACACCTTTTCTAGTCACTAAAAGGGTTGAGGGGGCAAGGACCCCTCGCGCCGTCGTCGTCGCTCGGCTCGGCTTCGGCATTCGGATTTGGTCAAATGATCTGATTGATTGATAATCTTTTTGGACCAAATTTTCTTTAATTTTAATTATTTAATTAAATTAATTAACTTATCCAATCCTACCCGTTAGTGACCCGGATCCGCGTGTCTGACCCGCGACCCGATTTCTTTCCCATATTTAAATTCCCCACCAGTTTTTAGTGGCTGTTCAGAAGGGTTGCAAACCTTCAGAAACAGTATTTCCATGGCTATAAATTCGTTTGATTCCTCAGAATTTTACTCACTAATTTTCTGAACAACAAAAACTTCTTCTTCTTCTGCACAAATAAATTTGTGTGATATACTGCCGTTGAGTGGTTCGCCGCTACCTGAATTTGGAGTACTACTATTCTGGTAAGATAATCGTTCTATCCTGGGAGGGGATATTCCATTAACCTCGAGTACTGTGAGGGGAATAATTTCCTTAAGGACACACTTTGAACTAAGTGGGCTCGATTATATTCTAAAAAATTATTCTTATTTTTTTCAACACTGATTCTGTTTATTTTCAGTTATTATTATTTACTATTTTTTTTGGAATACAGATTAATAACAATTATCACTAATATTGTCATTACTGTTTGGTTGAGTTAAAATGACTTGCTTCTTGCCCTCTGTATGTTCACATATCGAGTAAAGCTATGTGTGATGCTCACAGTTTTGACTTGATTGCTCCATTTTCCTTTCTTTCTGGAAATGAGTTTGTCCGTGATTCATGTTCACTTGCTATGTATATTAACATATATAGGATATACTGCTCATGTATATTTGATATACTCAGTATACTAGATTGCATGGGCATGTATATCCTTCTTGTCAACCACGCTATGAACTGGGCTTAACCCATTCAATTTTTATTTACAGGATCTCTGTCCCCGAGTTATGATTGGGCCTGGCCCATCTGGGTGGTTTCATTTTGTTGTCTTCCTCCACATGTTTAGAGACCAGTTAATGGGCGTGTATTGCTTCGTTTATTTTCTTCATACGTTTGCACTACTGTTGAGATGATTGGTTTATGTCATTTAAATGTAGTCTTTTTAGTATGTTTATCCCTTGTGTGTGTGTTTAATTATAATGAGTCTAGGTACCCTTTAACTTGCTTCATTATTTTCCCCTTCTTCCTCCCATTGCCGTAATAATCTAGGCCCTTACTGGACTTTCCATCATCCTTTTTCTAGCCAGTTGGGCCGAGGCCCAACAGAGAAACATATTCTTGATCGAGTCCGATGAAATGGAAGCTAATATTTGCTTGAAGACTCAATTATGGATAAAAATAGCCAACTGGTGGGCTTATGTAGCCCACCAACCTAAATTTTCCCCTTTACGTTTTCAAGTATATATCCGTGTATGTATATGTATCTATTTTTAATAAAAACTACTTTAATATATTGGAACATTTATTATGGTTACGACTTAGAATAGGCAAACGATATGTAAATCGTTTAATTTAAAATTGCTAAAATGATTTCAAAAAAAATACTTGGGTTAAAATCTGAGATTAAATAACAGGACTGTTTTTGGACTAAAATTGGACTGATTTTGAACTTCAAAACTTGGACTTCAAACTCATGACTATGATTCTTAAAATAGAGTTTGGCTCTTGATTTTAATTTTGGATGGACTGGTTGATATTCAAAGGATCCAGAATTGGGCCTAAGTGACATGATTTAAATGGACGGATTGCTGAAGCATAGTTTCAGCATTTGATTGGACTGAAATTGCACTGTTTAGTTTAGTTTACGGGCTAAGACCAATCAAATGACTTTGAACTTTAAAATCTGTCTTGGACTTGAAGTTAAGGATGTGGACTTGTAAAATATGACTCGACTTTGGGAAAATATAGCATGCCACAGAGAATATAAAAAATCATTTTTCACACTTTCCTTTTTTAAAATCAAACTTGTCATTCCAAATGAGTTATACTATTTTCAAACCATAAAATGATTTTTAAAGATACAAGTGCAATTTGGACAATATTGTTGGACTAGAAGTGGATTTCTACTCAAATTCACATTTGAGTGTTCCTAGTCCAAAACAAATTGACCCCATGCATGCTATTTTGGTGGAAGTCTAACTCTATGTTTTCAAATAAAACTTTGAGTTTCGAATGACTGAATGACAAGGATTTTTGTGGCTATTTTTAAACACCTAAAGCAATTTGAATCATTTTAAGCATGCTATAAAATTCGTAAGTCAATCATATTAATACGGAATAATACCGAGTGTCTAACACCTTTTCTGGGGATCACCTGAACCCTTACCTCGACTCTGGTTTAGATAGGATTTTTCAATAATTTTGAATAAATTCTTTTACACCGATTTTCCTAATTTACCTATAAATTAGGTAGCGACTCTAAAAATATTATTCGCCTTGGAGCACATCCAAATTCGTAGTAGCTTTTATATACAAACCGGCTTAAAAGTGAGTCATAACAATGGTGATGTGACATATCTCATTAATCAGGAAATGCATTTATCTAATTTCTCAGATTTTGATAATTTTCACACAAAAAAAATCAATTATTAAATCTACAAAATTGCTTGAAATTAGTAGACACCCTCATTATTACCGGTTACAACTTTTCCGAAAACGGCTTTATTTTGGATTAGTTTCCTTACTTCCACTAAATATGCCTAATAGTCTCTTTCCTCATTATTTATATTTGTGCTTAAAATCTAAATCTATATACAGTCAAACCTCCTTATAATTGTCATTCGTTATAACAATATTCCACTATAACGACCTGATTTTCTCCGAAATTGATTTTTCATGTTATATTTTACTTTTCTATAATAGCGTTCTACCTATAATAACAGACATACTCAAACATGTAGTAATATTTGTACGAAATATATTATGTAAATAAAATATTAAAATATTAAAGTATTTATGTTAAGCTCTTAGACGGTCTTAAGGGAAAGCTATTGAATTCCATTTTGCTGAAAATTTGGACAAAATTCTTCATCAATTCAAGACTTATATTATCACTAAGAGACTGAAATTTACGAAACAACCTACAATTCTTAGGTAAAACTTGAAATATTTAAATTCTTAATTAATTTTAAATGCATATGTTTCTTAGATTTTAATTCTTTATTGGTACGGTATAACTAGTTGTGAATTTATTAATAATTTATTAGTCTTTTTAATAATTAATTAATGAGATATGAAAATCGATTAATGTTTTAAAATTAACAAGTATATTATTTTGGTGTATAAAATAAAAATACAAAAAATAATTATTTGCGTACTTTTGTTTATAATATCTAAATGGGTTGTAAATATTAAATATCAGTATACATACATAACAACATTTTATTAGAGCAACCATGAAATTTTTGGACAAGTGTTGTCATTATAGAGATGTTTGACGGTATAAAGGAGAGACATGAACCCGGTGATGTGGCATACCTCATTAATCAGGAAATTCATTTATCCATTTTCTCATATTTTTGAGAATTATCACACAAAAAAATTAATTATTAAATCTACAAAATTTCTTGAAATTAAATAGACACCTCATTATTACCGGTTACAACTTTTCCTGAAACGGCTTTATTTTGAATTACTTTCTATACTTTCCACCAAATATGCCTAATATTCTCTTTATCATTATTTTTATTTGTGCTTAAAAATTCAAAAGCCACATACTAAACGTTCCATTAATTACGAAACCGAAGAGCCGCATCAGTTACTAATCCTTGAGGTTAATATAAGTATAATTCTTTAATCTCTTTTTTTATTTTGTTTAGACCTTTTTCCCTTTCTTTTTGGTTTCAAATGCCATATTATATTCAAAAAAGAGATTCAGCCTTTTTCCGTTCATTTTCACTATTTACTTGAAACGCTTCCTCTGAAATCTGTTCAATGTCGTCGCTTTCCGATTTCTCTTGGTTATTGTGACCATGATGTCAAAAAATAAAATAAAAATCAGAGATAGATATGAAAACGAAGTAGTTACATACTACAAATGAAAGTCCATATTTCATGTAAAAATTAAATTCTATGCTTACTATATTTCTTACCACTAGTTTTGGGACACGTGTATCCTTAATAATTAATATAAGCTTTTTAAAATAATATATATATATTACAAAATATGTGTTTGATTGATACTACGAAATTTAAAGAATAAGAATACAATGTCGAATAAATAAGAATAAACAAAATGGAAATATGGTGAAATCATAATAATACCTTGAAAAATCTACTTTCACCTACAAGAAAACCCATACTCATATAAGATAAATAGAATTACATAAGAAGTAACAACACTATGCCATGTCATGATATTACAGAAAGATAATTAAAGAATAGAAAAAAGGTACCAAAGTGAAGAAATGACAAAATCAGTTGGTGGATGAAGAAATTAAATTTGTATTTTCTACCATATGGTGTTAGTTGAGAATAGAAAGGAAAAATGACCGACTATTTTAGGCCCGTTCTTTTCTTGGACTGCCCAAAGATGATCTGAATACGAATTAAACTTGTTCAAAATAGATTTGCTCTGCATCAACAAACTAATACAAAAACTTATTCTCCCCTGCACTTGGAAGATATATCATTTGATAAACCCATCAAAATTCAAGACCATGTTCCAATAGCCTTAAGAGCTATGAATTTGGAGTAATTCCTGCGCAAATACTTGTCATTTTACAAGAAACAGTACAATTTAGAGTATTTTTTAAAAAAATATTTAGATTAATTAAAAATATTGGTGAAAGTAATGACAAGTAACAATATAGTGGAAATAGCTAATTAGAAAAGCGCCAAAATATCATTTGTAACTCCTTCAAATACACAAATTTAACCAAAGAGAAGACAAAAAAGAAATGAAAATATCAGCAATTGGCCTTAACTCATTTGAATGATACTCCTAAATTGCATGAAGAGAAAATGTGTCGTCTAATTGCGTTCCAGATTTCAAAGTGCTTATTTCATTTTGGTGCACATCAAACAATCAATTGCAAGAAAAGAAAAAAAGTTTGGAAAATATCATTGCAAAAGCAATAGAAAGGAACGAACTCCCCGTACAAAAGGAGGCTATAAATCCACAAAAGTTGATCCAAAGAATTGTTGGTGTTTGCTCTTCCCTTCTTTCCCAACGTAAGTATGTAATCCCAAGCTACCCCTTCATAACCCCTATATTTTCTTGTATTGCCACATTAATATTTCATTATATTTACTTGTGAATTCTCTTTAAAAAAAATATAGATACACTTTCGAATAATGCCACATAGTACATTGAATTTATTTTTGTACTTTAATGGATATTAGTTATTTGAATTTTGAGAGGGTTAAAAAGTTTATTATACCAGATACATTAAGTAGTATTCGTGTATGAGTAGAGGAAAGATTAGCTATTGTTTATTGCTCCATAAGTACTTCTTCCTTTCTTGAGATATAAGCTTGAGAAATTATAGTAGTGCTTTAATTCTACCCGAAACAAATAATCCGTTGATTATTTTCATTAATTGAAAGGCTATATATTTCCATAAGGAGAATCCTATTCCTATTCTATTCCTAAAACCTTATTTTATACATTTATGGTAATACACTAATTATGGTAATACACTACTAATTATATTTATATTACAACATTACCTAAACTAGGATACTAAATATTTATCATAAATTACTTGGTACAAATCAGTCCAAAACCGAGAGCAATCCCATGACCAATATACACAATATACACATGTATATTGTGTGTATATTTAACACACACCCGCAATCATAGCGGACGGTCTTTGAACGCTGAGATTGTCCCTAAAATCTTCAAAAAGGACCGAGGAAAGACCCTTTGTAAAGATGTCTGCAATTTGATATCTTAACGGGACATGACAGACGTGTACCTGACCCCGAGCAACCTTTTCACGGACAAAGTGAATGTCCATCTCGATATGCTCAGTGCGTTGGTGTTGAACCGGATTACCTGAAAGATATATGGCACTAATATTATCGCAATATACTAAGGTTGCCTTCTGAAATGGACAATGAAGCTCCAAAAGCAAATTACGTAACCAACATGATTCTGAGACCACATTAGCTACCCATCGATATTCAGCCTCGGCACTCGAGTGGGATAGAGTCGACTGACGCTTTGCAGACCAGGAGACCAAGTTGTTGCCAAGAAACATACAATATCCTGACGTAGACCGTCTGGTGTCGGGACAGCAACCCCAATCAACATCTGTATACGAGACCTGTGTGGACGTCGAGGAAGGATATAAATGCAACTCATAGTCAAGTGTACCTTTAATATACCGAATGATGCGTTTGAGCGCATTCATGTGCTCAACTCTTGGATCATGCATGAACAAACACATCTGCTGGACAACATACGTAATATCCGGTCTCGTAAAGGTAAGATACTGAAGGGCCCCTGCAAGACTGCGATAGCGGGTCGGATCCTCGTAGGGTACGCCGACCGTGGCTCTCAGCTTGGGCTTCGTATCAACTGGAGTGGAAGTGGACTTACAGGATGACATCCCAGCCCTCTCGATGATCTCAAACGCATACTTTTGTTGAGACAAAAACAAGCCATCTGAATGACTCTTGACGGCAATCCCCAAAAAGTAACTCAAGGGCCCTAAGTCTTTCATAGCAAACTCAGAGCTGAGCATGGTCATGATAGACTAGCGTAAGGCATCGGAAGAGGCAGTCAAAATGATATCATCCACATACAACAGAATGTAGGCCACGGACGAACCATGACGGTAGATGAACAAGAAATCATCTGACTTGCTGTGAGTGAACCCAATAGTCGAAACATAGTCAGCAAACCTTGTATACCATGCCCGTGGAGACTGCTTAAGCCCATATAAGGACTTCTTCAACAAACAGACATGATGAGGATGGTTGGGATCCCTGAATCCCAACGGCTGATGCATATAGACTGTTTCCTTGAGATCACCATGTAGGAAAGCATTCTTGACATCCAACTGATGAATAGGCCATGTCTTCAAAAGAGTCAAGCTAAGCACAGTGCGAATGGTAGCCGGCTTGACTACCGGGCTAAACGTTTCCCCACAATCTATACCAATCTGTTGAGTCATACCATCACCCACAAGTCGCGCCTTATGTCGAGCAAATAAACCATCTGAATTCTCTTAATGAGCAAAAATCCACAGAGACATAATAATATTAATACCATAAGGACGGGGCACCAACTCTCACGTCTTATTATCAATAAGAGCAGTATATTCATCAGTCATAGAAATTTTCCAATTCGGGTCGTTAAGGCAGACACAGAATTACGGGGCAATGGGGATTTAGAGATATTCGAATGTAAATTAAAATGTCTTTTTGGTGTAAAAACACCCCGTTGACTACGAGTGACCGGTCTATGACTCGAGGAAGAATTGAGTGGATGTCGGGAATTTGTTGGGCTCGGGTCGGACTGGCCAGCAGGCAGTGGGCCTGCTAGCCCAACTCGGGAGGCAGTAACAAAAGTAGAAACAGGAACTGGACCAGTTCCAGTATTGGGCTGGACTGGACCAATTGCTGAAACTGGCCCAGTGACACAACTGGGCAGAGGGGGCTATGACGGTCAATGGGACCAGCGGGCAGTGGGCCCGCTGGAGAATTCTGGGTGTGGGAGATGTCCGAAAAATGCTGAATAATATACGGAGATATTTGTTCATCAAAAAAATTATACGAACTAGGCACGGGAGTATGATTTTTAGCAAACGGAAGATGTGAATATGAAGGATTTTTATGATATAAAATTTTATTTATTACATTAACAAACACTCAAAACCCGAAGATGTGAATATGAAGGATTTTTATGATATAAAATTTGAAGGGGGGAAGAATATGTCAAATCTTTTGAAGGAGTTATGTTAAGTAGATATGTAGTCATTTGAAGAGCATGATGCCCAAAATATGGGGGTACGGAAGCATGAAGTAATTGAGTGCGGATAATATTATTTATGGAACGAATTTTACGTTCAGCTTTCCCATTTTGTGAAGATGTATGTGGACAAGAGAAACAAAAATTTATCCTATTATTAGCACAGAATTCCCGAAACACCCCATTGTCATATTCTTTGCCATTATCACACTGAATATTTTTTTATCTCACGGTCGAATTGGGTTCTGATGAATGCTCTAAATTTTAGGAAGATGGAAAAAACTTGAGATTTCTTCGCTATTGGAAACGTCCATAGAAATTTAGAATAATCATCCAGAAAGAGAACATAATACCGATGACCCACAGAACTAGGAACAGGAGACGTCCATAAGTCACTATGAATAATATCAAATGGCATTAAAGTATGAGATTTTGATTCTACAAACGGCAACTTAACAAGTTTTCCTAAAGAACACGATTGACAATTTTGAGTACGACTCGTACCCTTACATGAAATAAAACTATTTTTATATAAAAATGACAAAATAGAGGACCCTGGATGACCAAGACGAGCATGCCACAAGGAAGGAGAAACAACTGCAAAAGCTGACGAAAGGGTTTGACTTGATGGACCGGAACTGGGTGTGATAGGATAAAGATCCCCCCCTGCTATCACACCTCATGAGTGGACTCACAGTCTTGAAATCCTTCAAAGAGAAACCAAATGGATCAAATTCAATAGAAACATATTTGTCAGTAGTGAATTTACGGACATACACTAAATTTTTAATCAATTTGGGGGCATGAAGGGTATTTTTCAAGATAAAGGGTGGATGGGGGGAGACAACGTTTTATGACCATACCCACGAATTGGAATAGAATTATCATTACCAATAATTATACCGCGGGGTTGCTCAAATTGGAATAAGATGAGAGCGTACCTGAATCGGATGTTATATGGGTAGTGGCCCCGGTGTCCATATACCAATTTTGGTCCAGTGGATTTAAGCCAAGCGTGTGCATTGCGGCTTCGATGTCGGTATGTGTTGGTGCTGCTGCGTGATGGGCTTGCGGGGGCTGAGGCCCAATCACCCCTGCTTGCGGTTTCGGCCCAGACTGCTGCTGGCTATAACTGGACCAGGCCTAATTGGGCCTGACTGCTGCTAGGCTGGCCACTGCCGCTGGGAGGGATACTGGCTGGGCCCAAACTACTGTTGTGGAGCCCACTACATGGGGGCCCAATGTGGGCCCCAGAACTGTTGTGGCTGCTGCTGACCACCTCGAGGACCCCCACCGCCACCACCATTCTACCGGCTGCCGCCGTTGGTGTCGCCACAGTTTTTGCCATTTTTCTTATTTCCACCCTTTTTGCCGCCACCGTTGTTGCGGTTTTGGCCCGAGTTGTTTGAAACGGTAGGATATACCGTGGACTCGGTCATCATGACTACGGTACTAGTACCGGTAGCCGCTCATTTTGCTATGCCTGCTTCTTCTAGTGTAAGCATAGAACACGCTTGATAAAATTACGGAAGCGGATTGCTTTGCCAAAGAAGTGTTCTCACACCACTATAGACCTCGGAGAGGCCGGAAACCATTTGGAGGACCAAACGATCGTTTGAAACTGGCACGCCAACGTTGCGAAGTTGGTCCGTCAATTCCTTTAATCTTTTGCAATAAGCCGAAATATTAGGAAAATCTTCCATATTGACGTGGAAGAAATCTTGCTCAGGGGTAACGACTCTAGAATTTTGATTATCTTGGAATATATCACGCAGTCTATCCCAAGTTGCATGTGCCGTAGCGTCAGGCTCAATAATTGTTTGCAAAAGGTCGGTAGATATGGTGGAATATATCCACTGAAGAACGGCAACATCAATAGTCGTCCACAACTTAGGATCATCCTCGCATTTTGGCACCTCCGTATCCTCATGAGCCATGGGGATTATATGATGGATGACTTGATGCGATCGTGCGTGAATTTTGAACAGTTCGGCCCTCGTCGCATATTAGACGTTTTCTATTTCAAGAATGAGAGGGATGTTATTCTTGATGTTAGAAACTGTAAGAGCCGGATGAAACATGTTCCGGGATGTAGACATATTGATAGAACAATATGTGATTGAGGGATTAGGGAGAAAAATTTTGGAAGAAGGAGGTTCTCGTCGGCACGAAACCCGAGAGCAAGGTCTCGGATTTTGGCTAGGGATTTCGACGGAATTTGGGAGAATTTGGGAGAGAAAATAAACCTAGACTCTTGATACCATGAAAGAAATAATCCCTTGATTATTTTCATTAATTGAAAGGCTATATATACAAGTTACATATTTCCATAATAGGAGAATCCTATTCCTAAAACCTTATTCTATACATTTATAGTAATACACTAATTATGGTAATACACTACTAATTATATTACAACATTACCTAAACTAGGATACTAAATATTTACCATAAATTACTTGGTACAAATCAGTCCAAAACCGAGAGCAATCTCGTGACCAATATACACATGTATATTGTGTGTATATTGTGTATATTTAACACAACCTAATGATGAGAATGTAACCATAGACTCTTCATTTGCTTGTGATTAATTTTATCTATTACAAAATGTTTGAATTGAGAGCATTAAAATAGTATTGCCTCACTTCTAATTCACCCGTTCACTGCTAATGTAATAAATAAAATTTATTTAATACAAGTTTTTTCTCTTTTTATTTTATGTGAAGAACAAAATGATCAATCAATTTTTAATGGATATTTTCGTAATTCAACTTTGTGTTTAGAGACTTCTTCCTTTTTAGTATAATATGATGATTATAGTTTTCTAAGTTTCTTACTCTCTTCATTATTAAGAAATTCTAACATTTGTATAGGATAACATAATTGTATTTTTCAGGTTTTTGAGACCGAAATATACAACCAGAATTTTGTTCAGATATTGGTCAGGTATACCTTTTTTTCCATTTGGTCAGGTTTAATGGCATCTCACTTTTGTTACGACATAGACATCTCCATAATTTTCCCTAACAAAACTTATAATGTACTACTTCTTACCTTGATGCTGAGTTTCAGATGATCATTTGAATCATGCAAGACATATTAGTTTTTTGAAGTTTACATCGTCAGGGAAGGAAAGTTTTGTTAACATCAACATTGAATAGTATGAAAGTAGAGAAGAAGAAGGTGAGATGGAAATATATATATATATATATATATATATATATATATATATATATATATTGTTTTTATATGAAATAAGGTCGTGTGCATATTTTTTTCAGAATTTTGTTCCAACTTCCAAAGGTGAATTATGAGAAGAAAAAGGAGAGTTTATCTTGGTAATGGAGGAAATAACAAGTTGGGAAAGAGAAGGAACAAAGGAAGGAAAGAGAAATAAAGTGTCCAAAAGATATTTTTTTCTTTTTCCATTTTTAAAATTTCCTCTTTTTCCTTATTCTTTTCTTTTGGCTTTAATTTTCATTTCACCATTTATCTTTTCTATATAAAAATACAAGAAAATATTGGCGTAGCATATTATTATGATCAAGAAACACATTACTTGTATAAGAACGTCTAAAATGAAACACAATGTTTGAATTAATGAATTACAAGTCTAGATAATACTAAAATAGAATGTTGTTTGTGGAATAAGAAATAGACAGAATAATATAGAAGAGATCTAGGGCTGCAGGTCCGACTAGTAGCTCAACCTAACGTCTCTAATAGATAGCCTCGGGATCAATAACGAGAACTATAGAGAAATAACATTACTTTATTAGAAAACTTATAAATATTAAATAACCTTTACATTACCTCCTTTCCCAAAACCTGATCTGACTTGTACAAGAGCTTCTATGAATACAAATGAATGGAAGAAATAGTGCTAACAACTGCCTTAAAATAATAAGGACAGTACAACCATATATGAAGACCAGGGTCGCTGATAAGATATGTGGCCCAGCCTAAGCCTTCACGTATTTTGAAAATTGTAACCTGGACCAATCACTAAAGCTGCATTCACGTAAAAGATGAAGCAAGTGTAGTATGAGTACACAACGTACCCCATAGGCATCACAGGCCAATAAGGACGGATACATGTAATCGATACAAAAATCAAGTAGACTCACAGTATCCTAGATACTACGCAGTATTACTAACACATAATCACACAAGAACATAAATTTTTTGGTTTAACACGTAGCTCATCTCAAAGCACAGAAGAACACATATTTTTTTTTTGGATCAAGTCTACTACACTCTATTCACTATATAAATTACACTTAATCTAACCACATAATGTAATTGGGTCTGCAGTATGGACAAACAAATACTTAAGGACAACAACTAAATCACAGATCCTTCACATAAGCACATATTTGACACATTAGATTCATTAGTTTTACAGTGTTTCCAATTCACACACCTTATTACTATCTATACACTATATGCATTGATGCATACAATTCTTATTTATCCCTGTTATTCCGAATAGGGGAATACAGTCATTAGCCTCACATTTTAGAACAATTTGAGAATGAATAAAATCCAACATAGATGAAACCGAAGTTTAATCTAAGGGATGAGAAGATAGTTAAGGAAACCAGAATAATGGCATACTTGGAAGCACCTCAAAGGAGGAATTAATATAATTACTGAGAGAGTACGTGAATATCTTCGCTTGGTCATACGCAGATATGTCTGGGCTAAGCACTGACATAGTGGCCCACAAATTGCCTATCAACGCAGGCTTTGCCCTGGTTAAGCATAAAACCAGGCAATTTAAGCCACATCTGAGTATTTATATTAAGGACGAAGTCGAAAAATATATCAAATTCGGAGTAGTGGAGTTAACTTCGTACCCGACATGGTTAGCCAACATCGTGTCGGTATCGAAGAAGTACAGAAATATTCAAATTTGTGTGGACTACCAAGACGTCAACATAGCTAGTCACAAGGATAATTTCTCACTCCCAAACATCCATATAATCATAGATAATTGTGCAAAGAATGAGTTACAATCATTCATAGATTGCTTTGCGGGATACCATCAGATCTTGATGAGCGAAGATGATGCATAGAAAACAGCCTTCATCACACCATGTGGGAGTGTACCACTACCGTGTAATGTCATTCAGCCTCAAAAATACTGGTGTCACTTACATGAGGGCTATGACTACCATCTTCCATGAAATGATCCACAAAGGAATCGAAGTTTACGTGGACGACGTCGTCATTAAATCAAGAGAAAGCTCAGATCATATCACGCACTTACAAAAAATCTTTGACAGACTCTGATAGTTCGATATGAAACTAAACCCAGGCAAATGCGCATTTAGAGTGCCCACCGAAAAACTGCTTGGGTTCATAGTCAGCCGGAGAGGCATAGAACTAGACCCCTCAAAAGGAACGTTTTTCTTAAGTCAAGATTAATGATGTAATAATAATGGGTAAGGGAGAAATAGGGGGTCTCGTACTCATGGTATTATGTGCACTGGTACGAATACCAGTGACATGTATGTGAATTAACGAATTGTGTAGTTGTGGATGTCAATTCAAGAATGCCAAAGTATGTGGGCATTAGCTGATAACTAGTTAATTTTATTCGCTTGTTGCGAGTTCATATTACTTCATTGAACCCGTATACTTTTATTAATCGAACTAGTTGAGTAGTTCTACCTGATTCATGGTTATAATAGCTTGGAATTGATATTCATACATATGTGATCTTCCATGCACATTCATTCGATGATATTTATGATTATTGAAGACTGATAGGTCCCGGAATTGGGTGCACACCTGCACAATGAGACTCTTGAAGACGGATAAGTCTCTGAATCGGTGCACACCTACACAATCTTATGAGTATATGGACCTCGCAAATTCCACATGAGTCACGCCTCATGTATAGTCCCGAGGAGCAACGTGTGTATACTAGAAAATATTGTATTGTATTACATCGTACATTATTTACTTGATTACTTGCTTATCTGATTATTTGGCCCTACTTGATACTTGGTTTATTCTTTATCCTGACAATATTCGGTGTTAAGGTAAAATGATAAGGTTAAATTAAGATTTCTTACGATTTCGTCATTACTCTTCATTGTCGTTCTATGAGAGTTGCTGAGTACACGTGTTGCTGCCCTGCAGATTCGATTCTGAGTACTAGTGGAATCTGCGGAGATGCTTGAGTCCTTTTGAAGAGATTTCAGGAGATCATGGTGAGCTACTCGGCTGACCCATAGCGTCCTTCTCCCCCTATCTTTTTATCATTCTTTTTTCTCTTTTGTATCCAGATAGCGTATCAGTAGATTTCAGAGTTGTATTGTATTCCTAGTGGCTCTTGCACACATGACACCAATTTTGGGTGATATTAGCTTGTTTGCGTACTTATTTATTATAAAAGACTTAGTATTTGGATATTTGATTTATGTTTTTACTTTTCTGCTTAATTAATTTAATTGAATCGATAATTGTTAGGTTTTGACTTACCTATCGATTGGAAATAAGTGTGATCACCGTCTTCGTTTTTGGGTCGTGAGACCTGCACCCAATGGTTAAACAAATCAATGATAGCCTAATATATGTCTTCTGCTTATTATCGACTAGCTATGATTAGTTAATATGCATTTTCACCTAATTAATTGGTTAACCATAATAAAGTACATTAATTTAGTATAAACACTGAGTGCGAATAAATTTTTACTGATAAGAACTACGTCTCGACATATTGAACTATTGTTGATAATGACAGAATTTTTTCCAAATACAAAAATCTGCTATCACGATTTTTCCTTTGTCACAGGCTGCAATGAATAATACGCACCTTAAAAAGATGTTTTTACTTGAAAAAAAGTGAAATTCATCCTTAATAAAGAGAAAGTAAAAGGCAGATATGACGTATAGAAACGAAGAAATGGTTATAATTTTACTAGAACAATTAGAAAGGAATTAAATAATTCAAACACATTTGAGAAATAATTAATACAAAAGAAATCGCAACTATACTACATGTTGCTCGTAATGAAAATTCAAAGAATTGTACAAATGAATTTTGGGGGTTTTACAATAGTAGATAATGCTCATCATCTTTGTACAAGTAGTATGATAAAATACACGATCTTGGTGGTGGACCAAATTTTACGATGTTAAGTGAATAAAACTGAAAAGACATTTCATGTATACATACAAGAATATCACCGATAAATAGAATATTCTGAAAAGAATGGCATTCACTTAATTCTAATGGTATAGCAGAAGTTCATAAAGAGGATAACCCTCTCAGTCGAAGTTTTTGATGAAAGTTTCAACATCATTGACTATAGAGAATAGAGATTTAATGAGCATAATATAATCCTTAGATAGTGACATGGAGTACAAATAACAAGAACAGATGAACTAGTCAAGTTCTTAATTTTTCTTTAGGAAAATGGTCAAATTTGTTTTTACTATTTGAAATTGAGCAATTTTGACATTTGTTTAACTTTTGATCCAATATTACTCTCTTGTTAGATAAAAAGTTCCATTTTTGCCTTTAACCTCTAGGCTCTAACGGAGCTCCAACCTGAAAATAATTTTTAACCCATAATCAAAAGTTGACGGGGTAAAATTGCAGATTTTTTCTCGAAGAGATGGACACCCATTTCATGCTGAAGATTCCATTAATGGCTAAGACAAATTATTTCAGATTGTCCAAGTTCATATAAGTAGTCTATGTTTCTGCACTTCCCCACCTTTTTTTGATATATTCATAGCTTGAATAGTACCCCGCAGAACTTCAGAATAGCTCCACTCTTAATCATGTTCAATACCAACTTTAACATCATGTATATTTTCACCATTAACATAATATAAAGTTTCAATAACACCATTAAATTTCAGTAATATCTTATACAACAAGTATATGACTATAAAAATAAAAGAAAACTAACATATATATATAACGCTGTGAAAATTTGTAAGTATATTATTTTTGTAGCTGATTGATTTATCAAGATAAAGCGCAAGGTACCTTTTTACAATTGACTTGATAGAACGGATACTAAAGGATCGAACTTTTTGTCAAATGAATGAGAGTTTTGTGTTTTATATTTATTTACCTTATGTTTTTAGGGTTAGGATCGAGTCTTCATTTTCTACTATTGTGGTCATTTTTTTAATGTCTTTAAATCACATCGAGGGGTGCGGGAGAAAGAGAAAGGAAAAGAAACACTATTGTGACTGTGTGGTTAACATGATTTGACTTTTATGTGATAAAATAATATAGTGGCATTGATGGAAATAATATATATTTATGTGATTGTTTTTAAAATTTACTCAAAAAATTAGTGGTATTGAAAGAGTGCGAGTTTGAGTTTAAAGTAGTTCAGTAGTTATGTATGTTTCATCAGTATTTCAAGTACAAATAAATTAATATATATTAATTCTCTTTCTCAAATTAACAGGAAAAATATTTACTATACAAATTCCTAAACAACTTTGGTTAAACTGGCCTAATTTGAATTGAACACCTCAACTATTATTAATGAATTCGAAGGTCAGAAATGTATAACAACATTTTAAATAATGACTTGGACAAAAGAAAAGCTCTAATTTTATATGTATTCACGGTTGGCTTCGCTATCTTTTTCGTTTTTACTGCGGGACAAAGATTCTTTTCCTTTTCAATTGTATATTAATTAATTTGGAGTACTTGGTATTATCTTTATAGTCGCA
Source organism: Anisodus tanguticus (assembly GCA_034509755.1). Taxonomy (NCBI): domain Eukaryota; kingdom Viridiplantae; phylum Streptophyta; class Magnoliopsida; order Solanales; family Solanaceae; genus Anisodus; species Anisodus tanguticus. The sequence goes on from CM067540.1 coordinate 21,938,562, forward strand.
ATTCAGACACAAGTTTTTATAGGGAGTTTATATATAGTTTGACTTGACACGAAATTTAAGAAATAAATGAAAACTTTTGAATCTTGTGATTTAAAACAAATCAAAAATATTTGTGTGGTTATAGATCATATCGTTGATCATAAAAGGTAAAATTTAAATTAGTGTCAAATAAAAAAATGTGTCATTTCTTTTAAGACTGACTAAAAAATGACATATAAATTGGGACAGGAGGAGTAACATGTATAAGATTTTGTCAAAATTTTCGTGAGGTCAAAAGTCAAAACCGCATATTTAACCCATGTCTATAATATCGCACATTGGTTGAAATTGATGATATGATGACTCCATTTTAACATATTAAAGAGTGAAGTTTGTTGGTACTCTATTATACTTTATAAAGCAGGACGCGAAGTAAATAACTATTACAAGTATTCGAAAGGATAAACAAATATTCAATATTCAGAAATTGAATCTTGTTGAACAAATAGGCCAATCTTCAAAACGGCCGCAAGCTTGTTGTGTCTTGAATCTTGATAACCTGAAATCAAGAAACACTAAATCTGGATGGTTACAACGTTGTGTGTTGAGTCGAGTGATAGCCCTCTGTCCTTAAGACAAGTTGCCCCGTATATATGTTTTTATGTTAGCGGACAATAGTCTCCCAAGATAAAACAACACTTTAATCTCAACGCTACAAAGCCAATAGATTGAGCCTGACGAAGAAAACAAATATGAATCGACTTGCTGAAGATATGGAATAGGAAGGAAGAGTTTCTCTTTACTCTTCTCTTTTGTCTATGTAGTGTATATCTTGTGTATATGAGGGTGTTTGCTCAATGATTTTTTAGACTGGTTTGCAGTGTTTTTGCTCACTGTTTTGTGTGCAATATTGTTGTTTTTCCAATCTATATTGCTGTCTGTTTTTCGTCACTGAATTGAGCCAAAGGAGGCTCAATATATAGCAAGAGAAGGGGCTGATCAACTGCCCAAAACATGGCTGTTAATGGTCATTGGGAGGGCATTAAACAGCCAAGTAATGGCTGTTAAAGGCCATTGAAGAAGGCTGCTCAACTGCCCAAGTAATGAGCTGTTAATGGAGGAATTAATCAGCCAAATAATGGTTGGTTAATGCTCCAGAAAATAGTCCAACTGTAGGCAGAAAGTTTTCCAGAAACTCTGGGGACCAAACTGTAAATATTGAAACTTCAGGGATCAAACTGTACATATGAAAGAATTCTCGGTCCAAAGCGTGCATATGAAACTTCAGGGATGAAACTGTACATCTGGCAGAGTTCTCTGGTCCAAAAAGATAATATCAGAAAGTCCCCACAGCCCACAGCGCACGACCCGTGAACCCGGAACCGGACCGGACCGGATGGGACGGGCGGGCGGCGGCGGCGCGCGTGTGGGCTTAGCCTTGAACCCAAGCACATCTAGGTCTTCCCTCCTTTAAACACATGGGATACCCCTTGGGGTCCCAAACCCTTTACCAATTAGAGACTTATATAGAGAGCAATTCTTTTTATTCCCACCGATGTGGTAGATTTGTCCCACACCACATTTCCATGCCTTAAACACCTTACTTCGTGGACCAATATCTCTTTCATTTCTCAATGAAATTTGACGACTCTTAGCCCTACGGTCATCTATTCACTTCGTAGATCATGCATGTGATAAGAGACAAAGCCTCCAACATGCGGAACACTAGTGTTTAATTCATCAAAGATGGGTGGACGCATCTCCCCGCCAAAGGCAAATTTCCAACAATCCCCTCTATGAAAGAGAGATTATGGCGCACAAACAAGGTGCCTACATTTCAGCAATCTTTCAGCAAAAAGATATTGCATCAGGAGATGTAGCTTTCGCTTTGAACCTTCCCTAGTTGAATACCATCGGACTTACTTACTGCGCGGTGAACGTGATGTCTTGAACCGTCAGTGTTTAGTGTAAGCCAAGACAACGATATCAACACAATAACTCTTCTTATTCGTTTTCCTTCTTACGCTTCTGTCCGTTGTGGCCGTGGACACACTTGGATTCTTAAGTGCATTCATTTGAGGTGGTCATCCTCGCACTTAAATAGGTGATCTCCTACAAGGTATCCTGCTATACCCCACTTCACAAGTGTTAGAAATCATTAAAAGTTTCCCCAACCTTAACCTCAACCGTTTGAGGATCATTAAAGGTTTGAAAGATTAACCTTTACCCACCATGCAGGTAGCACTTTAATGTCTATCGTGGGAATAGCTTTGGATTCATGTTTTCGTATAGAAATCATCATCCGAAGTGCTTCTTGCTTCCACCGAAGCGCTCAACTGAACCTTTTGCCGCTTAGTTTTCCCATTGAACCAAATTCTTGGGATCTCTAATCAGTATGGTTGGGTTTCCACCGCAAAGGTTCGTATTGTTTGGGTTTTAAGCCCATTCCCCTAGACAGGCAGAACACTTGATCTCTGGGTAGTCCCTTAGTTAGTAACCAAGGATGTGACACCCGTGATGATCAACTGCCATACGGTCTTATGTCTCCGACGCATCCCCGACAGATATGTCCAGACGTCGTCATCCGTGTCCTTTCTGAAACCGACCGGCTAGCCACAGTGTATAACTGCTGAAGGCACGGGTTTCTCCCAATAAGGGACGTCCTATAAGGAGACGTGAAGTTACTCAACTTCTTTCATGCTTTGTATAAAGCGATAAACTCCGATTCCATCATGAATCGGCCGATGCAAGTTTGCTTAGAGGTTTTTCTAAGACCCACCATACACATTTACTTGTGCCTTTGGTGTTCTTCAGATCTGATGTCCAGTTTGCATCATTGTGTTCTCCCAGAGCCGCTGGACATCCAGAATACTATAATCTGTATATAAGCGAATAATTCAGATATCGTCATATCCGACTTAACGCCTTCTACCGATCATGTATTAAAATCATCAGTGAACCTTAGTTCAACTGATCTGTTTTGTAGGACGATACGAGGTCGGTTGTAGTGTGTACAATACATTGAACTACACGTGACCTGAGCATATCGCTCCTTGTCTATGGGTGCACCATGATTCCAATCAGTTCTATGATTCATATCCATGGGTGACTTCAACGTGACTGTCAACTATCAACCAGTCCGTTAGATGTCTTAGAAATCCAATTCCTAAGATGTCATCTGTGATACCCATATCTTTTATATCGAGACTTTGTTTCAATATGACTTTTACTTTCAGACTGTTGGTTTTCCAATTGTTGGCTTTCTAACTTCAGAGTCAATATTTCTGTGGTCAGATTCATTGTTTCTGTTTTATCTAAAACTTTCAAGACCAAAATATAAACATTTCAGGGACCAAAACAAAAGTTCAGGAAGAAGCCCAACAGTTCAGCAAACCAACTCTGATCCTCTTCTTCCAACTCTCTGGTTGGGAAGGTTGTTTCAACATCCATGCCACGCAAGACTGCAATGGCCCTGGATGTTAAGCTACTCACAGGGGAGTACATTTTGCAACCCAAAGGTTCTTTTTCCGGAGGAAGATCAACCATTACACACGTATGGTTCTATATGATGGAATATATTTCTCTCTTTAGCTTATTTCCAAAGCAGTGCTTCTGGAGAAGATAATTATTTGTCAATTGTCCATGGTTCGTTCTCAACCATACAAGCTAGAAGGACTGGAACAAGTCTTTGTCCCCTTCTTTGCTCCGTCTCGGTTCAACATCTAGAATCCCTAAGTTCTGCAGATCTGGAATATTAAGTTCCGGATAGCCAGCAACTTTCGAGTCCTGTAGATACGGAACGTCTAGTTCCGGACAGTCAGGCCCTCACGAGTTCTTGTTAACCTTGAGCAATTACTCCTTTTTCCTTTTTCAAGGAAAGTTATCTTCAAAGAATTCAGCATTCTTTGACGCCAAGAGGTGATAATCACTACTGTTATTTGCAGATCCAGTGGATATGCAATCTACAGTCTTAGGTACAAAATCACCTCACATCACAACATTTGTATGTGAGATCATTTCCATGTCTTACACGGAGGGTTACCCTTATCCTTATGCGTATTTCTGTTGAGAATCGCATTAGCGGTAAGGATCGTCTTGCCCCATATAATTTGGGCGTACGGCTTTGCGCTTGGCTAACACCGTTAGACTAAGGTGAGTAATGAGCAGTCATTTAATAAACGTGCTTCACATTCTCCCTCTCTATCACTACGAATTTCTCAATCCGTAGGCTTAGTTGATTTTCAACTTCTGCTTTGTAGCGCTTGTCCGCTTCAACAACTTCATCTTTGCTTTTCAACAAACAAAGGATTCCATACGTTGTACCATCATCAATGAAGATCACAATGTACTTGTCTCCCCCTCTCTATTTTGTATAAACTTCAAATCACCCAAGTAGGTGTGACTAAGTTCTAGATGAGCGGTGCTTCTTTCGCTATTCCCTTGACGAAATTTGGAAAGGTGATTTTGCCTCTTCGTCTACCTCACATTTATTTTGAGGGTTTATGTCGACAGAAGGCAACAATCTCAACATCGTTAGCTTTTGAATGACTTGCTATTTAACGTGTCTTAATCTATGATGGCATAGATGCACGGATTACAAATATATCATTCATTTGGCTACAGACATACTGTACCATTCTTAGTTATTACAGACCTATTGGACTAGTCTCAAACCAGCTTGACCAACAGCGTCCCTTAAACCAAGTTTGGGACATGTATCACCTCATCTTAGAGTGATCTCATTCCCTGAAGTCCTATTGAGGACAACCTCTCCAACCCCTTCTACTTTAGAGGTGGCGTTGCTTCACATGGATAACCTATTGCCCGTGGTTAGGGCGTGACCGGATCATATGTGATCTGGATACTCTGACCCACTCTAGTTGTTTTGGCAGACTGAGTGTCCAATTTCTTTTCTGCCTTTCTTTAGGCCTTTAGATCATTTAAGACCTGGAAAATCTGGCCCACCTTACTAGGTGTCCATTACTTTTCCTATGAAATGAATTCTGGCCCCACTCCAGTCGCCCGGAGGCTTTATATGACTGAGTGTCCAATATCATCATATCAAAGGAATTTTGGCCCACTCCAGTCGCCCGGAGGCTTTGTATGATTGAGTGTCCAATATCATCCTATGAAGGATCTTCTGCCAAATAGTATGACAGGCTCAACGTCTTTAGCTTTTAGACTTCTTCCGTTATGATTGGTGCCCAGATAGTTCTTGGCGCTTACTTAAGAGCGGTAACAGTTTTCGCACAGCTAGTGGATCTCTCTCCATCATATGTGCGAACATACTTCACACATTTTTAATCACTACACTTAAAAGAACGGATCTTTTTAAGTCGTTTACAAAATCCAATCTTAAAACGGGAAAGAAGAAGAGATTAAACTTCTGATTTTTATATTCCTCCTTACTTTAATCCATTTTTAATCAGACATCATTTAATATTTATTCTTGACAAGTAAGAAAAAAACTTATCCCAATTTCGGATTCTTTGTCTGGGACAGATATAGGCCTTCTGCTGCAAGATAGAACCGCATCTTCAACCTTCTCCTCTTGTCCCAGTTGACATCCTCAGGCTCTAGGGAGCGCTTGTTCCCACCACTCTTGGGAGCGGTGACATCATGAACATGTTGAACTTCAACAATATCATCATCACTGTCTTCAAGCAGAAAACCACAGCCATATCCAGATTTGGTCACACAACCTTTGATCGACATCTTTCGAACACTAATAGTAATACAATACAATTTTGTCTTAAGTTGTTGGTACTCTATTGTACTTTATAAAGCAATACACGAAGTAAATAACTATTACAAGTATTCGAAAGAATAAACAAATATGCAATATTCAGAAATTGAATCTTGTTGAACAAATAGGCCAATCTTCAAAACTGCCGCAAGCTTGTTGTGTCTTGAATCTTGATAACCTGAAATCAAGAAATAACTAAATCTGGATGGTTACAAAGTTGTGTGTTGAGTCGAGTGATAACCCTCTGTCCTTAATACAAGATTGCCCCGTATATATGCTTTTACGTTAGCGGGCAATAGTCTCCCAAGATAAAACAACACTTTAATCTCAACGCTACAAAGCCAATAGGTTGAGCCTGACGAAGAAAACAAATATGAATCAACTTGCTGAAGATATGGAATAGGAAGGAAGAGTTTCTCTTTACTCTTCTCTTTTGTCTCTGTGTATATAGTGTGTCTCTGTAGTGTATATCTTGTGTATATGAGGGTGTTTGCTCAATGATTTTCGGGACTAGTTTGCAGTGTTTCTGCTCACTGTTTTGTGTGCAATATTGCTGTTTTTCCAGTCTATATTGCTGTCTGTTTTTCGTCACTGAATTAAGCCAAAAGAGGCTCAATATATAGCAAGAGGAGGGGTTGATCAACTGCCCAAAACATGGCTGTTAATGGCCATTAGGAGGGCATTAAACAGCCAAGTAATGGCTGTTAAAGGCCATTGAAGAATGCTGCTAAACTGCCCAAGTAATGGGTTGTTAATGGAGGAGTTAATCAGCCAAATAATGGCTGGTTAATGCTCCAGAAAATAGTCCAACAGTAGGCAGAAAGCTTTCCAGAAACTCTGGGGACCAAACTATAAATATTGAAACTTCGGGGACCAATTGTACATATAAAAGAATTCTGGTCCAAACTGTATATATGAAAATTCAGGGATCAAACTGTACATCTGGCAGAGTTCTCTGGTCCAAAAAGATAATATCATAAAGTCCCCACAGCCCACAGCCCACGACCCGTGACCCGTGAACCCAGAATCGGACCGGACGGGACCGGCGGGCGGCGGCGGCACGCATTATGGGCTTAGCCTTGAACCCAAGCACATCTAGGTCTTCCCTCCTTTAAACACATGGGATACCCCTTGGGGTCCCAACCCTTTACCAATTAGAGACTTATATAGAGAGCAATTCTTTTTATTCCCACCGATGTGGTAGATTTGTCCCACACCACATTTCCATGCCTTAAACACCTTACTTCGTGGACTATTATCTCTTTCATTTCTCAATGAAATTTGATGATTCTTGGCCCTACGGTCATCTACTCACTTCGTAGATCATACATGTAATAAGAGACAAAGCCTCCAACATGCGGAACACTAGTGTTTAATTCATCAAAGATGGGTGGACGCATCTCCCCGCCAAAGGCAAATTTCCAACAAAGTTTACCTAATTTAAGATCTAATTTCACTAATTCGTGATGACATCTAACCATCTTGTCGTGCGAATCAATCATAAACAAATAATCATCGAAAGCTATAAAGGATTCCAAATCTTAAAATAAGTAGCATAAACTAGAATAAAACATCTAATATAAAAGAGGAAGTCTAGCACAATTCGAAGAACTAGAGTACTTTTGGAATCAGGTGAGTCAAAGGTCAGGAGCTCAATCAAAACTAGCTACACTTCCCTCTCAGTCTGCCTGCAATCCGGTGAAACTGTTAGACGAAGAGGACTCGTCTTTCATGCGGAAAGCGACCCACGGAAGTCTTCTCACTTGGAATAGAGCTCACCAGGAAAAAGACAGGTTCCCTCACATTGCTATAACCATAAGCTATGGCAGCTTCAGCTCGCAATAGTCAATGAGCTACTAAGAATGTAAAATACAACTATAGCTAATTAATACACAACCATCTGAAAGGAGAAATGTAATTAAAAAACAATGGTAGAAAGACTTCATAGCCACTTCAGGAGATGGAAAACGGTTCATCACTAAAATTGGAATGAATCTCGGCCAACTCACTCACGCACTCATGTAACGACCTGTTCAGTCGCTTTAGACATTACTTTATCTTCACTAAATTATTCCTCCCATAGACTCTTTTCGGTGTTTGTGACTAGCGGGGATGAGTAACACGGTTCCCGAGCTGAGTTAGATAAGTTGTTAGAAGAAAAATCTAAGAAGTTTTAAAATGGAAAGAGTTCACTAAAAGTTGACATTTGGGTAAACGAGTTCGTTTTCAAGTTCCGTCGCTACAGGTAGGTCCGGAATATCATTAATGACTTAGTCGAATTGTTGTTTCACTTCTCGAGGCATTCAGATGTATTTTGAATCCCTGTTTGCTAATTTTGAAGTTTGGGAAATTTGAGAGTGATTTGTAAAATAAATGAGTCTTAGCATTGTCGAATTGGTTTTCTGAGTGCGCGAGCAAGTTTGTAGTGATGATTATAGTCTAGTAGCATATTTGATTTGTGTCTGGGAGGTCTCAGATGAGTTTCGGGTGTCGAATTGAAGTTTGAGAATTTTGGGGCTTTGCTGGTTCTGGTGTGCCGCTTTTGCAGTAGTTTAACCGCATTCCCGGTGCCGCTTTTGCGACTATAGTACCGCATTTGCGTGGAAACCTATAGGTTTTGTAAAAAAAATTCCCAAGACAAAAATCATTTCCCATTTTCATATCTTGAGTTCAAAAGGTCGGGTTTTGGGTGATTTCAAGTGGATTTTGCTTGTTTAAGCTCGGAGGTAAGAATCTAACCTTTATTTTTACATTACCCAATGATTCCTTCCATTAATTTGTAGATAAATCATGTTTTGGGTTGGGATTTTGGGGATTTTAGTCCTAACTTAAGAATTGAGTTTTTTCTTAAATTGAAGGTCCATTTATGGTTAGATTTCAATGATATTCAAGATTATGACTATTTAGGTTTGGGGTAAACAATTTCTATAATAAAATTTTGATTTTGCCCTTGTGTGTCTGGGGTCAATTTTTGGGTTTCGGACTAAATATATTAATATGGGTCTTGTTATACTTGTATGAACCCGTACAACACTATTTTGATACTATTGAACTCGTTTTTTCAATAAAAATTACAATGTTGATTGTCGGGGTTCGGGATAAGGTTTTGGATTTACCTTTGACCTTGAATTCCTTACCAGACTTATTTGGTATCATTAGAATGGTGTGTTAATGTAGAATTGATAATTGCTAGACATTGCTCATTCAGAGATGATAAGAAAAGGAATGACACAAGCCGGATAGTTCATGGCACCTGCTCGACAACGAGATAGGCTACGATTTTCTCTTTTAGACTCCGATAGATATATGTAATATTTATAACTATTGAGGGGTATTGGGAGTGATGGGGGTCCCACCTTAGAGGTTGTGATGAGCACTTAGGTAGGTACCATTTTATTGTGTTGGGGTGATCGCACTTAGGTTAGTTCAGTCAGCTGTTATGTGGGCTTGTCGCCAATATTTGCTCTTACTTGTGATCTTTGTTACGGTTCACTTTTACGCAGGTAAACGCATAAGAGCTACTATGATCTTGAACGGTGATCTATGTCAGATAATATTTTTCGAGTCTCCACCTAATTTATAGGTAAATTAGGAAAACCAGTGTGAAAGGGTTTATTCAAAAAGTTTGAAAAATTCTATCTAAACTAGAGTCAAGGTAAGGGTTCTGGTGATCCCTAGGAAAAGTGTTAGCACCCCGATATTAAGGATCCGTAGAATACGGTTGACCTACGGGTTCTATAGCATGCTTTAAAATAATTTAAATTGCTTTAAGTGTTTAAAAATCCACAAAATTACTTGTCATTCATTTATTCGAAAACTCAAAGTCTTGTTTGAAAACAATGAGTTAAGCCTCCACCAAAAATAGTATGCACAAGGTCAATTTATTTTCGGACTAGGAACACCCAAATGCGAATTTGAGTAAAACTCTACTTCTAGTCCAATAATATTCTACATCTTTACACTTGCATCTTTTAAAAATCTTTTCAAGGTTTTGAAATAAGTATAATTTATTTTAAAATAACATGTCGGATTTGAAAGAAAAAGTAATACAAAATGACTTTTGTTCCTTTTCGCATGCTATATCTCCCAAGGTTAACATATATTCTAAGATCCCAAAATTATTAACTTAATTCAAGTCCAAGATAGGTTTTGAAGTTCAAACATTTAATTGGGCTTAGCCCACAAGACTCTAAAATGTCAATTTTAAGCCCCAAACTAAAAATCTGCAGCCTAATTGTTTAAGTCACTCAGGCTCATCCGGGTCCTTCACAATTCTTTAAATTCAAATCCAAAAGTTCAAACTTAGTTCTAAGATCCAATAGTAATGAATTTCAAAGTCCAAGTTTTATCTCAAACACGTTTTGGAAATCAGTTTTCCTTGATTTTTACAATATCAAAACAGTCCCATTTTATTCGATTTCTTTAGATCTGGACGAGTTTTAAAAATCATTTGGTTACTCTAAACGTATCATTTTCCTATCTTAAGTCGTTACCACAATAAAGAGGTTCCAATAATTTAAAGTATGTTTTATTACAAAGAATACATATATACAATATAATATGAAATGAAAAGGAAGGTTTAGGCTGGTGGGCCTACCGAAATCCACCAGTTGACTATTTTCATCCATAGTTGGATTTTCGTGTAAATATTAGCTTCCCTTTTTATTCGGACGCTATCAAGAAATTGTACTTTTGTTGGGCCTCAGCCCAACAGGTTGATCAAAGGAATGACGAAGACCAAAGGGCTTGTCTCGTGTGTCTCGCCAGTGGAGAGAGGAAGGGGGAAAAGAAAGAACTTAGTTAGAACGCACCCGAGACTTGTCAATTTATGCAGGAATAGAATATCACACGAAACAAACCACATAAAAGAGACGCAAGCCAAAAAATGAGCAATTGAAGGTAAGGAAGCTCAAACAATCCTCATAACATAAAGAAGATAAGCTAAAGGACTCGACCCAACAATATAATTTGAAGGCAGAAGCACAAAAAAGGAAAGAAAATAATGCAGGTGGGCCAGGCCCAAATGATTCTTAAAATGATTATTTTTATCTGATATATACAAGCAATATATCAGGTATGTATACTTTGTATACATCAAGTATACATGGTATACAATCTTTATATTGTAGTGTATATCAAGGCATGGATACCAAAATTTGCATTAGAGGACAAGAAATGCATTCAATAAATATTTAGCATATTATATCCTACATTCCTATACTCATACAACTTAGATTCAACTCATGGATATAAACTCATATGGCTCAAAGCAAAACAAGGCAACTTGACCCTATTTGACTTTAACAGTCATGTAGAAATCAGATGATCCAATGTTAAGATTGGAAACAGTCAACAATATCCTTCTTATCCTTGGTCTAGGATAAACAATATGAGTAGGACAAGTTGTAGCATAGGCTAAACAAACGGTCAAACAAGGTCTATATTAGTCCCAAAACTACGTAAATCATTTTGGGCAAGAGGTAGTCATGCTATGAGTTAGGAACCAAGCATAGCAGTAACAACAGATCATTTTGGGGTTCATTTTACCCTTATCACAGACTTATACCACTCTTAATCAAGTATATATGTAAATCAGAGTTTAAACAAGTTTTCATTCCTAATGACCACTCCACAACAACTGATTTTAAGTCATCTCTAGGCTCATACATGTTCTAAACTAGGTGTAAAGGATATCCCCTGATCTAATGAAACTCAAAATCAAAAAGAAATGTAGCTATACACCTCTACACAAGCAGAGATAGTTACCTGTTATGCTAAATTTTGACTTCAAATCTCCTTGAACTAGTTTATGATGTTTAGATTAGATAAGGCAGACATTTAGGCCAAGCAAGGCGTGTATAACTCCTAGACATGGTAATTTGCACTAATTGTTACCTAAACCAATTTGGAACAGTTGACAACACACATACATCTAAACAAGTTTCAAATTAGCTAAGTAGGTATCTTGTAGCTAATCATATTAATCAAGACATTTTAAACCCACATGAACATGCTAATATCTTACTTTTTAACTCATTTTTAGATTTAAACCAAGTCTAGGTGACAGGCTGGACAATAATAATATATCCAAGCTAAACATGTTACTATAAACATGAGAGCATATCAACAATCCATTCATAGCTAAAAATGACCTTCCAATCATCATCCTAACATTACTTCAAATAACTCGTGTATAATTTAACCTTGAACTACCCTAACAGATTCGTCTTATGTGCAATTGTCGTTAAATTTAAGAATAAAAATATTTATGCAATTGTCGTTAAATTTAAAACATGACTTGAAATTGAGATGTAATTCCCTTATCGTATTTAATTAAATAATTTCCCAACTTTGATGAATCGGAACACTAATCCTTCAATTTCGAAAATTCTTTTAAACTAATTACATTTATAATTGTCAGTTAGAATTCTAAAATTATGATTAATGATCAAAATTATTTAAAATTAGGACATATATACAATATGATGACTAAATAATATTTTGTCAAATGAAATGACAAAATACTCTTGGGATAATTTTGTAAAATCATATTCGTCTTATGAAAAGTGTATTTCACTCCGTCTGTGACTCAAGAACTCTGAATAATTAAATAAAATTACTGGAGGGTAAAAATTAGGTGTCAACAACTACCCCTTTGTTGATAGGGGATGGTTAGACCATCATTGAGCAACAAAATTTGACTGACCTAGTTTTTAGACGACCAATAGGAAGATACTTCTTGTTTTTATGAAATTTTTGAAGAGTCTGGCCGGACTCTGGTCTCTGAGTTTTCTACATATCTCAGGTTGCATGAGAATTCAGGCCACTTGTAGTTTGACTCAATTAGACTACTTGAAAGTCGATAAAACAAAAATATCAAACTAGAAAATTTGGCATGATCTTGTTGGAGTGTGACCGATCCTCAGAGATTGAGTGGCCTACATATCTCCGGTTTTTTAGAATCGGGTCTCTTGTAGTTCGACTCGATGGCAAGAAAAGGGTATCCCTTATGTGGAAATCTCTTTGACCTTTCTGGTATATACCCGACCGGTTACAGGTTTTAAGAATAAAAATATTTGTGATTTGCGAGCGAGGTTGGCACAGAATGATGTTCAAGCTTATGTGCAGAGAGATTGTCTCTCGTTGGCTCGTGTTCTTGATCGGATTCCCAAGAACAAGTTCAATATTTGGTCTGCATGTATCTAGATACGATTTATTTGCTTTCCATCTCCAGTAGCTCTGACCTGTTTCCATATGTTGAGACCTATGTGTTGATTATTGATATTTTTCCTACCTACGCGGTTTTTCCTATTGTACCCTACTGGGTGACGTCTTTTGAGTAGGTGATACTTCCAACACCGTTTGGCTCTGTGGATTTTTTTTATTTGAAAGGATGCCACTTCCGACACCATTTGGATCTATCGAGGTTGTTTGAGCAGATATCACCTGTGACACCATCTAGCTCTGTTGACTTGCTGGGGAGTGCTTGTTTGAGCGAGTGCCACTTCTGACACCATTTGCCTCTATTAATTTATTGACTTGAGCGAATTCCTCTTGCGACACCGTGTGGCTCCGTTGAATCTGTGGATTTATGGGTGTAATGTTGTTGACTCTGTGGTATAATATTGTTGGAGCGGATGCCACTTTCGACATCGTCTGGCTCATGTGTGAATGACCCTCTCATCAAACAGTTTATATGAATGGTCCTCTCGACAATGTTTGTATAAATGGCTGTCTCATTATGTTTATATGAATAACCCTCTCGGCAGTTTATATGAATGACCCCTTCGGCATGTTTGTATGAATAGACATCTCGATATCTTTGTATGAATGGCTCTCTCAACAGTTTATATGAATGGCCCTCTCGACAATTTATATGAATGGCCCTCTCGGTAGTTTATATGAATGGCCCTCTCGGCAGTTTATATGAATGGACCTCTCGGCATGTTTGTATGAATGGCCCTTTCGACATATTTGTATGAATGGACCTCTCAGTAGTTTATATGAATGACCCTCTTGGCAGTTTATATGAATGATCCTCTCGACATGCAATTGACTCTCAGGAACGAAAACCGTGACTTTCTGAGTGGATTTATATCATTCAGACTTTAGGATAAATACTGTGACCTTTTTGACTGGGATTACATCACTCTAGCTTTGGAATGAAGGTTGCGACCTTCCGACCGAATTTACATCATTCTGATTTTGGAGTGAATACTACAGTCGTTTCAACTAGAATTATATCACCCTGACTTTTGGGTTTGAAGATTGTGGCCTTCCGACTAGGTTTACATCATTCCAACTCTTTATGTGGCTCTCATAGCTGGATTGCCTTTTTATCACTTTTCTAGACTCTCAGGGTCGAGTTGTGTATTTTTGTCTTGTTGGTGCCTCTCGAGGCCTAGCAATTATCTTTCGATGTCGGAGCGTTTCTCGTTGTTCATACATGAAAAAACAAGTTAGTGGAAAAACCCATCGTCCTCCTGACGACGCTCTGGGTGACTTGCAATCACAGAAAGATTGTTAGTTTCCTATAGGGTCATTTCTCTACTTTTTCGGTCTTGACCCCTCTTTTAGTCCCGATTTAATGAGAGAAAATATTTTAAATAGAATATTTGAAAAATAAAATTTTGACTAAAACATTTATCTTTTTAAAATATTGTTAATTCAGTTGTCATGACATATACGTTTTAAGCAAGGTTCTTCGATCGTCCTTCACGCTCTGCTTTGGCTTTTCGTCTATCTTTGGTGAAATTTTTGAGATCCCCTCGAAAATTTCCCCTACTTGCAAGTTTGGATCGGCTGACTCTCGTGCCGATTCGCATTTGAAGGAATTTTTTAGTACATCTCAAAAATTCTGCCCGAGTTGCGGGTTTTAGACCGGTTGGCTCTGAGCCAGTATCGCTGATAAAATTCTTGAGATCCTCTCAAAAAAGTTTCCCCACTTTTTGAACTTGAACCGGCTGATCCTTTGAGCCGGATTGTTGGTGGAATTTTTTAGATCTTCTCAAACATTCTCTCCTAGTTTTTGCATTGTGAGGCGATTATTCGGATCCTTGATGTCTCTGAGGCTTCCTAGTTTTTTTTTGGTATTTTGTTTGGTGCGACCGGGCTAGAAGAGCGCCTACGTATTCCATCACGGGAATCAGGTCATAACGTAGTTCAGAACAAAGTTTATTGATTTTTGTAATAGTGGGACTGAGTCCTAAATGGACGCCTACGTATCCCTCTTTGGTAATCAAGTCATTGCGTAGTTCATACAAGGAATGATAGATTTGGGTAATAATGCGACTGAATCTGAAATGGACACCTACGTATCCCATTTTGGGAATCAGGTCCTCGTGTAGTTCGTTACAAGGAATGATTTTTTTCTAATGCGATTACAGCAAAGAATTGTGATTATAAGCAAAAGAAAAGAGTGATTACAAGTAAAGAAAATGTGATTACAAGTAAAAAGCAATTATAACTGATAGGCGTGTCTTCAGCTATAGTATTTCTTGATGGCATCTGAATTGATTGCTTTGGGCCACTCTTGGCCATCCATCTCTGCGAGGATGACAACTCATCCTCATAGTACCTTACGCACTATGTAGGGCCATTTCTAGTTGGGTGCGAACTTCCCTGTGTACTCGTCTTGGTGTGGAAATACACACATGAGTACCAATTGTCCTATTTGGAAAACCTGGGATCTTACCCTTTTGTTGAAGGCACGTACCATTCTCTGTTGATATAATTGACCGTCACATACGGCAACCATTATTTTCTCATCGATTAGGCCAGTTGCTCTTTTTTTTTTTGAACTCACTCTTTATTGTCCATTCTGCTTCTTGTATGATTCTGAGCGAGGGTATCTCTACCTCGGCTGGTATCACTACTTTAGTGTCATAACTCATAAACAAGCAAGTATGGAGTGTCTTTGATTGAGGTCCAAGTGGTTGTTCGGTATACCAGCAATGTGTTGGGTAGCTGTTCATGCCAACATTTGTAGTTGTCGGTCATTTTTCTCAATATTCTCTTGATGTTCTTGTTTGCTGCCTCTATGTCTCTGTTCATCTATGGCCTATATGCGGTAAAATTTCAATGAGTGATACGAAATTGTTCACAGTTGTCTTTCATCAAATGACTATACAAATTCGCTCTATTGTCAGTTATGATGGACTCAAGGATGTCGAATCAGCATATAATGTTGTTGCGTACGAAGTCGGCTACCACTTTCTTTGTCACCGACTTGTGAGAAGTAGCTTCAACCCACTTTGTGAAGTAGTCTATGGAGACTAGGATGAAGCGATGTCCATTGGATGTTGATGGCTCCATAGGCCGAATAATGTCTATGCCCCAGGCTATAAATGGCCAAGGTGAGCTCATGACATCAAGCTCATTTGGTAGGACCTGATTAGATCTTCATGAATCTGACATTTATGGCATCTTTGCACAAATCGACTATAGTCAGACTCCACAGTCATCCAGTAGTAGCCTGCTCTCAAGATATTTTAGGGCAATACAAATTCGTCTATATGAGGACCACAAGTCCCAGCGTGTACTTCTTCTAACAGATTTGTGGACTCTGCAGCATCGACGTATCTGAGTAGACCTAGATCGAGCGTTCTCTTATAGACTACGCCCTTGTTCATGAAGAAACCATTGGCCACCCTTCTAATAGTCTTCTTTTGATTGGTTGTTGTGTTTTTTGGGATACTCTCTCTTTTCCAAATATGTGCTTATATCGACAAACCATGGTTTACCATCGAGTTCCACTTCCTCCTTAATGTTGATCTCTAGCGGGTGAATGTGACTGCTTTTAAGGTGTTGTATTATGGATGTTATAGTTGTAAGAGCATAAAGAAATTCATTCTGGGCTCTCGGCGTGTGTTGGAGTTCAATCTTTTTGAATCTGTTGCATAATATCTGTGCGAGATTGACATATGGCAAGATCTTCTCATTCTTAGTGGCCCATTCTCCTCAGACCTGGTGAATCAACAGATCTTAGTCTCTGTTTACTAGGAGTTCTTGTATATCTATGTCGATGGCCATGCGAATACTTAGGATGCATGCTTCGTACTCTGCCATATTGTTTATGCATTGAAAGTTGAGCTTAGCTTCCATTGGGTAATATTGACCCATTTCTGAAGCCAAAACTGCTCCAATTCCTAAACATTTGTAGTTGATGGCATTGTCAAAGAACATTCTCCATACCAAGTAGGTTTCGACTATTTCTTCTTCAATTGCCATTATTTCCTCATCTAGGAAATACGTCCTTAATGGTGCAAACACTTTGTCGACCAAATTTTCCGCTAGAAAATCGTCCAATGCCTATCCCTTGACGGCTTTCTAGACCACATATTTGATGTCAAATTCACTTATGAGCATCTTCCATTTGTCCAGTTTCCCTAAGGGCATGGGTTAGCGAAAGATGTACTTCAAGAGATCCATCTTGGATATCAAGTGAGTAGTGTACACCGATAAGTAGTGTCTCAGCTTTTGTGTTATTCACGTTAGCGCAAAGCATGTCTTTTCTACCAAAGTGTATCTTGACTCATAGGTGGTGAACATTTTGCTGAGATAGTAGATTGCTTGTTCTTTCTTTCCTGTTTCATCGTGTTGTGCCAGAATGCATCCAAATACGTTGTCTGACACCGACAAGTAGAACAACAACGAGCTCCCTAGTATGGGATGAACCAAAATTGGCAGATTGGAGAGATATCTCTTAATGGTGTCGAAGGCTTTCTAGCACTCATCCGTCCATTTAGTGGGTGCATCATTTTTCAGTAGCTTGAGGATAGGTTCCACAATCACAGTAGACTAGGCTATGAAGCATCCAATGTAGTTCAACCTTTTCAAAAAACTTATGACATCCTTCTTGGTTTCTAGCAGTGGTAGCTCTTGAATTGCTTTGATTTTTGAGGGATATCGCTCTATGCCCCTGCGGCTGACTATGAATCCCAACAACTTTCTGGCAAGCACTCCAAATGCACACTTGGCCGGATTCAATTTTAGATTGAACTTGCAGAGTATGTTGAAGAACTTTCGCAAGTGTATGATATGGTCGGTGCTTTCTCATGACGTGATTATAACATCATCCATGTAGACCTCTATTTCTTTTTGCATCATATTGTGGAAGATGGCGGTCATTGCTCTCATGGAAGTGGCACCGGCATTCTTGAGGCTGAACGATATTACCCGGTAATAGTACATTCTCCATGGAGTGATGAATGTTGTTTTCTATGCATCTTCCTCGCTCATCAGAATCTAATGGTAACCGGCGAATCAATCCACAAATGATTGTAACTCATGCTTTGCATAATTATCGATGAGTATATGGATATTTGAAAGTGGGAAGTTATCCTTGGGACTAGCTCGGTTGAGATCATGGTAGTCCACGCAGATTCAGATCTTTCCATCATTTTTTAGTACTGGCACAATGTTGGCCAACCATGTGGGGTAAGGAGTTACTTCCAGTACCCCAGACTTTATCTGCTTTTTGACTTCATCATTGATTCTTATGATGAGATCATGCTTGAATTGTCAATTTTTCTGTTAAATCGGGGTGTATCCCTCGTTATTGGGCAACTTGTGAGCTACAATGTTTGTGCTCAATCTGGGCATATCCGCGTATGACTATGCGAATATTTCTGCTTACTCTCTTAAAATATTTATTAACTCTTTTTTTTTGCGCATCCAAATGTGCACTTATACGAGTTTCTTTGACCGTTTCCTCATCCCCGAGGTTGATTGCTTCTGTTTCGTCCAAATTAGGCATTTTCCTATTCTCATACTAATCTTCTTTCTAGTAACTCTACTTCCTCGTCATACTCCTCATATTCTTTCTCATCAGTATCACTCGATTCACTTATTTCTCGACATGTCATGACATTATGAGTTTTTTTAATACTATTACTTTAACAAGGCAAAGCATTAGTGCGTAAAAACATGTTAAATAAAATAAAGAGACCATTTTTTTTATAAATTGAGGCTTTCATAAATTTTGATAAAAATTACAAACTGTGGTCCTGACTCGAATCAACGTCGAGTCATTTCTGTATTTTGAACATTACGTAAAAAGTAACTATGTAAATGGTGAATGCTCGGGCCTCAACCGATTTTTACCAATTTTTTAAAGCAAATTTAAAATTCTCTCTACCGAGCAGCCAAAAGTAGGGTAAATGTCCAGTTAGACAGTTGCTCATCTAGATCAGCATCGTAGATGGTGGGTGCTTCAAAGCATTCAAATAGTATTGCGACACACTCTTCCTCTTGGAACAACATCCTAAACATTCTTCTGGGTCCCCGCCATTGTTCATGGACATGCGGACCGGAAATGACTGGTACAAACCCGGGAAAGGCTTTCTCATTTGTGGAGGACCTCTTTTTTTTTGTTCAACATCAGAGGCTTCTTCAGAGCTCAGTATGTACCCAAGACCGAAGTGGTACTCATTACCCAAAACTGATACAGGTTCTTAGATACCTGGAGCTCTCATCCTAGACCTTTGTCAAGCTCGAACCGTTTTGGAGCATAGTTACGGTGATCATTTTGTAGATCGATGAAATTGATATTTCTTCATCGTCCCCTCGATGGATGGATCCCACAAGTTCCACTACATGTAAGTCTTTATATGTCGGTACTGCTTCTATTATAGGCACATAGTTGTTGGGATAGTTGTGAATGCTACTCGCTCTGTGGATTACAACCTCGTGGTCCTCCATGTCGTGCCCGTTTTTTAACGCCGACTTCGCGACGCAATGACGTTGATTCCCTCTGGATTGATAAAAAATAATGCTTGCTGAGAAGTCATCACCTAATTATTCTAAGGTGAATTAGGGCACCTTAATGTTAACTAAATGCTGCAAAATAACTCTGATTTTATGGTCTGCGAAACTAATGAGATTCTAGGTAAGGGTTCTTTATTATCCTAAAGGGAAGGGGTTAGGCATCCTTTAAGATCCGCTAACTTGCGGTTATCCGGTCAAACTCATATTAATTATTGTGCTAAGAAAAATGCATGTTTAAAAGTATATAAAGTTAAAAAGATGTTTGCAAATAAAAAAGATGCATTTGATAATGTAGAGATTTTATCATTTATTCATTTGAAGGTCTCGCAAAGATGATTGCGGTTTTGAGAAATAAATTCCGACATAAAATTCAAAAAGAGTATGCATGGCATTTTATGCAACTATATGTAAAATTGATTTTTTGAGATAAAAGACATGCATTTGTGGAATTATTTATAAAAATACATGTAAAGTGATTTTGAACAAAAACATGCATTTTTGACAATTGATAGAAAAGCAATTTATTTATAATGCCAAAGAAGTAATTCTTTTTTTTGGAAATTATTTTGAGTTGAAAAATCGGAAAAGGCAAAATTATTTGTAAGATTAATAAAGCGAATAAAAGATGACCAAGAATATGCATGACGAGCCTAAAAATAGATAACTAGCAGAGGGTTTCTAAGTTTGAACTAACCAAGCCTACAAGTAAATAAGCTAGCGACGTCCAGTTTTAGACTACCCTATTAATTAATTATAAGTCTACATATTCTAAGCATTTCAATAATTACATAAGTACAATAAATAGTATTACCTTACAGAACGAGATAAAGCTGAATTAAAGAAAGTAAAAACAACACCAAAATAAATAATCTCCGAAGAGTATTTGCCTTCGTTGACTTTGTTCCTTGCAAGCTGTCAAGAACAAACGGTTAAAAACAGTTGAATATAAATAACTTCGGATACGTATCCAAAACAGTAAACATTTTGATTACGGAGGGCTCAGACTTAAATTTTGAAAAGATCATTCCAATCACGTCGTGGCTACGAACATATAACTCGTTGGTCATTTTAGTTGCCTCGCCTACTAAACATGTGGATCTCTCGGATGAAAAAAAATTTAAGTTTTCATCCTTGCCCAGAAGTTTTATTTCCATCTTTCCAACTGTGGAGGCCTCGAAATCGATGGATATTTTCATCGGCCAGTGTAGTATCATGTTCAAATCAGTAAATTATACCAAAGCAGCAAGCCGAAATCGAGAGGCATTTTCTGAAGGGACGCGGCCTCAAATTCAATTTCATCGGCCTAAGTGTAGTATTGTTCAAATCAGTAAAATAATACCAAAATAGTAAAACCAAAACCGAGAGGCATTTTCCGAAGGGACGCAACCTCAAATTCAATTTCATTGGCCTAAGTGTAGTATTTGTTCAAATCAGTAAAATAATACCAAAGTAGTAAAACCGAAACCGAGAGGCCTTTTCCGAAGGGACGCGGCCTCAAATTCAATTTCATTGGCCTAAGTGTAATATTTGTTCAAATCAGTAAATTATACCAAAATAGCAAACTGAAACAGAAGAGCAATTTCCGAATGGGCGCGGCCTCAAATTCAATTTCATTGGCCTAAATGTAGTATTTTTTCAAATCAGTAAAACAGTAAGATATCCGTGTACGGATGTTTAAATGCCAAAAATAGCCAACTGAAACCGAGAGGCAATTTCCGAAGGGCGTGGCCTCAAATTCAATTTCATTGGCCTAAATGCAGTATCTGTTCAAATCAACAAAATAATATCAAAGCAGAAAAACCGAAAACCGAGAAACGATTTTCCAAGTGACGCGGCCTCAAATTCAATTTCATTGGCCTAAGTACAGTATTTGTTCAAATCAACAAAATAATATCAAAGGAGAAACCGAAAACCGAGAAACGATTTCCCAAGTGACGCGGCCTCGAATTAAATTTCATTGGCCTAAATGCAGTATTTGTTCAAATCAACAAAATAAGTACAATAAATAGTATTACCATACAGAACGAGATAAAGCTGAATTAAAGAAAGTAAAAACAACAATAAAATAAATAATCCCCGAGGAGTATTTGCCTTCGTTGACTTTGTTCCTTGCAAGCTAACAAGAACAAACGGTTAGAAATAGTTGAATATAAATAATTTCGGATCTGTATCCAAAACAGTAAACATTTTGATTACGGAGAGCTCAGACTTAAATTTTGGAAAGATCATTCCAATCACGTCGTGGCTGCGAACATATAACTCGTTGGTCATTTTAGTTGTCTCGCCTACTAAACATGTTTATCTCTCGGATGAAAAAAGATTTAAGTTTTCATCCTTGCCCCAGAAGTTTTATTTCCGTCTTTCCAAATGTGGAGGCCTCAAAATCGATGGATATTTTCATCGGCCAGTGTAGTATCATGTTCAAATCAGTAAATTATACCAAAGCAGCAAGCCGAAATCGAGAGGCATTTTCCAAAGGGACGCGGCCTCAAATTCAATTTCATCGGCCTAAGTGTAGTATTTGTTCAAATCAGTAAAATAATACCAAAATAGTAAAACCGAAAGCGATAGGTATTTTCCGAAGGTACGCGACCTCAAATTCAATTTCATTGGCCTAAGTGTAGTATTTGTTCAAATCGGTAAAATAATACCAAAGTAGTAAAACTGAAACCGAGAGGCATTTTCCGAAGGGACGCGGCCTCAAATTCAATTTCATTGGCCTAAGTGTAGTATTTGTTCAAATCAGTAAATTATACCAAAACAGCAAACTGAAACAGAAGAGCAATTTCTGAAGGGGCGCGGCCTCAAATTCAATTTCATTGGCCTAAATGTAGTATTTGTTCAAATCAGTAAAACAGTAAGATATCTGTGTACGAATGTTTAAATGCCAAAAATAGCCAACTGAAACCGAGAGGCAATTTCCGAAGGGCGTGACCTCAAATTCAATTTCATTGGCCTAAATGCAGTATTTGTTCAAATCAACAAAATAATATCAAAGCAGTAAAACCGAAAACCGAGAAACGATTTCCCAAGTGACGCGGCCTCAAATTCAATTTCATTGCCTAAGTACAGTATTTGTTCAAATCAATAAAATAATATCAAAGGAGAAACCGAAAACCGAGAAACGATTTCCCAAGTGACGCGGCCTCGAATTCAATTTCATTGGCCTAAATGCAGTATTTGTTCAAATCAACAAAATAATATCGAAGCAGTAAAATCAAAAACCGAGAAACGATTTTCCAAGTGACGCGGCCTCAAATTCAATTTCATTGGTCTAAGTGTAGTATTCTGTTCAAGTCAGTAGATCTTTCAAAAATATTGCAGATGTTTGAAGCAGTCTTAAAGCGGTTGTTTTCAGCCGAGAAAACAGCAGCAATTGGGTTCAAAAAATACCGCATCAATGGGCTTGAAAACACATAAGCAGCGGGCTTGAAACACAGCAGTGGGCTGTCCGAAACAGTCTTAAAGCATCTGTTTTCAGCCAAGAAAATAGCTATAATTTGGGCTAAAATACAGCAGTGATAAGACAACAAATATGCTCAAAATGCAGCAGTAAAATATTTCCGAAAAGAGGTGTAAATGGCCAAGATTGCAGTAGTTGTGCGCGGCAAACGCGACAGCAGAATAATAGCTCAAAAGTGCAGTAATCAGCCCAAGTATTGCAGCAACTGGCAGTCTCAGAATCAACAGCCAAAAGGAACAAACCCATAACAAGAGTTATTTAAATATGACATGTATCCAGAATCTCAAGTGCAGCAGGATACCACAACCACTGGTAGCACAACAAAGACATAAAGGGGAAGGTAAACTTAAAGACCAATCACACTAAACCTCAAATTTGAAAGATAAGAAGACAAAGGGTGCTACCACCATTCATTTCCGATACCGCAGCAAGATTCAAAAAGGTTTCTAGAACCTTAGACATGGCAGACTATCGAAGAAGGCTAAACCAAACCCGAAGCTTGTCTTGGCTTTCAACCAGCATAATAAGATAAATATAAAACCTAACATATATATTCTAAAAGTCTCAAATAAAGACAGGAACAA
The DNA here is from genome assembly GCA_034509755.1 of Anisodus tanguticus. Classification (NCBI taxonomy): domain Eukaryota; kingdom Viridiplantae; phylum Streptophyta; class Magnoliopsida; order Solanales; family Solanaceae; genus Anisodus; species Anisodus tanguticus. The sequence continues at coordinate 21,962,101 of CM067540.1, forward strand.
GACATAATATGGAAGGAAGGAATGGAAACATAGACCTTTAGACCATTTTTTTAAACAAGTTAATGCAAACACTCAACTAAACTTTCTCAGGTTCATAATTTAAATCATATGACACATAACAGCAACGCAATATGACAGATCCTAGTTCATTTCAGCATCAGAAATAACATGTGTTCTCCAATAAGTATTAGCATATCAAAATAGAGGTAAAACTTCATAAAAATCCTAAGCTAATTGCGAGTTGACAAACCCAAAGATAAAGACCATTTTTAGGATAATGCTTTAGGTTTTAAAAACTCTCCCTCAGAATACATAAGAATTTATACAGCAGTGAAATTAGGACAAACACTCTTAAGAAAGACGTGGCTTAGGCGTAGCAGAGTCAAGTTCAAATTAACCATGGAATTTAAATATCTTAGTTGGTCTATGTGAGAGTAAAATATAGTACTAAATAAAGCAAACACTCAACATTTTTTGTACGATCAACATATACACACATAGGCAGGGCTTTGCAAGTCAACTCTTCAGGTACCATGCTAGTATTGATCTGTTTATGTCCTTATTAACTGCTAATGGCACATGACAGAACTTAGCATAGAAATTTGGATCTTCATTTTACTTCCAAACATGCATTTAACTAGGTAGTATAGAGCTATGAAAAAATAGTAGCTACATGGATTTGAACAGGAAGGCATATGCAATTTTGTCAAGTGACATACTATCAATTGTGAGATCACGACTAACCAATTTATAATGAAATAGTAGCCAAAATAACAGCAGGTTCGACATTTTAAAGAGAGCAACTATTTAGGCAGAATGCAGTGTCAAACAATAGCAACCAGTAGCATCGACAGTAACCATAAATGGCATAAAAATAGTAGCGTGTGTAGCAGTAATTAAGCTTGAAATTGTGGTAGTAACTATGCCGATAATTTGGCATCAAGATGTAGTAATTGCTCAAAACAGTAACCCAATATTTCAATTATTTGTAGCACCAACAACCAACCATAATAGGCAACCGCAACAAACATCAACAAATAGCAACAAAGCGGAATGTAAGAGCAAGAAATCTTACATTCCTGATGGTATCAAAGTAGCCTTAAAGTGCAATCGAAAAATGACAAACTACCTCAGAAAAGCAGTCACAATAAGCCAAGAAATACAGCGAGTAAATCATCACAAGGCTACAACTAAGTATGACATTCTAGACTCGGACCCGACCCGACCCGACCCGAATTCTGACTCGAAATAGACCCAGTTTGTTGTTTTGACCCGACCCGAATGACCTAAAAAAACCTTTCTTCCAACTTTTCAGACCTCCGAGAACTGCCCCCTAAATGAAAAACGAATGGGGGTTTATATAGATGGATTCCCCATAAAACCGAGCTTGAATTCAAAATAAAAGGGCCCAAAAGCAACGATTTTGGAACGGATTTTAGGGGTATGGGTCGCGGATTTTTGGGGATAGGGTATGGGTTGCGGATTTTGGGGATAGGGTATGGGTCGAAGGGTTGTTGGTGTCGGCGTAACAGATGGGGTTGGTGGTGTCAGGAGTCGATGGTGGCAGGGGTGAGGTGACCGGCAACATGTGGTATGGGGTGTGGGGTCGGGGGTTGCGTGAGGTGCGGCAACTTGGGGTGTGTTTTATGAAGGAGGTTTGTTTGGGTTTAGGGTTAGTTAGGTTAGGGGATTAGTTGGTTGGGTTTTAAGGGGTCTTGGGTTTGGATTTGGGCTGACTCGGGTCGGGTTGGCTGACTTGGGCCTTTTCGGTTGGGCCTTGGATGGGGTCCGAAAATGGGATGGTTTATTTTGGGTCGAAATTGTTTTGGGTTGGAAAATAAAATGGGTCATGTGTTTAAAAATATAAAAGAGGTTTATATCAAAAATGCTCTGAAGAAAAATGTAAATTATTTAAAATAAGATATAACGATGTGATAATAATAAAATATAATATTTGCAAAATGTTTTAAAATGCTTAAAATGGAAAATGCGATGCCGTTTTGCGAAAAATAGAATAACATAGAATATTAGGGTAACATTATGTTTATGGTTTTTTTAAAAGGCAAATGATAGTAAAACACGTGAACAATAATAATATTAATAATAAATAATGATATTGAAAATAATATTATATAAATCCATATGCCTATATTAAAATTTTTTTTGAGGTGTCTGAAAATATTTAAAATTGCAAATAAATTGGAAAAGACGGGACAAAATTGGGTGTCAACAGATGCCCCTCTTTGGCCGGAGACGATGAAAGAATTTTCGGCCAAAGAAGTTGACTGAGTAACCAATTCTGTCCTGATCATCAAGCTTTGAATGAGGAGTAGTCGTCATGCTGTGCCAAAGTTCCTGCAAATTAAAGCTCCAGCAAACTAAAGCTTAAGATAAAATTAGTTCATAACTGCTGAGAAAAAATGGTAGAAAATGAGTACATAAAAAAATGCGACCATGTGAGCCAAAATGATGTCCTTGCACGAACGTAATGCGATGACGTTGTTGTAAGAATGTAATGTTGATGTCGTTGTTGTAAGAATGTAATGCTGATGTCATCGTTGTATCGACGTATTGTGTTGAAGACGTCATTGTGTAGACGTATTGTGCAGATGTAATGCCGATGACGTTATTGCAAGAATGTAATGATAATGTCATCATTATATCGACGTGTTGTGTTGAAGACGTCATTGTGTATACATGTTGTGCAGATGTAATGCTGATGATGTTGTTGTAAGAATGTAATGTTGATGTCGTCGTTATATCGACGTAATATTGTTGACGACGTCATTGCATGGACGCGTTGTGCAAATGTAATGCTAATGATGTTGTTGTAAGAATGTAATTTTGATGTCGTCGTTGTAAGAATGTAATGTTGATGTCGTCGTTGTATCGATGTAATGATGTTGATGACTTCATTGCATGGACGCATTGTGTTGAAGATGTTATTGTGTAGACGTGTTGTGTAGATGACGATGTTGCATAGGCGTGTTGCTGGTGACGCCATTGTATGGGTGTGTTGCTGATAACGTCGATGTCTGGATGTTGTTGATGACGTCGTTGTATGGATATTATTGATCATGTCATTGTATAAACGTTGTGCAGATGACATTGTTGTAGAGACATTGTGCAGATGACGTCATTATATGGACGTTGCTGATGTCGGCGTTGTATGGATGTTGTTGATGACATCGTTATATAGACATTATTAATGTCATCGCTGTATAGACGTTGCTAATGTCATCATTGTATGGACGTTGTTGATGTCATCATTGTATATACGTTACTGATGTCGTCATTGTATATACGTTGCTGATGATGTCATTGTATGGATATTGCTGATGACGTCGTTGTATAGACGTTGCTGATGACGTCATTGTATAAACATTGCTGATAACGTCGTTGCATGGACGTTGTTGATATCGTCGTTGTATGGATATGTTGCTGATGTCATCATTGTATGGACGTTGCTGTTGTCGTTGTTGTATAGACGTTGCTGATGTCATCGTTGTATAGACGTTGATGATGACGTCGTTGTATGGACGTTGCTGATAACGTTGTTATTTGTGATCCGCATAGGCTGAGATTGCGTCGTTGTATAGACGCAATGTGTCTGCGACCTGTATCCAAAGAAAGCTTGTGAGTTTTTTTTTTGGGGGGGGGGTCAATTCGTATTGATTTTGTAGCTTTGCCCCTCGACGCTCGTGTGTCCCACTGTTTTGGACCATAGCTCATGCCTGATTTCCGATCTTGGCTAGTTGTTATTGAAAACATTTGTTGAAACAATTTGTTTATAAGAAAGTATGCATATCAATAAATTTTTTGTCGAACTCTAATGAAAATATTTGTTGAAAACAATTTGCTTATAAGGAAGTATACATATATATATATATAAATATCTGTCGAGCAGTGACATGCGGTGAAACAAAGCAAACGTCTTATCCAAAATCCTTCTTCTGGTTGAAGACTTAGCATGCCGATGCTTTACCATGTTTATCGGCGTCCTCTTGCAGTGAACCCTTAAAATTTTGCCCCAGTTTCCGATATTCGAGGATGCTGAACCTTTAGACGAGGCAGAGTCTTGCGTGGGTTGCTTTCTTGTCCTATCAGGGGCGATCAGATGGGTGCATTTTGTCATATGCAAGATAAGGGAGAAAATATTTCCTAATGGTGGGACCAAAGCCGATTTAGGCCGCCTACGTATCCTCATGAGGGAATCAGGTTATAACGTAGTTCATTATAAGCAAAGGGGATTGTAAGGGTTTTTCTAAAAACAGGACTGAAGCCGATGTAGCCGCCTACATATCCCTCCGAGGGAATTAGGTCATGACGTAGTTCATGTTACAAGCAAATGGGATTTTCGGGAAATTTCTGTCTTAAAGAGACGAAACCCTATGTGGGTTCTATGTGTATCCCGCCGAGGGAACGCAACTTTTACATCATAGAAAAGGTATTACATGGAGAATAACAAGTCCTAGATATAGTATCTCTTCATTGCATCTGCATTGATAGCTTTTGGCCACACTTCGCCGTCCATTTCAGTCAAGATTAGCGCTCCTCCAGGTAACACCCGGTGAACCGTGTAAGGCCCTTGCCAGTTAGGTGCGAATTTTCCTTTAGCTTCATCTTGGTGTGGGAATATGCGTTTCAACACCAACTGCTCTAGTTTGAACATCCTTGGTCTCACTTTCTTGTTCAAAGCTCTAGCCATCCTGTTCTGATAAAGTTGTCCGTGACAGACTGCGTTCATTCGTTTTTCATCAATCAACATCAATTGCTCATACCGATTCTGTGTCCACTTGGCCTCATTCGACTCGGCTTCTTGGATGATTCTTAAGGACGGTATGTCTACCTCTGCCGGTAACACAACTTCCATTCCATAGACCAAAAGGTACGGGGTTGCCCCAGTAGAAGTCCTGATTGTAGTGCTATATCCCAAAAGGGCAAAGGGCAAATGCTCGTTCCAGTGCTTGTAATTATCAATCATTTTCGCAGTATTCTCTTGATGTTTTAGTTGGCTGCTTCAAATGCTCCATTCATCTGAGGTCGGTATGGAGTGGAATTGCAGTGAATGATCTTGAACTTCTCACATATCTCATGCATCAAACCGCTGTTGAGGTTGGCTCCATTGTCTGTTACAATCGACTCAGGTATTCCAAATCGACAAATGATGTTATTGCGAACGAAGTCGACCACCACATTCTTTGTCACTGACTTGCATGATGATGCCTCTACCCATTTCGTGAAATAATCAATTGCTACTAAAATGAATCGGTGCCCATTCGATGCTGCGGGTTCGATAGGGCCAATGACATACATGCCCTAAGTTGCAAATGGCCAAGGAGAACTCGTCACATTGAGTTCGTTTGGAGGCACTCGGATCAAATCACCGTGAATATGGCACTGGTGGCATTTTTGCACAAAGCGAATGCAATATGTCTCCATGGTCATCCAAAAATACCCTGCTCTCAGAATCTTCTTTGCTAAAGTGAAACCGTTCATATGAGGCCCGCACGTGCCCCCGTGTATCTCTTCAATTAGTTTGCTCACTTCTTGGGCGTCAACATATCTTAACAAACCTAGGTCCGGAGTCCTCCGATAAAGAATTTCTCCGTTTAGGAAGAAATGGTTTGCTAACCTCCGAAGTGTCTTCTTTTGAGTGCTGGTTATGTTTTTTGGATATTCGTCTGCCTTGAGATACCTCTTAATGTCATGGTACCAGGGCTTTCCATCTGATTCTTTATCTACGTGGAAACAGTAGGCTGGTTGGTCCAACAAATCCATATTGATAGGATCAATGTAATTCTTATCTGTATGTTGAATCATGAAGGACAGAGTTGCCAAAGCATCCGCAAATTCGTTCTGAGTTCGTGGGATATGCTTGAATTCTATCTCGCTGAACTTTTTGCACAACTCCTTCGCACAATGCAGGTATGGAAGTATCTTCACGTTCCTAGTGGCCCATTCGCCCTGTACTTGATAGATCAATAGGTCCGAATCGCCGATAACCAATAATTCTTGTACATTCATGTCAACAACCATTCTGAGTCCAAGAATATTCTCCAACCCGGGTATTCTTCTGAGATATCTTTCCCAATAAACAATACTTCCTCATCCGGAAAATAAGTTCGGAGAGGGATGTATTCTTCATCTACGGGATTTTTGGCAAGATGATCAGCTAGTGTTTGTCCTTTGATGGCCTTCTGGGTGACATATATGATGTCGAACTCGCTTAGCAGGATTTGCCATTTTGCTAGCTTCCTAGTAGGCATGGGCTTCTGAAGGATGTATTTGAGCGGATCCATTCTTGAGATGAGATAGGTGGTATATGCAGACAAGTAATGTCTAAACTTTTGAGCGACCCAAGTCAAAGCACAGCAAGTGCATTCTAGCAAAGTATACCGGACTTCATAAGGTGTGAACTTCTTACTTAAGTAGTATATAACTTGCTCCTTTTTCCTATTTTGTCGTGTTGCCCCAACACGCATCCAAATGTATTTTCCAACACCGATAGATATAGTAGCAAAGGCCTTCCGGGCTCTAGAGGCATCAAAACCGGCGGATTAGACAGATATTCCCAGATTCTGTCAAAAGCTTGCTGGCAATCTGCTGTCCAATTGGTAGCAACGTCCTTCTTCAGTAATTTGAATATCGGCTCACATATTACCGTCGACTGTGCTATGAACCTGCTGATGTAATTGAGACGATCGAGAAAACTCATCACGTCCTTTCGGCTCTTTGGATGAGGCAAGTCTTGAATAGCTTTTATCTTTGAAGGGTTCAATTCAATGCCCATTCTACTAAAGATGAAACCCAACAGCTTCCCAACAGGGACACCAAATGCACATTTTGCGGGATTCAGCTTCAGATTGTACTGTCTCAGCCGATCAAAAAATTTCTTCAAATCTGATAAATGATATGAAGTCCTTCATGATTTGATAATGGCGTCATCCACGTAGACCTCAATTTCTTTATGGATCATATCATGAAAAATGGTAGACTTGGTTCTCATGTAAGTGGCCCCTGCGTTCTTGAGTCTGAATGGCATTACTCGGTAGTAGTATACTCCCCAAGGTGTAGTGATTGTTGTCCTTTCTGCATCTTCGTCATCCATCAGGATCTGGTGATAACCAGCAAAGCAATCAGCGAATGACTGCAACTCATGCTTCGCGCAATTATCAATGAGTATGTGGATATTTGGGAGAGGGAAATCATCCTTCGGGCTAGCCTTGTTGAGATCCCGATAATCCACGCATACTCGTATCTTCCCATCTTTCTTTGGCACATGTACGATGTTGGCCAGCCAAGTTGGATACCGTGTGACTCGAATAACCTTTGCGTCGAACTGCTTGGAGACTTCTTCTTTGACCTTTAAACTCAAATCAGGCTTGATTTTCCTTGGCTTTTGCTTCACCAGAGGACAGGATGACTCAATGGGTAATCTATGTGAAACAATATATGTGCTCAGACCTGGCATATCATCGTAAGACCACGCAAATACGTCGATATATTGCTTCAAAAGATCCACCAGTTCTTTCTTTTGGGCGGTGCCTAGATGGACACTAATTCTTGTCTCCTTCACAAGTTCTACGTTTCCCAAATTCACAGCTTTTGTTTCATCTAAATTTGGCATTGGCCTATTCTCGAAATGTTCCAATTCTTCGATCAATTCTTCCGATTGTGGGTCTCCCCTAAATTCTTCGGAGTCATGTTCGCTATTTGGATTTTGTTTGCTTGTTTCGTTGCATGTCGCATTCACATTATCGACATATTTATTAGTTTGCATGCTGAAAGAGAAAAGAAAATTATGAAATGACACGAATTTTAAAATAACAAAAGCGCAGTGGATTTGTCATTTAGGCTTTCAAAATATGGAGGCAAAATACATTAAAATGCATAAATGCGATTCAGGCCTTAATTTAAATCGCTTTGTTTCATTAGATACTAATACAATTTTGGTGGGCATGATTGGGAAATAAAAGACGGGGTGCTCCGCCAGTTTTAGTTAACACGAATCAACCTTTGTGAGAAATAAATTAGACAAAATAAACCTCCTGAAAAATGAAGAAAACCAAGTTAGTATAAGGCAAGTAATTATTGCTTCAAATAATATGTACATAGTGAAAAGCAGCAGAAAATAGGAAGCAAATTGTATGGAAACTAAATGTGCGTCCTAATATGCATGGGGAATCTCTTATGCCATAGGTGGGCCTAAACGCCAGATATGCGAGATTACGATAGATTGATCCAAGCTGTTAAACTGCAATGCTTTTGTTGGAAATGAAGACAAAATGAATTCATTTTCCATTTTCGGCATGTCATGATTAGGCTTGGATTCGTCTATCATTATCACGCTACACATAATATGCTGGTTGGTCGTTGGGTTGTTAGACCCGTTGACAATTTTGGTGGATTTCTTAATTGTGGAGTCGATACAAATGATCGACTCACCTAAGGTTTAGGTGTATGCATGCATGACTTAAGAAAAAGGGTGGTATAGCTCTATCCTAAATTTTCTAATATTTGGTTGACTAGACTCAAGGTTTCCGAGCGGACTGCTCGAGTGAGAAGGCTACACGGCCAACCAGATGGTCCGGACACTCCGCGCATATACCAACTCGTGCATGTCTTATAGTGTCAATTTTCCAAAGTGGAAGAATTATGATCGGAATGCCAATTTAAGAAAATCGATAAAGAAAGTAGCAATTAAAACAGTTAAGCATACAAAATTTCCACAAAGGAAACAATTTAAAACAATAGATCAAATAAGGAGCAAAAAATAAAGTGCAATAATAAATAACCTGAGTTTGCTATGGTTAAGAACCTGAAATCCCCAGCGGGATCGCCATGTTGTCGCGCCCATTTTTTACCGCCGGCTTCGCGACGCGATGACGTCGATTCCCTCTGGATTGATAAAAAATAATGCTTGCTGAGGAGTCACCACCTAATTATTCTAAGGTGAATTAGGGCACCTAAATGTTAACTAAATGCTGCAAAATAACTCCGATTTTATGGTCTGCGAAACTAATGAGACTCTAGGTAAGGGTTCTTTATTATCCTAAAGGGAAGGGGTTAGGCATCCTTTAAGATCCGCTAACTTGCGGTTATCCGGTCAAACTCATATTAATTATTGTGCTAAGAAAAATGCATGTTTAAAAGTATATAAAGTTAAAAAGATGTTTGCAAATAAAAAAGATGCATTTGATAAGGTAGAGATTTTACCATTTATTCATTTGAAGGTCTCGCAAAGATGATTGCGGTTTTGAGAAATAAATTCCGACATAAAATCCAAAAAGAGTATGCATGGCATTTTATGCAACTATATGTAAAATTGATTTTTTGAGATAAAAGACATGCATTTGTGGAATTATTTATAAAAATACATGTAAAGTGATTTTGAACAAAAACATGCATTTTTGACAATTGATAGAAAAACAATTTATTTATAATGCCAAAGAACTAATTTTATTTTTTTTTGGAAATTATTTTGAGTTGCAAATCGGAAAAGACAAACTTAATTGTAAGATTAATAAAGCGAATAAAAGATGACCAAAGTTGTTTTGAAAATTTTGAATATGCATGACGAGCCTAAAAATAGGTAACTAGCAGAGGGTTTCTAAGTTTGAACTAACCAACCCGACAAGTAAATAAGCTAGCGATGTCCAGTTTTAGACTACCCTATTAATTAATTCTAAGTCTACTTATTCTAAGCATTTCAATAATTACATAAGTACAATAAATAGTATTACCATACAGAACGAGATAAAGCTGAATTAAATAAAGTAAAAACAACAACAAAATAAATAATCTCCGAGGAGTATTTGCCTTCGTTGACTTTGTTCCTTGCAAGCTGTCAAGAACAAACGGTTAGAAACAGTTGAATATAAACAACTTCGGATCCGTATATAAAACAGTAAATGTTTTTATTACGGAGGGCTCAGACTTAAATTTTGAAAAGATCATTTCAATCACGCCGTGGCTGCGAACATATAACTCGTTGGTCATTTTAGTTGTCTCGCCTACTAAACATGTTGATCTCTCGGACGAAAAAAGATTTAAGTTTTCATCATTGCCCAGAAGTTTTATTTCTGTCTTTCCAACTTTGGAGGCCTCAAAATCGATGGATATTTTCATCGGCAGTGTAGAATCATGTTCAAATCAGTAAATTATACCAAAGCAGCAAGCCGAAACCGAGAGGCATTTTCCGAAGGGACGCGGCCTTAAATTCAACTAACAGTGGTTTCTTTTTTGTAGGTTTTAAGCTTATCATGGAGACTGTTAGTACTCAAACCTTGAGGAAAGACAAGATGAGTGAGAGCATAGAATCTGCAGATGCCTACGCTAATGATCTCATGCAGTTGAGATATGAGTTGGTGCATATACGGCTCAAAGTTTACTTTCACTACTGTTACATTGATCCTTGCACAGGACATGATATGTACACATCTATACTTGTGCACCACAATGAGAATAAGAGTTCTGTAGGACAGATTTCTTTTACTATCAATGATCCTACCATAATGGGACATGACTTGGTAATTATCTGGTGCTGCACAGAAGCTTGATACTTTCCCATAAATTCTAATGTAATTGAAAATGATATGGAGTTGGCATGTTATCTGCAAATAGATGTGCAAGCTGCATGGTTTTGGTTCACTACCACTGCAAGGATACACATTATCTATACACTGACTAGGGTACAGTGTGTGGTATTAGCAATGATTGCTCATTCTGTTGTACTTGTGACAATGAATGGAAAGTGTGTTTATTCTTGTATCAAGATGAGCATAATTGAAATTGCTGCAATTTGGGTATACAGAGACCACCAAGATTTGAAGAATGCTAAAGACTGCATATTGTTGGTTCTCACAGAATTGGGAAATAACACCTTAGCTTCTACTAATATCTACTGGATGGAATTGACACAACATAATATACAGTGTTATCTTCATACTCAAATTCCATGGGAGGAGAGTATGATGATAGATGTTACTAATGTTGTGTACTTTTTTGCAGGAAAATCATTGCTACTTGGTTATACCACAGGTTACTCTTCCATTGATCCTAGAATAGAAAATGGTATGGAAATTTTTGGCTTAACATGCATGAGTATAACACAAAGGGCAAGGTACCATAATGCTATGGACATAGAGTCAGAAGATCTCTACTGCTACATTGATCCTTCCAAAGGATATGATATGTACATAGAATTATTATTGCAGCAAAAGACCAGTTAGACTGACATGGATACTGAGATGCAAGTTCAAACAACTACGAGCATCACTTGTAGAGCTACAGACTTGTACATGGTGCAGGGTTGGCCATACAATGATCCAAGGGTTCAGACTTGGGATTTTCTTTCGTTAACAAGTGTTACATGCACTACATGGAAGCTAGAGCAGGAAATATGCAACAACAGCACAGCTATGCAAAAATTAAAGATGAATATCAACTAAGTCATGCATCAAGGGTCAGACTTGGGGCATTAGTTAGTTGGCAAAAGTTGTAGCTATATGAAATTTGCAGAACTCAAGGATACAGAAGGCCAGAAGATCTTATTTGCTTTGTGTGTTTCCAAGCTATCAGTGTGTGGTATTAGCACTATGTGCTCATTCACCCGATGGAAAGGCATTGCATAGAGTGAGTATTGATTCTTTTGGTATCATGGAGCTCAGGATTAGCAGCTGCTACTGGATATACGTAGAAGGGAGGTGCATTTCTTGGTGGTCAGATACACAATATAGACTCTTGATATACACGTGTATTATGACCAATGTTGCATCTCACAGAAATAGTAGTTGCAACTTTCATATTTATGATCACAAGTTTGATTTTACATTAATTTTTTCCTCTAGTCTATCATTTAGCACCTTGTAGTAGCAACTTAAGATATGATATAAATCCTAAGCTGCTCATTAGTTTAATTCTTACATTATTTAACCTTTTGACTACATTGTAAAGATTTTGTTGAGATTTGCTTTGAGGAAAAGTATATAAAATTAGCCCTGGGCCCACAAACCATACTGGACTTGCTTAAAAAGGGGGAAATGGCATAGGGTAACCACATAATACTCTTTATTACAAAATATATAGATAGTTTTCCTTATTTAAAAAAACTTATAGATTAATTACAAAACTTGACGGACTTGGGCTCACCACATTTTTGGGCCTCTATATTCGCGTATCGGTCTTGGGCCTCTATCTGCGTGTTTCCACCCAAAATTAGAGGAAGTTTCTTTCTCTTCCTTCTTCATGTTCATGCGGTTTCCTTTTCTCCCTTCTGTCTCCTCTTTTGCGTTTGATTTTCACTATATCTATTGTTCCAATGGGTAACCGTAAAAGCCCTAGATTTAGGGTATCAAGCCCAAAAATAGGGTCAATTCCAACCTTCGATTTACTCACTCAGACCCCCCCCCCCCCGAGAAGAAAGAAAGAAACAATCGTTGTAATTGAAATTAAATCAACCCCCAGGAAAGATACTAAAAGGAAGGGGAAAGAGATGTCAACTAGTAAGTCTAAAAATGTCACTGGTGATTCTGATTTCGAAGAAGAAAGTGAGCATCCTAAAGCTAAAAAAAGAAGTAAGATTGCGATTGGTGAAACATCAAAGAACAAGAAAATCGAGAAAGCCCAAAGATCAAAGAAGAAGAAGAAAAACAACTCGTCAAAGAAGGTATAATAAAGCATTTACACGTTAGTCTATGATTTTTTGGTTAATTTGCATGTGTATGATTTTGTATGATAAAGGGGTGTATGAAATATGTATGTAAAGGGGGGTGCCTGAATGATTTTCTGAAATATATTGTTTTAGCATTTTTGCGTGTATATAATGTGCATGAATTGTGTATGACTTGATTTATGATTTTGTATGTTAAGGGTGTATGCAATATGTATTTAAAGGGGTGTGTCGGTATGATTTTCTAAAACATATTATTTTAGCATTTCTGTGTGTATATAATGTGCTTGAATTATGTATGACTTGATTTTATGAGTTGTTGGTGTACGAAAAATATATGAAAAAATGGTATTAGTTGATTTTTTATTGTATTATTTTTCAATTAACTGTACAATTAGTATGAGTTGTTGGTGTACGGAAAATGTATGAAAATAGTATTAGTTGCTATTTAGTCTAATTGGTGTCACTTACAAGTAGAAACAGTTCTGATCCAAATTGATTTTAGGGCTGAATTGATATATTTGCGTGAGAAATAAGGTGGATGATGTATGCTGTAATTTGTGTCAAACTAGTTGATGAACTTACATTAGTCGTATTTTTTTACATATGAAAATTCAGACTGTTCAATTTTTAACTCGATGGGTTTGTAACAATCTCTTATTTATTATATTCAGAATACGAAGCAACAGACTCATTGGTGTTCTTACACCAACGTGAATGCCTCAGAAAAAATTAAGACACGCCTAAACGACTCACAGTTGAAGATGTTTAGGGATTTCCCTTTTGGGTTATTTTTGGATTTGCCAAAGTTGAAGGTGCAGCCACAACTACTTCGAAGTTTGATGTATGTCAAGACATATCATGATAGGAATGATATGTTTATCATTAAGGTGAATGGGAAAGAGCTTCATTTCGGCATTAGAGAGTTTGCCATCATAACTAGTTTAAAATGTGGCATGGACATCGAGTTTGTCTCAAAACTAGATTCCCCCAACAGATTGATCAATGTGTACTTTAATGGTCTATTTAAAGTATCAAAACCCATGTTGGTTAGTATCTTTATAGACTTTAAAAACAACAAGGCGTTGATTGATGATGCTTATATTTTTAAGATAGTAATACTTTATTTTATCAGCACTTTCTTATTCTCAACTCAAAGTAATATAATGTTTGTCACCAAGTTACATTTTGACTTAAGAGTGGAGAGTACATGAATTATCCATGGGGAAATGTTTGCTTCAAAAATCTGTTGTCTTAGATTAGTCACAAGTTGGTGAACAAACCAACTTACTACAGGTTTGGGGATTTTTCGCTGGCCATTCAAGTATAATTTTATGAATGGTGTTCGGAGGTAGACCCTACAGTTGCAAAACTTATTGGAAATGACATCCCCCATATTTTTAATTGACAAATAACTTTAAATCTACTTTAATGATTTGAATATGGAGATGTTCAAAACCTACAACATTCCGGTAGTAATACAAGCTAATTGGTTACATATATTTTTCATACATTAATTATACACATTCATATACTATTTTTATTATAATGCTAACTGGTCAACTTCTACATGTATTTTTGTTGGTAGCTGATTTTTATCAATATTTTTTCAACGGATGAGAAAATGAGAACTATCAACTTTTCGGAATTGCCACAAGAGATTGTGATCGATGAGCAGGTTCCTACAGAGTCAGATCCCTCTATACATGGTTCTGAGTTCAAATCATTGAAGAAGGAGGTTGCAAATGTAAGCATGTGTTTTCACTAATTGTATTCATCATTTTTTATGAAATGGTTGAATTTTGTGGTTAACAATATTTCACTAATATTATTCTACATCTTTCAGGTCCGTAAATATCTTCAATCATTAGACAAAAAAGTTGACAAATTTAATATAATTTTTAAAGTTCTTTTATTCTCCTTGTAGTATATATATATTAGCTTAGGTTTCTTGTCATAATTTCCTTGTTTTTTCTAGGTTGGTGAATAGCTTAATGACATGAAGGCCTACATGGACAAGTCATTTGAGGATTTACTTAAAGATATTAAATTCATGTTTGGCAAGCAAACTGAAACAGAGAAAGCTAAGGTTATTTTTATCATAATTTGAGTTAATGTCTTTTGTATTATCTTTTTTCATCTAAGTTCGCTGATACATATCTTAATAAACAGGGGTCCGACAGTGTTAAGGATAATACGGAAGAACCAAAGACAAGCAACAAGTAGTATGGACTTCAACACAACCTACCATTTGTTTTTTTGATGAACAAATGGGTGATTTTGATAATGAACAAATGGGTGATTTTGCGGTTGGTGAGCAGGATGGAGGTGACCGTATATCCGGTCAGATAGGAGTAGATACATCTACTTTGAAGAATTAATTAATGCTTCTATTTCATATATAGTTTTCTCTTTTTCTGACACATTTGAAACCCATCTTAATGTATGAAAAATGTATACAAATTAGAAAACTTGCACTTTTTTTTGGAAACATGTAGTCGGTGACCAAGTTGTAGATGGTGAAACATGCAATAAACAGAAAGTTGACGTAGAAGAATTGAAGAGGCATCCTGATGATGCTCTTATTTCAGGTAATTACTATTCTAGTGTGAAACCCATATTACTGTATGAAAAATGTAGAAAAATAAAAAAACTTACTTGCTTTATGTGAAAACATGAAGGTGGTGAGCAAGTTGAAGCATGTTATTTTGATGATGCAGATATTGAAGGTAATTACTATATATAATAAATAAGTGTACATTTTATAGATGTTGAGATTTTAATATGAATTTAAATATTCAAATTCTACAGAACTATTTCTAGATGAGTTGGTTGCTGGCATTGATCTTTTGGGCACTTTTACCGCTAAGATCCCTATCCTGGATGACATTGAATTACCTCCATATAACGAGTCTCAAATTGTAGCGCTTGAAACCAAAAGAAGTGTTGTCCTTACACCTGAACAAGAAGCAAGAAATAGAAAACATGAACCATATGGTAAATCACCATTCATTGATTTTAGTTCAACCGGCAACAACACATACACTTCTCCTACATACTTTCATATTAAACAACCATTCATATATTGCATTGGCTTTTGCTATTGACAATGAATTGATCGCCAAATTTGAGGCTTGGGTGAAATTAAAAATGTCTAAAAGACGGGGAAAGAGGTCTGTACCTCATACATTGTTTATTGAACTATTATTTGACATTCTTTCAATTGATTATTCTATAATTCTAACACATCTGTTATTTTTGCAGTGAAGCCGTGTTCTGTGTAAATGGAAATAAGATTGTGAATCCTTATAATTTGGGGGTTGATAAAGTTGACAAGATGGAGTGGTTCTACAATATAATGAGTACTGGAATATCTTGGGGAGATTCGGTACGTTGTCTCCAACCTATTCATGGCATTCATTTCCAAATTTTTTTTATCTAAATGGTATGTGTATGGAGTATGATTTTTTTACCTTTATGTAATGTAAGATAGTAGACAATATATATGTATGTGGTGTGTATGCAATGTGGTATTTACTAACATACTTCTTACCTTGACTTTAACCTTCTTAGACCATTTTTTCTGAAGTGATCTTGGTTAGGAAATATTCCTCTTAATGTTACTTTTAGATATTCTAAAAATGATTGTCCAGTTCTTATCAGTTATCAAGTGGCAAGCATGTAAAATGCAGATTTTCTCATTTGCTTAGCATAAGTGTATCTATCCAAGCATAGAAAAAAACAAAGTGATTTACTCTTATTTGTCTAAGTCTTGGTGGGGCCGAGTTACTCAGTACATGTGCTGATGGGAGGTAATAGATAACTGGTTTGGATGATACTGTTATAAAAAATAACATATGTGCTAAGAGAGAAAACATGGTGTTATTGCAAATAAGGGTGTCGCACTAGTTGTTCCACCCAGTGCTACAGATTTGACGTGTTAAACAAGAAGCAAGTCCATTGAAGGGACAAATTGTGAACTGAAATTGCCCTTCTACATTTGTCTTGCCTTTTCTGAAATCTATTAAATGTATGCATCCATGATGCATAATGTGGTATTTTCTTATCTCTGAAATGTATGCAGTAGTATATGGTTGTGTTTTGACTTACCTTATGTTCTATTTCTTTTCATCATCACAATGCTAAGGGTTGTTTCATTTGATGCATGTTGGTGAATTATCTATTAAACTGACGTAAGTGTGATTTTGGTTGGGGTGTATTATTTCCTTACGGCAGCCATGATGCGTTTTCTTATGCTTTATTCTGAAATCTGATTTATAGTTTAATTTTGACATGTTTTCAACATGTTGATGTGATTATGTATTACCTGAGGAAGAAGGCTAAGTATGGTCCAAATAACAGAGTCCGATATGTAGCAACTGACTTTTTTTTCAAGTCGTGGGTTTAGTTGATCTACCAGCAGTTTAAGGACAAGAATTATGATCCTAGTATTATCATTCCAGAACATAATATGGCACAAGTTATTCGTGGATATAAGATTCTTGTAAATATCGGTTGGGATAAAGTGAAGTATATTATTATACCGATTAATGTAGACACGAAGTTTCATTGGGTGCTGACTCTTTTATCTATAAAAAATAGGTGTCTTTATGTCTATGATTTCACTCCCGGGGGTAAAGTGCACACTCGTGCGATTACAGATATTATTGAAAAACTAGCAATGATGATACCCCTCTTCTTCAACAATATCAAATTTTATGGCAAAAGATATGACATACACTGGAAAAATGAACCAACCTACATTGAGAAGGGAGTTTCTGATCCTTTGAATTATATATTAATGAAAACTTGCCAGAACAAGATCCTGCATCAAAGTATGTATTTTTTATTCTATGACATAATTTTTTTTATTTTTTAACACTCGTTGATAGTTTTCATACACTTCTGTCATCATTTTTCTTTTTTTGCAGTGATTGTGGAGTCTATGTATGTGCATTTGCTGAATATATCAGTGAAGGCATCTTCAACATCCTGAAGGTCAACTTCAATCATCATCTTCACCGTATTAGGTATGGTGCCCTACTATGGGATTATGCAAGGAAAAAATAGGATGCTGGAGCTATTAGTGAGAGTGAAATCACTAGATTGATTACAGTAAAATTTGGTGGGCTAAGAATTTGCAAGGAACCTGTCCCACAGAGGGAAAAATTACCGAAACTTAAACAAAGAGTGAAAAAATAGTTTTTGGAGTTACTGGTTGGTGGCTGGTTATGACACATTGGTGACTGGTTGGTGAAATAATAGTTTTAGATTGTAGTGTTTGATGGTAAACATATAGTAGTTGTTGGTGACTAGTTATGACACATTTTTTTGGGATCTATCTTAATAGTTTTTGGAGTTACTGGTTATGCAAATATTTTGTAATCATGTTGCTATGAATCTCTGAGTTTAGTAATCAAATATTGTAATTGATACATCTTTGACACATTAATCAATTTTTCTTGCATCACCATAATCTTATATAAAGAGATTCAGGTTGATTTTTCTTTCAGTTTTGTGCTCATTTTTTATTTTCTGAAGTTATTTTTGAATGCTTGTATAGTGAGAACGGTGATCAGAAATATGAGAATCATTGAGTACTTGACTTCATACAGTATTCATACGCTAATCATATATTTTGCAGAGAAAATATAAAATTTTATTATAGTCAATACAAAAACTAACCTCCTGGACTCAATATATTTGACTTCATATAGCATTCATACACTAATCATACACTTTGTAGAGAAAATATAAGATTTAAAACTAACCTCTTGGACTCAATATACTTGACTCCATACAATATTCATACGTTAATCATATATTTTATTCATACGTTAATCATATATTTTGCAGAGAAAATTTAAAATTTTATTATAGTCAATACAAAAACTAACCTCTTGGACTCAGTATACTTGACTTCATATAGTATTCATACACTAATCATACACTTTGTAGAGAAAATATAAGATTTAAAACTAACCTTCTAGACTCAATATACTTGACTTCATACAACATTCATACACTAATCATACATTTTGAAGAGAAAATATAACATTTTATTATAGCCAACACAAAACTAACCTCCTGAACTCAATATACTTGACTTCATACATTATTCATACACTAATCATACACTTTACAGAGAAAATATAAGATTTAAAACTAACCTCCTAGACTCAATATACTTGCAATAATTATACACTTTGCAGAGAAAAATAAGATTTTGTTATAACCAACAAAAATCAAATACATAATGTTGATATTCAAATTTCAATATTATCATTATTAAAATTATACTTAAGTAATAAATTTCTTGAGTATTATCTCTTTTTTTCTAAGCTCTCATTAAGAAAAATACACCATAACATTGTCGACTATTAATTTCCCTGTGGAATATTTCTATAAGTCTTCTTATTGTGCCCTTTTATACTACATCGGTTGCACGTCACTGTTTATTTCTTGAATTTTCCCTCGTAAAAGGGTTTCCTTCTTTTGGTAGTTGGTTTTACTGGTGGTCGTTTGTGATCTGGTGGCAACACAATATCTTCCCTTAAATTAATTGGTATATCTTATGTACTTTCGCATGAAAGAGGCACAACCGGAATTGTATATGCATTTCGAAAATTCTTATTGTTGTAGTAGACCGAAGAATAGTCCTCTCCATGTTGGTGCTTATACACTGTAACTGTCATAGCATGCGCACGAGGTATCTCATCCAGTTGAAATCTTCCACAACTACACGTCCTAGCTTGAAGGCACATTCTAAACCTCTTAACACCATCAATCACTGTATGTAGAAATTCAATGAAAACTCATACCTGTAATTAAAATTATATTCGTCTAAGTAATTAAGATATTACACACTAAAAATGCAACATATATACACATATTATACAATTTTCATACATATGATAGAAAAAAAGAGGAGATAAGTCAACTGAAGGATAATCTTATAGTCATACGGTGTGCCGATACCCGATTATCCTTGATATTTTCTTGGTACTTTTCAGTAAGATCTGTGAATGTATTCTTTGCTTCCTCACTGTGTTTCACATTCCATATTTCAATCAATTGCCTCATGAAATTCAGTAATTTTACCACCAGCAGTTTTCTAGCTCTCACAGTAGCATTATTTATTGATTTAGCTATGCTCGAAGTCAGTGTCCATGTTGTTTTTACTGTTGCATGTATCCGAGACCATCTATGAAAACCACTTTCCAACAAATATCCATTCAGTTTCTTATCTATTTTGGCTACCCTCTCCATGTATTGGTTATACTCTTGATGGGTGTATGATATAGCCATTGCAAAGTATAATTTCCTTTCATGCTCTTCATTATTATGGTATTTCTTAAGTAAATTGCTCCACAAATGTCAAAATACATGCGTAATGAGGCAGCCGGGAGTACACTGATGCACTCTCATTCCATATACTATCATGCCTATCCGATATAAAGTACATATTCTCCCTCTCAGCAAAAGCATACTTGAACCACTCAAAGAACCATGTCCAAGATTAATCATTTTCAGAATCAACTATGAAATATGCAAGCGGCAATATACTACATGTTTCCATACATAAATTATATATAAAAAATACAATCAGTTATTAACTTAAAAAAAATAAAAAAACTAACCTTCTGAATTCAATGTACTTGAATTCATACATTATTCATACACTAATCATACATTTTACAGAAAAAATATAAAAAATTTTATTATAGATAAAATCTTATACTTGACTTCATAAAGTATTCATACAATCTGTTTTTAGCTTAAAAAAGAAGATAAAACACTAACCTCCTGGATCAATGTACATGCTACTAGCATAGTCCCTTTATAAGTTGATTTAAGATGGGTGTCGTCAACCACCACTATAGACCTGCAATACTCCCATCCTCTAATACATGCTTTCAATGCTACAAAGGCATACAAGAAACGGTCTTCTTCTGTTTTCTTCAAACTTACAACCGATCCCGGATATGTCTTCTCTAAAATGTATAAACATGCTGAAATTTTACTGTATGAGTCGGTCGGTCGGATCGCCTCGCAACATGATCATTGCCTTTTACTTTGCTCTATAAGCTTGCATGTAGTTCATGGTTAAACCATGTTGTTTCTTCATGTCCCTAGCTATATCCTTCGGTGTGTATATTATTTTTGAATCTTCATACTAATTCAATATAATAGTGCCAACGACATTGAAAATTGCTTGACGTTGTGAATAAGTTCTATCCTTTAACAAGTATGTGTGGACATTACAAAAGTCTCTAATCTTGAAAAGCCCTGAATCATTTAGACTTGAGGACTTTAAAAATCATGAACAATTATCATCGAGTCATACAAATGATAGTTGTTGATGAACAACAAATACACATCAGAAATATTGAAAAATACAGTTTCATACAATATTCATACACCCAACAACCATTTTTATACAGTAAATAGTAATGTTTGTTACCGCTTCACCCAAAATTGAAAGTGTTTTATAAACGCATATTGCTTCATAACTTCAGAGAGTATTTCTTTATCCTTGTAAACTTGTTGGTCCGCAACAAATTCATGTCGACAGTTGCTTATTATTTCACTTGTAAAACTATCCAGTAACTAAACATCTCCACTCGAAGCCACGTCAATCAGTTGAATCATATTCCCCATGTACGAAGATTGAATATCCAAACCCCTTTTTATTGACCTGGAACTACTTTTGGCATTATGCAACTCGATATCCCAACCCCTTTTTAATGACCTGAAACTACTTTCACCATGATGAAACTCGATTGCCTCGATTTTCTATCCTCCAATGCGATACATAAAGGAAATCTACTGAAGAAATCTTTATGCTCTTTTTTTATCTAAATATATCTGGACGCCCATGTCGTTGTGTATGATCATTGGTGTACATCTATCACTAACAATGTATTTAATCATCATGGTTTGGAGTGTGGTATCTATCCCCAATTGAGCAACAATTACAGAAATCAATCCACTATAATTTGAATTTGTATCCTACATGATTCCTTCAATTTTGAAATGCACATATCTACATGTAATAGAATATTCATACACACTTCAATAAACTACATTCTCACAACTTTTATACATTATTCATACATATTTCAATAGACAATTTTTGTCTGAACCAAATCACTTCCACACTACCAAAATATATATTTATATGTAAATTCATACAATTTTCATACACGATTCACACATATTTTTCATGAGCGAGATCATATGCTTTTAATCGGATTCAAAACATAATGTATTTGTAATTCAAGTATATTCACCTGATGTGTTTCATCTCCCACTGTGTTGTACCATTATTGAATGAATTGTGCTATCTGCCATTGTTAGACTACGAAAGCTTTGAGAAATTAGCAGCATCCTTAATCAATTAGAATTCTTCACCAAATTATAGCAAAAAAACAGGGGGAAATACATGCTCGTATTGTGTAATTCTATTGTGTATTAATTCTGATAGTTTGATATTGCATATTTGGGATTTCTTAAGTGTATTGATGTTGAATCATCCGTTTTTTCAATCACAATTGTTTCATTGATTTTTTTATTTTTATTTTTTTAACAGAAAATAGGAGAAAAATGTGCACCAATTTTGAATCTCATGTACGTATTTCTATTCGTTTGAGAACCCTAATCTATCGATTATGAGAAGAGAATCATCACTATTTAGATTAGATTTGATTTCTGGTGTGATTTTGAGATAAATGAGAGAGTGAAAAAATGAGGTATTGTTGAGGAATAGATACACACGTTTTTCTGGGGAGGTAAAGTTCCGTATTTTCCTTTTTTTCTTTTTGATTGTATTTCTATAGGATTTGTAATGTTATGTTTTATAAATAGAAAACTATCGTCACATTTCGTAAATATTTCTCCTTAATATTACTTTACCCAAACAAAAAACACTTTAATTTGAGGCCAAAACTTAAAGTCCAGTACAAAATGGAACTAAAAGTGCAAATGACCCTTTATAAACTGGGCTTCAAGAGATAACTAAGTGGGCGAAAAAGACGAGGGGCTGCTTAGGCCCATCGAATCAGCTCGACTACCTCGACTCATTTTACTCACAGCCCTTTGTATTTAAATCTTACCACCAAACCACTCGCTCTCGCTCTCGCTCTCGCTCTCGCTCCGCCGTATTTTCGGTGTTTTCCCGACAATATTTCGTAGCTCCGGCAGAAGGGAAAACCCGTCTTTCCTCCCTTTCCGGTCCATCTACTTTGAAGCTGCGATGTCTCAGGTTTTGTTCTTTCTCATCTTTCAATAATCTTACTTTTCTTATTTTATGATTTATTTAATAAAAATTCAATCTTTTCTTATTTATTTTGTGAAATTCCCTGTTTCGTGGCTTAAGATCTCTGTAATTATTTTCAATTAGATACGAAATAGGTTTTCTGGATTGTTTGTCGAGGCAATAGAAGCTAGGGTTTTTCTTTTTTGGCTTTTGGGCCTTCACGCATGTGATGCAATATAAATGTGGGAGCTATATTATGCTTGGGTTGGTTGTACTGGGTGCAATTGGTGCAGTACAAGCTGATCTTGGGAAGGAGGACACAGGTTTCATTAATTACGATCAGACTCCTTAAGTGTAGTTCTTTAATTATGCATTTTACCCCAATTCATATTGTAATAGTTAATTTTAGATCCATTAGCTAGCCTAGGGTTATTCAGTATATATTCTGTTGGTGTAACTATTTTAGTGTTTATCAATGAAAATATTCCTTAGCTTAGCTTATTTCTTAGCTAGATTTCTTCACAATTTCATTCTTGCATCAGCATGTAAAATTGAATAGATAATCTCAATTATAGTCTTTTCTATTTACTATGTTTGAGTTGTACCCTATTTAAAGAAGAGTCAATCGGGTTTTAACTAATTAAAAAAGGAAGAGTTAAGAGGCTTTTATTTCTATTTTTTACTTGTTGATTGGCTTATTTACTAGTGTTGGAACAAAGTGTGCGTGATAGAGTGAAGGGATTTAGAGGATTGATTCATATAGGAAACCCCAATTAGTTTGAATTCATGACTAGTTTACTCATTGACTTGTACTGGGATTTTAAAGCGTGTATTGACATTCTGTTTAACTGTTTCCAGGTTGATAACAGAAATTCTTCTGCTGCCAAACGTGCCCGAACTGATGGTATGTATCCTGGTTCATAAAGATAGGATCTTTAATGCCGTAATAGTCTGTACTTGTTTGTTTCATTCTGTTATTTTCTGTTTTATACTCAATGGAGAGGGTTCTCGAGGTTTGCTCCCTATTAAAAGCTTCTTGTTTGTTGACATTGTAGGTGGACGTAGGGAAGATGACTGGACATGTCCGAGCTGTGGGAATGTCAACTTCTCCTTCAGAACTACATGCAATATGCGCAACTGTACTCAGTCTAGGCCTGCTGATCACCACTCAGTAAGATATCAACTACTTTCTTGATTTAGTTTGAGAGAGCTACATGTATACTATTAGTAACTTGTGCTGTTTATTTCTGTAAATTTAGCCTCCAGCTGTGTAGTGAATTTTGTTATGCAAAGCTTATTTTTGTATGTACACTTGCATCTACCGGCTACATAATCAGTTTTCTGAATTACAGTTTAACATTAGCTTTTCAAATCTATACCCCTCCCCAAAAAAAAAAATTGTTTTTTAGTTGAGACACATGATCCTAATCGTTTGTTGAATTTCCTTTTTCCAGTTGATAAGAACCAAGTGTGATTAGTATCTTCGACCAAATAAAAGTTGTCTTTATCAAGTTGTTTCACATTTTCACCGTGTTCACTGCATCATTTCGGCATTTACATTTTATATATTTTCTTATATATCTAGATATGAATTAATTGTGGGATACATTTCTCTTCATTATGATTATCGCCAACTCTCATGCTAGAAACTGAGTAAAAGAAAATATTGCCCTCTCCTTTCATCATTCCAAATCGAGGATGGAGGATCTTCTGTATAAGGGCGTCAAAACTGACCTCCGTACCTTGTGTAACTCACCCAACCTATCCAAGAGTTTGAGAGTTGGATTGGTATGCTTTCTAGAGGGGGGGGGAATTCACTTATAGGCCCAACCAGTTTGACTTATCGGCGTGTTTTTGTAAACACACTTCCTGATATCTAGCCTTAACATCAGTTGCTGCCACAGGAGTTGCTTGGAATTTCATTCACGACTTGCTCAACTTTATGTTTTTTTATTGAACTTGTTCTCTAACTATCTAGAGTCTCGGTGTTTCAATCACCCACTTCCTGATTCAGGGGCTTCGTTTACGTCTTATCTCCACATCTTGCTCTATCTAATTTGATTGTTGTGGTTGGTTTCTAGCTTTCTTTCCTTTTCTCTTTCTCTTTCGGTTGCAATTATTTTCTTTGGAAATGATTTAAACTGTCCAATGATCCAAGCAGAGACTTCATTCGCATTTTCTTAGCCTGCTAGGTTCCCTGAACTCTTTTGCAAAGATGGTTTTATGTTTATAGCATTGTGGAATATAGAACATGGTTTGATGCCCATAATGGTGTTTTGAAGTTTGTTCCTCTCCATATGCTTTCAGTTAACTATGCTCAAGATACCAGATATATGGAATGGTGTGAAATTTCGATTCTCTCTTGCTGATGAAAGATGAAAATCCTTTTTTTCATCCAAGTAATGAGAAAAACATCAGAAATGAGTGTGAAAGGCTTGGTTTAAAAGGATTGTTTCTTCTCCAAAGAGTTGGGCAGGTTATGTTGAAACTCGTTTTTCCCAGCCCAAGTTACCATGGGCCCGACTTTTGCTTAACCCGACTTTTGGAAACATGAAAGTATTGTTGTTTTTTTAATCGTTGACTGTAATTTATACATGGAGTTGCTGGAGTGTGATTTTGAGATGTAACTTGGTGTTATCCTGGAATAGTTTTCTTGTGGATGCTTAGAATATACACGATGTGATGCATAAAAGCTATGACAAGGATGTAAAGATTATCTGTAGTTTTACATGCCCACACAATCATATTATCTAAGAGAATATATTGCTCAAGTCATGCTGGTCATTATGGTAATTGTGGTATTCCCCGAGACCAAGCACATTTGTATGGTATTCGCATCCTTCAAACAGTATATTAATTAGGTCAAAATATTTCTCTATTTCGAACACTTCGACAGTTTAACTTTCTAGTCTGACTGTGTCTGGAGTGCTCATTGGGCATTGGTTGTCTTGCAACTATAGTTATATGAGATTTTGACAAATCCTGCTAATCTTGTATCCTTTTACTGATCTCAGCAGCCTTGATTTAGGTTCTCTTGGTAATAGTGTTTTGCCTTTGTAGAAATCTGCAGTTAGGCCCATGCAAGTTCCACAGAGCTATTCACCCTCAGCTGCATATGTTGGGTCTGCTGCTCCCTCTTCAATGTATATGGGTGTAGCACCTTATGGTGGTTCTTTGTTCAATGGACCATCCATGCCAGCCTATGACGTTCCTTTTTCTGGAGGTTCAGCTTATCATTACAATTTTGGGAGCCGCCTTTCTGGGGGCAGCCCATACCGCCCACTACATATCTCTGCTCCACCTCCTTACACTGGTGGGTCTGTAATGGGAAATGGTATGTATTCTTAGTCTCAACCAATCTTAAGTTCAAAGAGAATGAAGAGTGCTGCTTGCAAGTTTATATTTTTGTAATCTAATGCAGTTTCCTGGTGCATTGGCATATTGCATAATAGGGAATCTTTGTTTTGTCCATTTCTAATTCTGTGTTAATGTCACACATCTAAACAACACTTTGCAGTTAATATAGTTTGAGTTGTTCGTAATGATGCTGCGACTTTGTTTTGCTTACAGGTGGAATGTACGGTGTGCCACCACTTTTGGACCGGTATGGTCTAGCATTGCCAATGGCCCCTGCTGCCATGGTAGGGTGAAGTTTCAGCTTTTTCTTGAACATAATTGTCTTGTTTGACTAGTTCTAAAAAAAGAAAAATTTATACTTTCTTTCAAACAAAAAAAGTTCTCAAAAAATTGTCTTGTTTGACTATACTAGACAGTCGGCATTAAATTTTGGTTCTTTACATTTTTAACTGATTACTTTGTGTTTCTTTAAACACCGCCTAACATTTCACCCTTTCCGGTATTTATGACTCAATAGACTCACTTTTTCAATACAACAACATACTCGGTGAAATCCCACAACGTGGGTTCTAGGGCGGGTAGAGTGTGCGCAGACCTTACCCAGGTATAGAGAGGCAGTTTCCGAAAGACCCTTGGCACAAGAGAAAGCATAAGAAAAGGTCAGATAAGGACAAGAAATTCAAAGTAGTATGAAAATGAAAATAATGAAAGCGAATAAGCCATGAGACTCACTTTTTTAATCTTTCTCGATATTTGAATATATGTCGTCACCCTTGCAGACATGCTTATCACACTAAGTCTGATGTTTTTCTGCTCAGTTAAGAAGTAGAGTAATTTTAATTCTTATTGCAGGCACCAAGGCCAGGATTTTATGATGATAATTCTCAAAAGAAAGGTGGAGATCTGCAATATACATTCTATTCCGGTATTTTCTGCATTAATTTCATGGCATCTGTACTTATTACCTTTCTTTACTATAAATTTCCCAGATGGAACACGTGATAATGACTGGACATGTCCCAACTGTGGAAATGTCAACTTCTCTTTTAGGACAGTTTGTAACATGAGGAAGTGCAACACTCCAAAGCCTGGTTCTCAGGTTTGACTTGCTGTCATGTTCCAGGATTTATACCTAATAATATATGATTTTGTTTCCTTTTCAATATCCACCACCTACTTTTTAACTACTTTGAATGAAGTTTAGTTTATCTTGAACTAAAAAATGTTACTACCGTATAAGATTTGCTTTCAAGAGTTCTGTATGTGCTATAAGCTTACATTAGATCTGATTTTGAAATTCAAGTTGGCCTCTGCATTTTCTTCCTACCTTTTTAAACTCTCAAAGTAGTTTTGCAACTAAGTTTTGATTTTTTGTTGACAATATTTTTTGCATTATAGCAGGTTTCCAAACCGGTGAAGAGTACTAGTAAGTTTTCAGTCTTTAGCATGCTTTTGTTTACTAATTACATTCCAACTTTCTAACAACTCCCATTTTCAGAACCAGACACGCCAGAAGGAAGCTGGAAATGTGAGAAATGCAACAATATAAACTATCCTTTTCGGACTAAGTGTAACAGACAGAATTGTGGTGCAGAGAAACCATCTGAATCCAAGAAGTCTCCTTCACAATCAGCTGATGAGAATGATCAGGTCTGTTGTGTGACAAGTTTGATTTGTATCATGGTTTGTTGCCTAAAGTTGTCAATAACTTGTGAATCATTTATGTATTTATTGCACAGTTTGCACTTAATATGCTCAATAAACGTTCTAAGTTTGAAATTCTGTGTTGGTGGTCTAGTCCCCAAAATGGTACTAATTTGTCTAGTTTTCTGTCTCTCCCTATTTGCGATACTTCATATGCTACTTCTTCTTGTTTACTTCATCCTTTTTCGTTTTGTGTTTGTTAGCATCTATTCTATTCAGCATCTATTAATTCAAAGTTGTCTACTGTTCCAGTGAGTACTAGGGCTTGTTTAAGGGTTGTGAAGGTCCAGAGTTGTCGTCCAGCATTGCTCAGTGTGGGTGTCTGAAATTCGGTCATGTCATCTTCCTGTTGCAGCGGTTGTCAAGTTACTGTGCCTTCTTAATGTGGTGTCAACGTTGTACTAACTGAAATTGGTATTTTGTGGTCCTTATGGATACTTGTCGAGTTTCATCTGGTGTCTACCAGCTCATTCTGGCTAGATTCTATTGAGGTTGATTTGGTTAATGTTCAATAGGATTTCTTCTGGTATTGCTGCATGAAATGTTAGATGGTTGTTGGCATCCATTTGTGTTAGATGGTAATATAAAAATCCTTATGCAGCTGCTTATCCTGGTCGTTTATTGTGTTTCAAATGTATTCCTTATAGTCAGACTCTCGGAGTAACATGTTGTCCAGGTTGCATGCATCAAGTTCCACTGTCTAGGATCTTTTGGTTTTCTCCCATAACAAAATGGGGCAGAGAATTTGCTCATTCATTAGGAAATCCCTCCGGTAAGTTGAATATGAGCCAGTCCTATTGCTCATTAACCCCTGATGTAGATCGTCATATGGCACTGATAGCTAAGAGAAAAAAATTCCTAGGTTGTGTTACATAGGGGTGTCATATTTAGCCCATGAAAATATAAATTGGTCGGACTTGGTGGGTTGTGTGGGGTATATTCATGATTAGGTCATCTCTATTTTATGGATTTTTATCCCAGCATATTTTGATTTGGTAATTAAATAAATTATAAAAAGAACAAATAAAATGATTTTGAGTTGGGTGGGTTAGAGTAATGATCCACAGTTTATTCCAAATTCAGTCGCTCCTTTTTTGACTCAATCATACATTAAGCGAGTATATTGATTTGAGACATTTTAATCCACTCAAATTTGATGCTCCTGGTTTTGCGTAAGAGGTCCTATAAACTTGGGGTCAGGAAAAAGAACCAATTATCACGTCAGCGCGCACATACTTGTGTCTGACCAATATAGAGCTCAAAATTGGATTATTGTTGTTTCTAACTTGTTTAAAATTGTTTGGGAGCACTCAATGAGTTGCGCCGCTTGACATACATTTCATGGTAACATACATATGCGTGATATGACTATGAATGTGAAATGAGCGGGTAGAGGTCAAATTGGGCTGAATGATTGCCCAAAAATTTGGACAAGTAAAAATGGGTTGAATAATCTGCTCAAAAGTTACTTGGGCTGAAATGGGTTAAATAATCTAACCAACTCAATTCTTACTAAATTTTAATCTCTTTGTTCTTTTATAATCTTTTATTACTTGATAAAATTATTTTCTTTCTTTAGTATGGCTATATAAAACATTTTGACAAGATTTTTCATGGTCAATTTGAGTTGTATATCAACCCAACTTTTTATGTTATGAAATGAGTTCGTGTTGAAATGGGCTAAACTAATAAATGAGCGTGTCAAGGATCAGCCCGAATTTGGACAGGTCATGTTTTTATGGGATGATTTTGCCGCCTCTTGATATGACAGGCAACTATTTGCTTCGTCCCATGCAAGCGAATCTGGCAATGTTTCCCTCCGATCTTGTAGTGCTGTTTTGGCCTGTTCTCGAGAATTAGTACAATTTAATCAAGTGTATCATAAAGCTAACATATCAGTAATAGACTTAGATTGGTCAAACTGTTGTTTCTAACTCTAGTTTGAGATTATTTGGAAGTCACTTTATCCCTGCTTCTGCAGGGATGCGACAGGTCCATCACCAAGGCTGGTTGAATTAGGCCCCTAGATGAGATTTTGCGTAGTTTATGTTGTTTCCTTCTCCTTCCATGTCTCCTGTTTTTTATTTTAAAAGGTATAACCACCTGATTTTCGAAATTCATTAACATGATTAATTTAATTCCAATAGACATTGGGGAGTCCTATTGGCATACATTCAAGAGAAATTGAACCTATGAATTCATATTTACGTTGTGTAGGGTCCATGGGGGAAGCCCCTATGCTAGCAGTATATTTTGTGCAAGAATTAGGTTTTGCGTTACTATATCTTCTTCGGCTTTGACTTGAATGGAGGTGACTCTCTTGACCGAAAGATTCTCCTATTCATAGTCTGGCTATCGAGAAGGTTAACGCTTTTTCTTTTCCAAGATATTGGTTTTGAGCTCCTACAAGTGACTTTTTGTCTTACAATACGGGATGGAGCTTACAAGAGTCTAGTGCGTTGGATTCCTGGGTTATCTACTTTCTTTTCTAGTCTAGGCTCGAAACCTTGGAAATGAGTCCTTGAACATCCGTAGCTTTCAATTCCAATACGACCCCATGCTTCATTAGACATATTGTTCCCGAAAGAATTTCTGTGGTTAAAAAGTAAATTCTAAACTAATAACCCGATAACTCCAAATATTCAATTATGAAAGAAGAGGTGGTCTGAATAAATCAATGAAGTAAATTTTGCAAAAAACATGATCAGAAAAATGAGAAAAGATGAAGCTATTTTGGAAAGCAAAAGAAATTCATTTATCATTTATAGATAAAAAAAATATTTGATTTTTTTCTTGATAAGAAAATTATGATTTCTAAGAACTCAATGAGCCATTTTCATTCTTAGGACTTAAACGTGAGACCTCTAGTTAGAATGAACGTATCTCATTGATCTCACCGGTCACCACATCCCTTAATGATAGTGTTCCCAATTGAAAGTTTTCTTTCACGGGGTCTTCTAAATTATAGTGCAGCCATAGGAAGATGTGCTTAGCCTAGTGATCAATCATCAATGTAGTGGGTTGAGAATCTATGAGATTTTCAGTTGAAATCTCAATAGAGGCAAAAGAAGAGTTATATGGTACATGTGTTAATGAGAGGTATCAGATACCCATAAAATTAGACTAGGCGTATGCAAACTAGCTCGAACAGTTATTAAGAAGAAAAATGTGTTTTCTTTAGTAGATTTGATGAGTCAACTGAGGTCTTGCTAATCACCGTGTCGTAAACTAATCTTTTAACGTCTCATTTCAACAATCTGTACTACTCCCAAAATCAATAAAGGGGTTCAGAATTTATGAGTTAATCTATTTACTCCTGAACTTTTTGGTGGAATATTGACTGGAACTAAAAGTTGTGCATATTTTAAATGACTTTTAAAGTTGTTTACATCTTGTTCTCTTTAAAGAATCTCTAATAGTGTCATGAATTTTTGAAAGGAAATAAAAATATAGTCACAAAATGGTAAAAAGTAGACAGTAGACTAGCATCTTAAACGTAATAATTCTTCAACACTCCAGAACATGGTGAAAAAGGATAAAGTCATTCATAAGTCGGACCTGTGAGCTATGTGCCAAGTTGCAGAATCAAGAAACTACATTTCTTCGGAATCCTTAGCACTGCCAAATTAAGCAACAAACAAATTTACTGCATAATTCAGAATATAAGACTTTTTTTTTGGAGTTCAAAAGCCCAGCCTATATACTATATACCAGCACTAATTTAAGATGGCAAACAAACTGCTTGAAGTAGCCTACTAACAGACTTTCTGTTTGATCCAAGTCTGGGACGTGTCAAAAGGCCAAATGGGAATCTCAACAAAACCCGAAAAACCACTCAAGACATCAGATGTTGGCTTCAGTTCAATGCATTGAGATAAAAGTCTGTGTCGAATGGAGCTTTGAAGAGCCCCATTTCCTGAAAGCTACCACCACTGTGACTATTAGCAACCAATGAATCTTGTCCAGCCTGCCAGTATTGACTGCACATATGCGGCACAACCTGTGGAATTGCCTGCATCATCTGCTCAGGCATGCTGGTCTGATTTGCATGTGTTGGGTGGTTGAGTGAAACAGTCTCAGGCTCGGATGAACCCCATGAATTAGTTGACAGAAGAGAGAGAGCAGGAGGAAATTCCGGTCCTGTAACCATATTGAACATGGATTCCTTGGCACCTGATACAAAAAAGAAAAACTAACCTACTTCAGTAAACTTAACATGGAATTTTACAATCTTGCACTTTCAATCAGTTTCCTAACACTCAAGTTAGTTTGTACTTCCAAAACTTTTCATTATTCTACAATTCTTTGTAGTGACATATTAAAGAGCAACTTCTCAAAATTCAAGAGGACACGCATAGCATTCTAAATTTTCAATTCCTTTTTTTTCTTCCATAAAATATCTTCATGAAAAGTAAATTGAGTCAATTCAGTGATCCTAACTCCATTTTCAACAAGGACAGTCAATTCTACTGCTACTATCAGTTATATATTGGACACTAAGTTGCTCGGACTCGGGTGCGGGTATCCGATACGGGTACGTATCCGAGTGTCGGATTCGGCAAAATCTAAATTTTAAGATTCGGGGGTGCATATCCAGATATGGATACGGCTACGGAAATTCAGCTAAGAAAATTCAAAATTATAAAAATAGATATATAAAGATATATCTATGTAGCTGTCTACCATCCAAACTCAGAACACCTTGAATTCTTGATTTCTTTGAAACACGAAGCAGCAAAAATGAGACAATTGTGTCATCTTTCTTCCATTTTTATGAATTCGATATTTAGTTTTTTTAAAAAAAAGTACTTTCATTATTATTCATCGGTAATAAACAAGAGTTTTTCTTAACTAAAATACTATAATGTTGAAGGTATGTCATTTTCCTTCTCTTAAATCCGTTTTATCTTTAATTTTGAGAAATCAAATCTCAAACCCCCCCCCCACCCACCCAAATTTTCGATGTACTCCGGTCGAAGTTGGTTGACCGCATCCGGAATGTATCCCGCTCCCGTATCCCATACGGGGACGACACCCAAAACGGAGAGTCCGCGCAACTTAAGAGTGGACATGATACTTCCTGTATCTTCCATATCTAACAAAATCTCTGCAGATTAAAGATCCACAATAAGTAGAGGTGAATATCTAATCTCAATTGTGATGAACCCCTGACAAAAGAGTAACTAATCAAACAATTTATAAGATAAATTCTCTAGTCTTGTCAGAAGCAAATTATGATGCCTTAGGCATCAAACCCTTGAATGTCTCCTACGGATGGTGAGTTTCTCTTTTGCAACTCCTAACCTTTTGCAAGCTAAGTGCAAATGATTGTTATCTCGCATGGAACTGAACTTTTTACCACCTTTGGTGCACTGCTTCAATCCCTACTTAGGAACAACCTCATCAACACATTTCAAAGCTACTTTAACTCTCTCAGAAGTGGTGATATTAGGTAAGAGCTGTATGTTGTCAGCTTGTTCTTTCAATTTATTCAAGCATGAAAAAAGAAGAGAAACTAAGTCATAATCTCCAACCCCTAATGCATAGTTATAACAAGTCTAGTTCTGCTTCAACCACTTTGAAGCCTCATTGATAGCACTCTTGCTAAATTTGATAATTGACTCCTGAATGAAACCGCCTTGAAAGTCTAGTACATAAGGAAGTGTTTGAGGATATCAAAAACTATAGTTCAAGCAAAAATAAAGGCCTCCTAGATATAAAACTAAAGCTTTTAACCGAAGTGCTTACTACCATCTTGATCACACATGGGCTAGATGCAGAAAAGGCACAAGTAGACTATGGCACATTTATTGTTGGGTTCTCTAGATAAGATCGTACACTGTAGCCCATAATGCGATACAATGCAGCTATTGTTGACTACTAATTAGCCTTATCAAAAGAAAAGGATGAGTACTAATTAGGAGGGAGATATATTTTAATAAGAACTGCTGCATTTGGGAGTCTGTAACTATTGATTGAGCCAGCAAACAACTAACTTGATAGAAATGCTTTCACAAAAAGATACAGAGGCAGGGCAACAGTAAAAATATGCTTTGCTTATATGTGCGAGTATCTCCGTGTGTGTGTGTGTGTGTGTATATATATATATTGCACAATCGCACAAAATTCAAAGATTGCACTGAACAAAGGCTTCGGATTCACAATAGTGAAACAAACCTCGATTGAAAACCTCGGGTGTGGTGCCCTTGGAGGGCAAAAGCAAGCTAGATGCATTACTCTGTGCACCCACAGCCCGTGAAAACTGGATCCCCTCCAGTAGTGACTTCCCATTTGTGCTGCCACTTCTTTCAGGCTTTGGAGTAAACCCTCTTGTTATACTGAACTTGGAGTCTTGAGTGCTCTCCCAAGTAGAGTTTACTGCTCTGGAGTGAATAAGTTGTGCGTGGTTGAGCACGGGATTCATAGGTTGCCTGCTATCTGTAAACATAAAATTGCATAACATGATACTTGGTAATTAAGCACTAAACTAGCATTTAATTCACACATTATAGATTAGCAGATGGTCCAACAGAGCACCCACTTTCCAGAAGACAATTGCTCAAGCACAACTAAAACTTATCAACTCTATGCACGCATTATTCCTTTAGATAAAAGTGATGTTTGCGTCTTAAATGTATCTGGATTATTACAATTAAGGCCAGTACACAACTGGTTTACACCAGCAAAGAAACTTTAGGAATAGATTTTTGTCAATTAGTCAGACAAATTGCTGTCCATAATTAACTTATTCTCTATAACTATTACTGAGCATGTCATTTGAGTACTCAAAGCCAACATACCAATAAGGGAAATGCCAATTCCCAACATAGACAACATACCATAAAACAATGAAGAAAGCCTTGCTGAGTTGAACTGGATAGTTTCCTGCTGAGGTTTGCGGCGCCGTGCATTGTGATCAGAGAGCCTCCTGCGACAACTTCGCTTCTTATCATCAAATTCAGACATGCTGTGGAACCTTAATTTCAAAGATTTAAAAATAGAAAGAATGAGCAATGAACTAATGCTACATCTAGAAGAATAAGTTGTTGCTAAAAGGCAGAGATGTGCATTATCAAAGATCTAATACAAATATATACCTGCTACACTGTTGACAAAAGCGGCGTGCTACACCTGCTACAATAACCTTTGGGCATTTGGAATGAGTGTCACAAACTCGATGCTTGCGATAATATTCTTTAGCTGAAGAAAGATCAAGGTTGCAGCCTTCAACCTGACAGCAAGGAATTGGTGCATTCTGACTAGATGATCTTGCTTTCTTTGTTGCAGCAGCAGATGATGTGGGGAAGGATGAAACCTTAGCACCAATGGTCTCACATGTCCTCTTACCAAGTTTTAGACCTATCACTGGTTCAACAGAGCCTACTGAAGCCCCCATGGGTGGTGAGAGCTGAGCTATGGAAGGTTCCAATTTCTTGCTAAGATCCTCAGGAGAGGTATCAAAAGAAAAGTTAGATGCTCTAAATCCCTCCTTTGGTGAAGAGTCAGTAGAAGCTGATATTGAGCTTTTGATTGAAGAACCACCATAACCACCAGTGGCACTACCACCACTCGACAAATTAAAAGATCCCCCATCAAGTTCTCCCTCTTCTTCAACTCCCCAATCTGTTAATTGTAATTCTTTTGGACTTTCAGAGGCCTTTGAACCAAACATTACCAGATTCCCCCAGTCCCACTTCACATTCCACTCCATCTTCGGAAACAAGCTACGAGATGGCTTTACCAAATT
The DNA here is from genome assembly GCA_034509755.1 of Anisodus tanguticus. Taxonomy (NCBI): domain Eukaryota; kingdom Viridiplantae; phylum Streptophyta; class Magnoliopsida; order Solanales; family Solanaceae; genus Anisodus; species Anisodus tanguticus. The sequence goes on from CM067540.1 coordinate 21,997,840, forward strand.
TCCATGCAATAAAATAATTAGAACTTGGATCTGCAATATGATTTACACACAAAGTTAACAGCTATTTATTCCTAGTTTAAGTAGTACACAATTTCACCAAAGGCAAAACAAGCATTCCATCAGATAACAGGAAGCAAGAAGCAAAAAGCAAGTACACAAATGATGTAGCTTGGCTGGTTCACAGATTTGGTATTTGGTATTTTACCTCACTAATTCTCTTTCACACTTGCAGGATCTTATTGTCTTTCCTAATCCAACTTCTTTTCCAGGCTAATTGAGCAGCCAGCTCAAAGCAAAATAAACTAAACTATGACAAATAATTGTTCACAATTACCAGTTTCAAAAAAAAAAAACTGTTCCTCAAATCACTAGTCAAGCATCCAAGCCCCATAATATATACCCATGATCTCACAAAGGGCAGCAGCATCTCAACCATATCCTTCCAAACCCATTTACTATGAAGATCTTTTCTAAGAGAGAAAGAGAAGGATATTGTAATTACTTTGTTGTACTCTAAAGCATATACAACTACCACATCAACTTCAATTATTTCAAGACTACGGTAGAAAGTGAGTTTCACCTATTTCATAGAGCTGTTGGATTACAGTAACAGAAAATTACAAGTAGACAAAGTTAACTATTCAAAAGTACAGAAACAGAACTCAAGCCCCTTCCAGTCCGACAACACCGTAAATGTATCATCTCCCATCTCTTAACTTCACCACCACATCATTTTCAGCTACTTGTTTCATCACCTAATCAAATGAAACCAAATAAATAATGAAAACATTAAATTGTTCATCAACCCCACAAACAAATGCTTGCCCACTACATCTAATAAATATGCAAGTTTAAATTTTTTACATATCATACACTTGATTGTGACAGATTTTTCTGACACCTTTCTATATATAGGAAAATGAAAACACATTTTCTTGAATTATGTTTTTTTAGAGTAGAGAGAAGGGTAGTCGGTACTACTTGTTTGGAAAGATATGGTCCCCCATCTTAGGGTTTCATTGGAATCCACACCAAAAGAAGAAGACAGACTTTTCCATGCTTAAGCTGCTGCTACTACTACTACTAACGGATGGAACTCTTTTCCAAGAAAACGATGCAGTCAGCATCGTAAATGATGCATACTTTACCTCCCATGCCCTAAAAAATACACTCCTTCCATCTCCTACCAAACTATGCAAACAAAAGGGTTTTCAAAACCCACAAAATAAGTGAAGAAAAAGAGATCATGAACCCCAAAAAGATTTTCAAGATTATGCAAGTTTTGAGCAAATAACAATACATTCACTTAATCTGTTTCACCAAAAATGGATAAAAATTATTACAGTAATAAATAAAGGAACCTGAGCAGGTGATACAAAACCAAGAAAAGGGTATTTGAACACATACAAAGATTTTCCATATTACAAAAATAGAAACACTCAATGGAGAAGTAATAATGAGAAACAAAACCCAGTACTTTTGAAATGATATATAGGGTGAAAAAATAATGTATAGTATAAATTACAACTTACTTTGTACCCACTAATTCTAAATCAAGAAATCCTCTCTAAATGGAAGCTTTGAGCAAACAAGAATTCACTCCCTTAATTTGTTTCTCCAAAAAAAGGAAAGAATGGATGGGAAAACAGTAACAAGAAACAAAACACAGATTGTTTAAAGGCAATAATAATGGTCTTCTTCTTCTTGTCCAAGAAAAGAAAATGATTAGCTTGGTACATACATACATACATAGAAATAGAAGAAAAAGCTCACCTATGATGAGAGCTAATTTCTTGGAGAGAACTTTTTAGAGTTTTTCACTTTACCAAATGAAGAAAAAGGGAAGAAGAGGAAGAGGCATACAGTAGAGAGTATGGTGACTGTGTCAGTGAGAGAATGACAGTGTGTGAGCTGGTGGTGCCAGAGATTTTATAATATGTGTGCTGTTATATGGTAAGAGGTGTATGCACCATTTTGTTTTTTCTTACGGAGTATGGAGTATTTTTTTTATAAACGATAAAAAACACATTTTAAGTATAACTATTTTTTATGAGTTTTCTATCTAAACCGTCAGGGGTTTATATTTTCAATCTAAATTATCATCATCTATTTATTAAAACACAACTGAATTATTAAGTGTTTGTGTTTCTTACTTGAACTATCACCAACTATTTATCAAAACACATATCGATTAGTATCTGATGATGTTGGAAACTCGCAAAAAAATGATATTTCATACTTTCTCCGTTTCAAAATAATTGATTGGTTTTAACTTGACACGGAGTATAAGAAAGTAAAGAAGACTTTTGAATCATGTGTTTGTTAACTAAAGATATGTAGAATGTACCAAAACGTCATTTAATCTTGTGGTCTTCAACATGCCATATGGAAAGTTGAAATAAAAGAGTTGTTAAAAATGAATGAAATAGACTAAAAAAAAAGTAAGAGAAACATTTTAAAACGGAGGAAGTACTATGTTTTTTACCATTATCATTTAATTATTTTTAAATTTTCAATTAATTTTTTTAATTATCCGCATAGAGTATCATTTGACATCATTTTAAAACAAAAAAGTAGAGAATATACACCCATGTACTATTATATATTAGTTGAGGTGTGTTTTGATATATAATTTGTGATAATATAGGGGAAAATAAATAGCTGATAACTCAAATAGAAAATTTAAAAAAAAATATTTGAGGTATATATATATATATATATATATGAAAAGAGAATGGGACGTGTGGATGGTTGTTTAAAAGAGGTGCCAAGTGTACAGCTCTTATTGACAGCTTTTTCTGTTGCATAGAGTTTTTTGGCTGCTTTCTCTTGGAACTTCCTTTTCCTTCCCCGCTAATTAGTTGTCTTTTTTTGGGGTTTAATGCCGTCAATTTCCCCATTTATGTGGCATGGATTTAAGTTATATATGATCATTGTAAATATTTTTTATGTTTATTAGTGTAACTTAAATCTACGGTCAGTGTTAATAATGTTTATGTTTGTTAATGTAAGTTTACTTATTGTGATACTATCATGTAACATAATTTTATCTTATTCATTCATGTCACAAAAGCTTAAATAAAGTCAAAGTAGTTATTCAATTTCGCCTTTTCTAAATTATTATGCTAGATGTTTCGGCCGGCGAGTCCTATTCGCCTTCCCCTATCATATTTTCTTAGTGGGTAGGGTGGTCAACTTAGAGGGCGCCCACCTCCTCTTCAGATGTGTAGTATGACTGACTCTAATAGATCATGCCAACTCATTTACTAGTTATTTCTTTAAATCATAAATGTGATAATGAAGATCGGATCTCCCGTCGCTAACAATTGAGTGTGTATTCCATGTAATGAATATATATCAGTTAATAACGTGTTCGTTGTCAAGGTAGATCTTTTCTTTGTCTTTCAATGCAAAGAAGTTGCTTTATTGCATAGAGTAGTGACAGAGCCACCTTATGATAAAAAGTGTCAATTGAAACCCCCTCACTGAACAATTACACTGTTTAGCTAGGTCAAATTTTTAATTTTATGTATAAGCACTATATGTTGACTCCCCTTATTTTTTTACGCGTGTCTACTTTTTTATATTTGACACATCTTAATAAAAAATAGGCTCCGCCACTGACATAGAGGTCGCTAAAATTGCTAGTAGAATCGCTATTGTAAGTTTATCGAAGTCTACACTATACTTATTGATTATCAAAAAATGACATACAAACCCTTCTCATCTTGGGCTAGTTTCTGAATAGCTAAAACAAGATAGAATAGGCCATCACATTTTGGGGTTAAAAATGAGAGACTTTAAAAAGGAAATGGCAAGCAAGAAGGAGAGTAGTAATGTCAATTGTTTTCAGCCATGTTCCCAGTAACGTAAGTGCTTTTGGGTGGTGTGGGTCATTTCATCAAATCTTTGAGAATGAGCCCAATCTCCTTTGTATACCGTTGTTGCTATAAGAAATATTGATATCGTTACTCTATAAAAATTAATGATCTATGGCTAAACATATTTCCTAAATTAACACAGTTTTGCTAGTTTCATAATTAAATTATTCCTTATTTTCGTCACACTCATAACTTTTAAGGGTTTAATCCTCCGAAGATGTGGATGCTCTTGCAAATTCTAGGGCAAAAGTATGAAGCAATCCAGTCAATCACTAACATTCGCTAAGAAATGGAAATCCAATACTCAAATTAATAAGTAAATGCTTAAATGTAATTATATCAAAGAAAAATACATGATAAAGAAGAGACTCTAAGTTGTTGTTCACAAGCAATTTAACCATACTAAATAGGATAAGTGAAGTATTTATAGTAAGGCTAAGGATAAGCTTGATAAATTTGAAATACCCTACCTAGACCTTAAAATACAATTAGGTCGAAAGTAGCAAAAACTAAAGATGTGAGTCATCTCCACGTTTTGAAATCATGAAGATGTTTCATGTTGCCTCCTCTCCAGTCGTCTCCATGTTTTATAAACGTGGAGACGTTTCTCCATTGTACTCCAAGGATGCCGAATTTGCTTGGCTCAACGTTTTAAATTGTAGAGTCGTTTCTTGGTCCACTATTTTGACAACTTCTATCTCTTCTTCACATAAACACTTTTTGACTTGAGGACTTATTTTCACGATCTTTTAAAGCACTTCGATGACTTGATGTTGACGTAAAAACCCTCTTTATCATGAGTGCTAACCGAAATGTATCATCAATTAGGGTATTTACACCCAATGTTTGAAAGTATGTATATAATAGAGACAATCATTATTAGGGATAAATGTACTTGAACACATTCGTATTATTAATAAGATTAATATATTTATGGCATTTGAAATTATTGAATTATTATTTGATTGTTTGTAATTATTCATTAATGTGCATCCCTTGAGCTTACGTTGTCATTAATAGAGTGAGATATTGATTATAGAGCATAACTCTAAAATAATTTTGACTAATGATCATCGTGAATGGGATATCGATGATATGTTATAAGTCGACATGTGGTCTGCATCACATTCTTAGAGAATGTAGTATGTCTCACCTGCTACTAGTAATGGTTACTAGTGATGAACACATGAATACTTTTGGAAAGTATTGGTATACCCTGCTGATAAACTATTTGTTAGACATGTCTAGAGTGTTATCAGCGTGTGGGAGATAAAGATCATTTGACTTGAGGTCAATACGCACCTTGTTTACAGAGTAATGTACTTTGACCCTGTCCTAAGCTTAAACTCCTTATAGGATAAGATACGGCCTGTGTTGGGAGCATTATGATGTAAACTAAGGTGGTAATTGGGCCAAGAATATGATTAATTCCTCGATTGGATATTCGAGAAAACACTCAACTTCTCAGTGATGTTAGGTCGACCAAGTCATTGGCCAATGCAAGAGACATATTTAGAATATGGTCTAGTTGTCGATTAATATAAATGAGATAAAGTGATCAAGCCAATTGGATAGACACATGTCAAATCCTAAGCTTGATCGAGTGTGTCGCGAATGAAAGGAATTTATCATCTCACATAAAGGTTATGTTTGCTGGATTCATATAAACGTACTTCACATATTGAGTTCGTCGTACGACGCAGTCTAGGAATTCCGTGTGGACCTTAATTGAATTAATGTCAATATATGAAGGCCTATAGGGTCACACTATGTCGATTGTCTCTTCGGTCTAAGGGTGTATTGAGAAAGTATTAAATATTCGATTTGGAATCGAGATATTTAAATTGATAATAACTATGAGATAATTTCTATTAGATGGAAATTATTTAATTGAGTCAAAATTAGATTTTAGATTTAATTAAATGTGCTTAATATATATTAACAAAAATGACGTAAGGCGCCGCGATGCCTACTAGGTTGAGCCGTGGCGCCGACCTGGCAGTGGGCCCAGTCAGACTGACCCACTACACCTTGGTTTTTGGGCCAGGCTTGGAGCCCAACCCTAATAAAATTTTAACCTAAAATTTACTATATATAAAGCACTACCCCATTGTTCATGATAAGCTTATTCTATTAAATAATTCTAGACTTAGAGTCTATGATAAAACTCTCTCAAACCTCTGCCAAGATTTCCTGGCTTTCTTGACAAATGAATACAACGTAGCAAGGTGCTTGCAGTCGAAGGGGCAATAACCTAAAAAGGAGGAAGGAAACTGCTCAAGATCACGTGTCCACCCTTTAGTAAAAGACTCCAGATTTTTATAACCTGTAAGTGTTATGTTCAAGTTTACTTTACAGGTTTGATTGTCATATAACCATACCAGAAGGAATTATTGGGGTAAGAAATAAAATTTTAAACTTCCGTTGTGCTTTACTTATATGTTTTGAACCCAACAAAATCCTACAGTGGTATCAGAGTCCATGCTGGTTCAGTGGTTATATAACAATTGAATAAGATAATAATATGGGTTAAACATAAATTTGGTTTTCAAACTGAATTAAAACAAAGCTTATTGAAATCCTACATATGTTGACTAAACATTTAATCTTTTGATGTCACCCTAAACTATCAACTACGCTAAATCGAGGAAGTCATTCCGTTCTAACTCGAACTAAGCCAAAGTGCAGATAACTGGTTCATTGCGAATATGGTGCACGGTGAAGAACGAGTAGGAATGAATGATGGTCGATATGTGCATTATTGATAATGGTGGGTGATGATAAAGGATCTGTGATCTGATCCCTAAATTGGATTTAGGGTTCGAACGATTTTTAGAAAATAAACACCAAAATATTCTGTCAGGACGTCGGCACCGCGGCCCTATGGTAGGGCACCACGACGCTTGCTAGGGTTTTCAAATAGCGGCATCGTGGCACCGGTCATGGTGAAAGGCAAGGGCCGCGACTCCTGTCCCAAGATCCACGATTAAAAGCTTCATTTTAAAATTTTGGACTTGCTGGATAGTAGGCTCCGCGGCCCTAATGCACTGTAGAAGCCGAAAGGCTTCTACCTTACCAGCGTTGCGACTCAATGGTGGAGCGCTGCGATTCTAATGCATTGGTTTCGGCTTATGCCTTACTGGCGCCGCGACTCTAATAATTAGCGTCACGGCCCCACCTGTAAAATAAAGATTTTTTTTAAGTTCAGAATGTTTAACCCACGATTATTACTATACATTATATTATTTGATAAGTATACTGTTTATATGCTAAATGTCAATATGTTTGTCACTTAAATAATTAGTATAGTGTCCGCACTATATATGTCTGGGTAGGCTGCGCCCAGTATTTGTTAGACGCATAATGCATGTCTGGGTAGGCGGCACCCAGTATGTGTTTAGTTAAGATGCTTTGTTGGACATATCATGCTGGTGTTGATCTTGGTTAAAACTCTGAATTAAAATGTTCCCCAAAATTTAATACAACTCTCATTTAAAATGAACGCGTCGTCCATTATAATTGATTGTAGTGCAAAATCCTTTTCGGATAGATGAGTATTTATGCCACAACATTTGCTCTAAGTCTACGAGGACTCAGACTCTTTCATAGATGCATGTTAAATGTAGAAATGGGTGATAAACCTTCATGAGTATTTACACCACAGTATTTACTCTATAAGGCAAAACCCACTTAGATACATAATTGCAGTCACATAATGGGGTTGACTTTAGGTTGTCATGGCGCCACAACGTCGGACAAGCTGAGGGACGCAGATCGATTGTTTAGAATATTCGGTCAACCAAGAGTTATAAATTGTTTGTAATTGGTTTAGAAACCTACCAGATTGTGCTATTGAAGTTATCAGCCACGGCAAGCACGGAGATAGCATGAACCTGGATCTTGGCCCATTATGACTATATTTTATATGAGTCAGTATTCTTCCATGGGGTCGAAGAGTATGTTAAAATAGTGAGAGCTAATTAAACTAAAGACCATGTTAATTAGTTAACGAATGTGTTCAATAGAAATTATATTAGAGTTTAATTTCAAGTCTATCTATTTCTTCAGATTATATAATCTATTATATAAAATGTTGAATCTATCACTGAAAATGTTGGTCGAGAACACTACCACAAAAACCTCTTGGACGAGGTCAAGGGAATGGTAAAAGACTACATACCGCTATTCAAGACTCCCAAACGAGAAATTGAGGTACCCGGAGAGGATCCTAAGCGTTACACTGGGGAATTAAATAAGCCCTCTGAGAAGGCTACCCACAATACCTCCGATGTTACTAACTATTATGGGACACCTCAAGGGCCAGCCCATGCACCGTCACCTACTTGGTGGGCAATTGCCCTCAATGCCCGTGCTTCTCCCTTTAAAATCGCATCACGACTAGTATAAAGAATTGAGATCTTTGAGGAATTGAGAATAGTCAGGCCATCATGCTTCAGCCACGAAGTTCTCCCGACATGCGCACACATCTATGCTTATGTGAGATGTCCTTTCCACAAATATCAACCATGCCACACTGCCGTTGAATGCTTATCTCTCAAGAAAATGATTATAAGGCTGATTGATGACAAAAAGATCCAAAATCTATGAGGTCCACATTCTGTATTAGTTCATGGTCCGATCGTCCCCGATAAAGAAATCACACTGGACACACAAGTCTGGCGCTATGACTTCACCGGTTTTGAAGACGCATATGCGAAAATCTAGTAGAAATTAGCCAGTACAAGGAATGTCCATCCAATCAAAGTTGCTTGGAAGCCCTCACCCGACATACCAGAGAAAAAAGAATTTGTTTGTACCATTTGGGAGAACTCGTACATGACATCAAATGATGTGAAGCTTTCAAGTTTGAGCTAGAGAACTTGACCAACACATAAATGATTTGGGTAGTATTACCCCGCCTCTACTAAGAAGTAAGGCCAGTGGGTAAATGTGTAGTTGTAAGGACGACAACCCGCCATGGCTTCGAGGAGAAGCCATCTTTTGAGTAGATTTAGGCGTCCCTTACCTTTTTAATCAAATGTTATCCCCTCATGTTTAATTGTAAAATAAATTACGTCTGACCTGATGGTTCAATGAGGATACGTAGGAAGCCCTTATCGGGCCTAATTTGGGTAAAACAACATTAGGGATGACTTTTATGTAAAGCGAACTACGGAAGGGCCTGACTTCCTATGGAGGGATACATAGGCAGTGATAATTTATATTTCCTCTATGTTTTTAAGAATGCTCGGGCGGCGAAGGGTCACCCTAGGGTCATTTCTGATAGCATCATGGTAGCAAGTTAACCATAGACTCGCAAGACGAAATCCACAAAAAAATGGCCAAAATACCCAAAAACCTCAGGATGGACGATCAATCAAGTATTTGGATCAAACACATGCATTTATGTGTTATTTTGTGTGCAAATTTATATGCGATATATTGTATTATTTATTTGACACTAACTTACTAATGTCAACTACTTTTGAGTTTTTACTATCTTAAAGAGGGGGTCGATTCGTGTCATGTCACGCCGGCATACTTTATAACATCTAAAGCTGCAACAACATCCCTTTCTGACTAGAACAAAGAAATAATGACTGGTACTTTGGATAATTAATGTAATAAATACACACTCGTCATAAGGGACCCCGGGATCTCAAACCCTAAGGAAGCATCACACCACGAGAATATGATCAATATGCTATTTGAAAGAGTTACCGACCATCAGGAGATGATTGCAAGAGCTGAAATGGCCAATACCGCCAGAGAAGCACCCGTTGAGACAAGGAAGCCTCCTCCGTCATTTCCATACCTGAGTTCTCCATTACCCGACCACTTTCCGGCTTACCCCCTCTGGAACCATACCATCTACTTAAACTTCGCTCAATATCAAAGTTCCTTACATTGATACTTCTTACCATACCCCCACCGCCAGCCAATACTACCCAAATACCTAGAATTTCCCGCTCAGTGCCTTCATACCAAGCACCACCACCTACTCATACAGATCCCATCGTACATCCAAATACTATAACCCGATCTACTTTATGAACTACAAGCACTCCCAAAAACTGCCAAGCGCACCCCATGGCATCCTTCTATACCTCTATCACTCTAATAGACTCTTCTAAAAAAAATAGACCATTACGAGGAGATGGAAAGGGCCTGGAGAACCGACCAAGAAAAATGGGACAAGGAAATAGAGCCAAAAATAGTAGAACTGCCCGAGAACTCTAACAGGGCTATCTGAAAGGCAACAGGACAAAGCTACAATTATCTTTATATGCATCCCAACTTGTACCTATCTGAGGGATTCAAAGTGCTCAAGTTCAAGATGTTCAACGAGACGGGAAATCCCAAATCTCGCTTATGATCATACTACGACCAACTGGTCAGAGTAAGGAGTAATCAGGCTTTAATCATGAGACTTTTCAGCTAGAGCCTGACTGATGAAGCTTCTGAATAGTTTAGCTCTCAAGACATACATCGTTAGTCTACTTGGGAAGACATGGCAGAAGCTTTCATGGAAATATTATAATTTAATGTGGAGATTGTACCCTATCGATACTATCTGGAGAAGGTAAAAAAGAAGTTCACTAAGAATTACCGTGAATATACATGTAGATAGAGGGTTGAGGTCGCCCGAGTACAACTTCTTATGAGAGAAACATTGTTGGTCTCAATCTTCATTCAATCTCAAGAGTCGACACAAGTTGTTCGAAAGGTTGAGCGCCGCTGAACTCATCAAAACCATTCCACCTAAACCTGTTAATTCTGGAAGTTTCTTTTACCAAGTCGATCAGATATGTGCTTACTATTCTGGCAAAAACAGACATAGCACAGAAGACTGTATTAATTTGAATCACAAGATACATAATTTGATTGATAAAAGGGAAACCACATTGTAGGTAGCGGCACCAAATATAAACACCAATCCTCTACCCAGTCATGGTAATAATCACATCCACCAAATTGAGCAGAAAGAAGACTGGGCCGTCTGCAAGCCACTAATCCAAGTATCTATTGAGAGTTTAGAGCAAACGGTGGCCTTTCTCACCATACAAGAACAACCTCAATTCAAAGTGCTAATCTTGACACCGGTTGTAGCATAGGTATCTCAAGAAATGGTACATGCTCTGAGAAAGGAATTTGTCATCCAGGCCATAGTCGCTCATGGTATGACATGGTTCGAGAGATGCTACACTCCCGAGGAATTAACATGAGGAGCCAAGAAAATAAGGAATTAGAGAAGGCCTATTACAGAAGGAGAGGCCGAGGACTTCTAGCGATGAATGCAACCCAAATAATATTCTATCGTTGAACATCTGAAGAAAATGCCAGCTCAAATATCAGTGATGGTGTTACTACTAAGCTCCTCACAACACCGACATGCCTTGATAGAGGTATTGGATGAAGCATATGTCCCTGCGGGCACAAGCAGTGAAAGTCTAGCCGACATGGTGGCCTATGTAATCGAATCCCATCAGATATCCTTTACTAAAGATGAGTTGCCAAAATTAAGAATGGCACACAACAAATCTCTTGATAACACCGTCAAATGCAGATACAAGGTTGTGGCATGAATTTTAGTGGACAACGGAGCTGACCTCAACATCTGTCCTGCATTTATGCTTAGACAATTAGGCTAGGAGTATTAGAAAGTACTTGTTACACCTTGTGTTTTCATGCATTGTCATTACCGTAATGTAGCTAACATGACCCCAAAGTTGGTAGGCCCCTTCAAAATTTTTATAAAGGTTTATGGATGTGTTGAGTAAGTTTGGAAAAGTTTAAAGACTTATCAGATCAATGAAAATGTGTTTCAACAAACGTTCTTCCTATATAAGGCTCCATTTTGACCTTAAACTCATTTTCATAATTGTTACAACCCTAATCAACTCATATACTCTATCTAAGAGATTTCAAATGATCTAAGGTGAAATTAAAGATAAACCACATAAATCTGACGTAGGGAATCCCGTGGTTATCATGGAATTGTCTTTCTTCGTGTTGTATCAACTTTGAAAAATAGTTGCCCTTGAAGTAAGCTCTGTTTTGGAATGATTCTTGGGGTTTAAGGTAAGTTTCATATCCATCTTCTTACCTTTAAGATTAAACAAGTGTTTGAGGATTACTTGTTGAAGAAATTCCATAAAACATGAGTTTGTGAACTTGAAGCTAGGATAAGTTGTTGTTGGGCTGTTTTATTGAAGTTATGGAGTTGTAATAGTAGTGAATCTTTGATGTATGTGTTAAAGAGATTACATGAATGAATTTGAGAAGGTTGTGGTGTTGTTATAGGTATATATTAAGCTACAAAGATAATACAAATGTTATGCACGCAAGGTGTTCGACAAAATGTCTAAATAAACTCTCTTATAAGCTATTAATTTGTTATTGAAATAGACCGTTCGTATAATGTAGATAATAATTCATAGAACATACAATGCCTCGTGGGATTCGTATAGCTACAATGACAATGTATGTAGGGTTTAATTTTCTTTCTTTTAGCATGATCGACTTCATAATAATAACTACAAAATGCTTCATAATAAGAATTTTATCCCTAATCACTAAGAGAATACTTGTATTATATTCTATTGGTTGATTGTCATATTTTATTTGTGCTTCATCAGGAGTATGTTTCACCCTCAAACCTATAATCTTTATATTGATAAGACAAGGTTCATTAGTGTCATTCCAAAAGCTAAAAATGGTAAGTTTTATCTTCTTATTGATTCATATGGAAATGGAAGGCAACATGTAATCCGCATAATAGTTGGAGGTGTAACGACCTTATGTCACTCTGACATGCCATGTTCTTCAGGTGGTCTTTATATGTATATGTTATGTATTTATACTTCCCTCAGAGGCCTATGGCATTATATACGTAGCTTATACAGATATGATATTGATGATATTGCCCATAGAGGCCTACGCCATTATATACGTGATATACTGTATACATGATATTACCCACATAGGCCTACGACTTATATTATATGTATATGCAGTTGGTCCATTGTGACACTTATGACTTTAAGGTGGTATCTCTTGGTTCCCTTCACTTACTTTTGCCTTATTTACATTTATTTATGCCCTATATATTCAATACATTCTTTCTTACTGACGTCCCCATTGTTGGGGCACTATGTTTCATGCCCACAGGTGCAGGTAGACAAACATATGCACTTCCACAGTAGGTTGCTCAGCTCAACAGTTGGTTATCACACTCATTTTCTTTTGGACTTTCTATCTAGAGAGTGGTAGGCTATACTGCTGGTGTATATAGTCATTTTGGTTATGTCGGGGCCCTGTCCCGACCTGATGATATATGATAGTACTCTTATAGGCTTGCAGATGGGTAGTCTTTGTATAGTTGCTTTGTACAACCTTGTCGACATTCTTATTAGTTGTTTATACTCTTATTAAGGCCTTATCGGCCCCATTATGTGTGTGTGTATATATATATGTTGCTTTGTTGTCTTATGTTACAAGCTGTTCTATTCAGACTTCTATCATATTGTCATTCTGAGGCCTTGTCGGCCCAAACGGTTATGCATACATGTTATGATATACATGTGGTAAACTCGAGCCGTTCAAGCACCGTGTGTTGCCCCCTCCCAAGGTTAGGGTATGACAGTAGAATTCATAACTACCCCAATAATATCGTATCGGTAATCAAGGAAGTCTATAAAGGAACATGCTTCTATGTCGTAGAGCTGGTAGGAGCCTCTCACAGATGAGATGATGAACAAACTCCCATGACATATGTGTACAAGATGACCGCATCTGCTATGCTCCAGTATGGGTTTGAATCTAGGAAAGGTTTGGGTAGGGATTTGTAAGGTATAACAGAACCGGTATCCATCCCGAAAAATAGTTTCCATTTTGACCTCAAGTATGTTTCCGACCCTGAAGAAGCCTCCGAAGCGGACCGGAAGAAAAGGGGTCCCCCAAAGTTATGAAAGCCAATTTCAAACTTGTACAAGTCATTTCCAGTCAGAATACCAATGCACAATGACGAAGATGCAAAAGAAGGGTTAGGTATGTTGTTCCTAGAGTAAAATTACACCGTGATACTGGAGTAATACAGCGAAGCGCCCACCATCTGTGATGCTAATCCGGGTGAGCAACTATCCAATTGGACCTCTACCTCACTCTTGGCTCTATGGTAGAGATGATGAATTTAGATTTCTGTAAAATCGGTTAAAGTCGGCTGAGGCCCGAATCTTCACCATTTGCACCTTTTAATTTCCTCGTGATGTTTTAAAAATGGAAATGACTTAATGTTGATCCGAGTCAGGACCACAGTTTATACTTTTTTTTTATCAAATTAATGAAGCCTCAATTTATGTGGAAAATGGTTTTCTCTTTTTACGCATATGAGTTTTATACACTAACAATGTTTTGCCTTATTTTTCAGTAATAATAATAAAACAAATGTCATGACATGTCGTGAAACGTGTGAGTCAAGTGACACGGACGAAGGGGAATATGATGAAGAAACCATGTTACCCGAGGGTTTTGTCGAAGAGGTAAAGCAATTTGAGAATGAATAGAAACCCAATCTGGATGATACTGAAGTAATCAACCTTGGGATGAAGAAACACTTAAGGAAACTAGGATAAGTGCACATTTGAAGTGCCTCAAAAAGAGGAACTAATAAATTTGTTGAGAGAATATGTCGACATCTTCACGTGTTCATACACAGACATGCCCGGGTTAAGCACAAAAGTAGTGTCCCATAGGTTACCCATCAATTAAGGTTTCACCCTGGTTAAGTAGAAAATTAGACAGTTTAAACTGGACTTAAGTATCCGAATTAAGAACGATGTTGAATAACAGATCAAGTCTGGCGTAGTGGAAGTAATTCAGTATCAGACGTGGTTAGCTAACCTTGTGCCAATAATGAAGAAAGAGGGAAAGATTTAGATTTGCGTGGACTACCATTACATCAACAGAGCTAGTCCCAAAGATAATTTTCCATTCCCGAACATCCACATACACATCGATAATTGTGTGAAGCATGAGTTGCAATCATTCGTGGATTGCATCGTCGGTTACCATCAGATTCTGATGAGCAAAGAGGACGCACAGAAAATAACCTTTATCACCCCATTGGGAGTATACCATTACCGTGTGATGTCGTTCGACTTCAAGAACTCAGATGCCACTTATATGAGAGCAAGGACTTCCATCTTCCACGACATGATGCATAAATAAATAAAGGTTTACATGGATGACATCATAATCAAGTCAAGAGAAAGATCAGATCATACTATGCACTTGTGGAAGTTCTTTGAGATGCTCCAGAAGTTCAATATGAAGCTAAACATGACAAAGTGGGCATTTGGAGTGCCCGCCGAAAAACTGTTGTGATTCATAGACAGCCGGAGGGGCATAGAACTAGATCCCTCAAAGATCAAAACCATCAAATAACTACCTCCACCAAAGACTAACAAAGAGGTCATGAGTTTTTAGGAATGTTGAACTACATCGGACGCTTCATAGCACAGTCCACGATAATTATGGAACATATCCTTAAGTTGCTGAAAAATGATGCACCTACAAAATGGACGAATGAGTGTCAGAAAGTATTTGATACCATCAAGAAGTACCTCTCCAATCAACTTATGTTGGTCCATCCCAGACCAGAAAGCCCATTGTTACTGTACCTGTCGGCGTCAGATAATGCTTTCAGATGTGTGTTAGGATAACACGATGAAACTGGCAAGAAGGAGCGATCCATTTACTATCTCAGTAAGAAATTCACTACATGCGAGGCGAGATATACCTTGGTGGTGAAAATGTGTTGCACTTTGAAGTGGGTATCCCAGAAACTAAGGCACTAATTGTCATTCTACACTACCTACTCATCTCTAAGCTGGACCATTGCAAGTACATCTTTCGTCAGCCCATGCCCATAGGCAAGCTGGCCAAGTGGAAAATGCTTTTGAGCGAGTTTGACATCACATATGTAGTTCAGAAGGCTATCAAAGGACAAGCACTAGCTGACCTACCCACAGAAAGTCCGGTCGATAAAGATTTCGAACCACTCAGGACATATTTCACAAACAGGAAAGTATTAACAATAGAGGGAGAGGCAGCCGAAACCTATTCAGGCTGGAAAATATTTTTCAATGGTACAATCAATTACAAAGGTTCGAGAATCAAAGCGGTTTTGGTGTCAGAAATAAGAAAACATTACCCAATAGTTGTGAAGAGACACCAGCAATATGGTAGAGTACGAGTCCTGCCTCCTATGTCTCCCCATGGCTCTCAACATGGATATCTAGGAATTATTGGTAATAGGTGAATCAAATCTATTAATTCACCAGGTCCAGGGAGAGTGGGCTACAAAGAATGAAAAAATCATTCCATACGTAAGTCTTGCACAGAGGTTGTGCAAAAGATTTAGAAAGATCGACTTCAAGCACACCCAAGATCCCAGAATGAATTCACCGATGCTCTTGCAACCATAACATCTATGATATAACATCCCAAGAGTAGTCATATTAACCAACCAGAGATAAGTATCAGAGAAGAACACACTTACTATTCCTATATGGAAGCAGAACCTGACGGCAAGCCTTGGTACACCGACATAAGCACATACTTGGAGAAAGGAGAGTACCCCAAAAATATCACAAATAACTCGAAGAAAACCGTCCGAAGAATGGCCAACGGGTTCTTTTTGAAGAAAGGGTTACTCTTCAAGAGAACGCCTGATCTCAGGCTACTCAAATGTGTAGACACGCATAGGCCATAAAACTATTAAAGTAGGTACATGCCAGTACTTGTAGTCCTCATATGAATGGGTTCATCCTAGTCAAGAACATCTTGAGACCATGATATTATTGGATGACCATGGAAAACGACTGTAGTAGGTTTGTGCAAAGATGTCGTTAGTGCAAGATTCATGGACATTTGATCAGAGTCCCACCGAGTGAACTCAATGTCATGAGCTCACCATGGACATTTATCGTCTAAGGCATGGACATTATTGGACATAGAGCCAGTTGCATCCAATGTATATTGGTTCATCCTGGTCGCCATAGACTACTTCACCAAATGGGTTGAAGCTACCTCCCACAAGTCAATAACGAAGAAAGTGGTAGTTGATTTTGTGTGAAACAACATTATCTTCCAATTTGGCATTCCAGAGTCCATCATAACAGACAATGGAGAAAGTATGAATAGTCACCTGATGAAAGACATTTGTGAGAAATTCAATATAACCCATAGGAATTCTACCGCTTACAGGACACAGATGAACGGATTCGTAGAGGCATCCAACAAGAACATCAAGAGAATACTAAGTAAAATTATGGATAATTACAAGTGTTGGCATGAACAGTTGCCCTACACATTGCTAGAATATCGAACGACAACTCAAACCTCAGTAGAAGAAACACCATACTTATTTGTCTATGGTATTGAAGCAGTAATACCAGCCGAGGTAGAGATACCGTCACTCAAAATCATACAAGAGGCAGAACTGGACAACACATAATGGGTTCGAAAATGATACGAGCAACTGGTTCTGATCGATAAGAAAAGGATGATCATTATATGTCATGTCCAACTGTACTAGAAAAGGATGGCTCGCGCTTTCAACAAGCAGGTCAAAACTCAACTCTTCCAGATAGGACAACTGGTAATCAAACACGTGTTTCCATATCAAGATGAGTACAAAGGAAAGTTCGCACCAAATTGGCAAGGTCCCTACATGGTCCGTAAGGTCTTATCCGGAGGAGTTGTGATCTTATCAGAAATGGATGGCCAAGAGTTGCCTAAAGCAATCAATGTAGAAACAATCAAGAGATACTATGCGTGAAGGCATACTTTTCAACTTGTAATCTCATTTTTGCTTGTGATCACTACATAAGACCTATCTCTTATGGCGGAGATACATAGAAAAATCCTCATCGGATTGGGTCTTCTTCTCTTGTAATAGAAAAACCAAATAACATTCTTTTTAATATGAACTACGCGATGACCTGATTTCTCGAGGTTGGATACGTAGGCAGTCCATGTAAGACTCGATCACATTGTTATAAAAATCTATCATTTTGTTCCGAACTACGTTCGACATGATTCCTGCTACGACAGGATAAGTAGGAGCTCCTCGAGCTTGGTTGCACAAAAAAAACCAAAAAACCTGTCACGACCCAAATCGGAGGGACGCGATGGGCACCCGAACCCCACCCACCGAGTACCGCTAATCGTACAACCAACTTCTAATCACAATTGAATACGGACTAAGCTGAAAAAAATTATAGAAAATCTTAACCAGAAATCTAATTTTTATATAGACATACCCATACCAAGGCCGACAAGGCCATACAAGACCACTATCCATAGGACACTTGTCTACAAGTCTCTAAAGAATACATGACATCATAAGGACGGGACATGACCCCGCCATACCCATATGTAGATGCAAAAATACTATAGCACGACCAACTGCAACTCTGAAACAAATAGAGTGCTCCAACATCAGCTGAACCAACAACCTACTAGCGTGAACCATCACCTACTTTAACTGAACCTGCGGGCATGAAACGCAGCGTCCTCAGACAAAAGAGACGTCAGTACGACTAATGTACTGAGTATGTCAGTCATGAATAATAACATAACATGGATATAACAACAACTGAAGCAGGAACAACGGACCAATAGTACATATCTCTGAGGGTCCTAATACATACGCCTAAATATTATGCACAATGCGGTATACATATACATTGGCCCAATTGGGCATCTTTCTTACCATAACAACCTCTATGGGCATCATTTCATGTCGGCCTCTGTGGGCATAATATGTCTAAATGTCATGCACAATGCGGTAAATACATATATACTGGCCACATAAGGGTATATATATATATATATATATATATATATATATATATATTGGCCCTTAATCAGGCATTTTCCTTCATTAAGCCACACATGTTTTATCATTATCATATCCCAGCTGATCAGGTGGTCTGTGTATCCCGTTTTCCGTCCCCAATATACGGTCTCGGGTAAAACAGGAATGCAATGCAAATGAAAATGCATGAATAACAAACTTATCCTGGGTGACACAATATCTTTGTACCTTCGGCTAAATTATAAACATCAACATCTTTTCAGTATGCCTCAATAAGGACTTATGAACATATTTAGACATGCTTTTAGCATAGGAATTAATACCATGATCATTCTTAACTACTAGGAGTAGAGTAATTTATGGAACAATATCACGATTATATTTCGTTACATGGAACATACCAAAAGAAAGAAATAATTTGTCTTAACATACCTCGATAAGTGAAGCAAACTTTAATCAAAACAAGAGCTTGGCCGAGAAATTTGCAAAGCATAGCACGAGATTTACAGAAAAGGAAAAAAGCAAAATTTTCTCTAAGTGAGCAACGAGTGGACTGATTTATTCTCCTCCAAAGCAAAGTGCAATGTTAACCAAAATGAAATTGAAACAAAAGAGCCGATTCGACTATCAAGGAATGCTATATATAAAATGAATAGTTTTCTTCCTATAAAATGTCTCAAAGGAATATATTAATAGACCCCCCCTAATCGTGCAAAACCAAAAAGATTCCCAAGGCTTAAAATATAACTCCCAACGTGGAAATGCAATGATCCCAAATCATTATATTCCCCACTTATCCAATCTTGGCGGTGGAGAGCTTAATTTGATACCACATACCTTGCACCGTGCCACCTTAATTTAATTAAGTGACTTGCCTCCGTATAATTTATCAATCACACCCATAATTAATTATGTGACCCCAATTTACTTAAACATTGATAACTCATAAGACCTCCATGTACTCAATGTCATAATTTCCTAATATGCCACTAGTCCATAACCTCTTTGTGCATGCACCAAATTTATTTTCGCTTCCCGTCGTCACACTTCTTACGTCCAAAATTATTTCGGGGTTTAATCCCTTTTATATACTAATCTCTTTACTAGCCTACGTAAATATACCATAAATTTTCCCACTGCTCGGGTCTATTTACACACACCTAGCGATTTTTCATACGCCTAGCGGTTCAAACCGTCACCCGAAAGTACGAGATGTTACAAAACCCTTAGAAACCACTGAGATATGAAGATTTCAAAATCTCCTCGCAGAATCCATAGGTCCCAAACTTGCAACTTGGGCAAAAAAATTTAGAGGATCTAAAAAATTCCACTGTTAAATCAAATACAAGAGTCAGTAGACCCCAAATCTTCAACTGGGGTAGAATTTTTAGAGAGGATCTCAAAAATTCCTTCACCATGATCTAGCATGAGAGTTCAACGATGTCAACCTTCAACTGGGGCAAAATATTTGAGAGGGTCTCAAAAGTTTCACCAAGTAGTTTGGGAGTTCATCCCGAAGCGCCAATGGTGGTCAAAGTATCTCGTTCAGAGTGTACATGTCATGACGATGAGATAATAATGATATATTCTGCAAAGAAAATCATACTTTTTGATCAAACACTTTTTAAATTCCTAGTTAACGTTTTTGAAAAAATACTTTCATTGTTTTGACATAAATGTAAATTATCTCTCATATTACCGAATTCAACAAGGTCAGAACAGAGGAAGTAGAGGAACGACACAGAAGGAGTTGACAGCACAGATCGACCTCAGGCCAACTAACAATTTCTTTGTGGGTGCAGGTTTCAAAATGTCATCAGAAGGGCGGCAACTTATTTCACTAACCCATTTGTTCATGATGAAAATAGGTAAAGCGCAAATCATTAGAGGGAATTCCGACTCCAAAAGGCGACTCAACCTAGCCATAAGGACTTATAAAGAACAAAGCTCCATAAGGGCGGCATAATCCAGCCATAAGTGCTATATAAAGAACAAAGTGCCATAAGGGCGGCATAATTCAGCCATAAAGGCTATACAAAGGACAAAGCGCCATAAAGGCAGCACAACCTGGCCATAGGGGCTATATAAAGAACAAAGCGCCATAAGGGCGACAAAATTCAATCATAAGAGCTATATAAATGTCAAATCCATAAGGGTGGCACAATCCATCCATAAGGGCTATATAAAGGATAAATCGCCATGAGGGCGGCACAATCCAGTCATAAGGGCTTTATAAATTTCAAAATGCCATAGGGGCCGCACAATTCTACCATAAGGGCTATACAAAGAAAAAAATTACCATCTGACCGGTAGGGTCATAGCTAATAAAAGGACGAAAGAAAGACAATCTATCCCCAAGGGTCATATTTGCCATTCGTACAAACATATGCTTTTTGATAGGGCCATTCATTCAAACACATGCATGCCGAGAGGGCCATTCATTCAAACACATGCATGTCGCAAGGGACATTCATATAAACACATGCATGTCGAGAGGGTCATTCATACAAACACATGCATGCTGAGAGGGCCATTCATACAAACACTGTGGGGAGGGCCATTCATATCAAAATACTGAAATGGCCGTTCATGCATTCATACAAATTTCCAAAAGGAACATATGAGCTAGACGGTGCCAAACAAGTCACATGCTCTGACAAATTCAACCGAGAAAGTCGCATGAGCTAACCAGTGCCAAAAGAGTCACTCACTTGGAAAATCTTTCCAAGAGGGAACAACAACAAAAACCACGCAGGTGTGGTAGAACAAAAACAATCAAACATGTCACTATCCCAGCAAATGGAAATAGTTTATAAGCTACCGGAGGAGGAAAACGAGCAGACCACATCTAGATACATGCGGAGCAAACATGGAACTTTTTCTTCAGTAACCGGTCGAGACAATGTGCTAAGGAGATTCAAGCTCTCTGGACATGGGTTTGACTATCACTCCACACCACACTTAATCACAAAAATAAAGAAATTTTTATCTCTTTAAAATTCTGCGACCAGTCGGACACACACCGAACAAGTTTTTTTTTAATCCGGCAAAGGCATTCCCACATAAGGGATACCCTTTTCAGTTTATTAAGTCGAACTACAAGTGATCTGATTCCTGAAAATCGGAGATATATAAGCGAACTCAATGCTAGAGGATCGGTCACATTCCAATGAAATCATTATGGGACATTTTAGTTTCTGAAATTTACTATATTTAATCGCATTCAGAAGTCTAATTGAGTTAAACTACAAGTATCTTGAATTCTCACATAGCCTGAGATATGTAGGAAATCCAGAGACTAGGATCCGGCCATAATTTTTGAAAATTGCGTAAAAGAGAGAAGTATTCTTTTGAATTGGTCGGCCAAAAATCAGTTTCATCAAATTTCGCTACTCAGAGATGGTCTCGAAATCTCCGAACAATGAAGGGACAGTTATCGACGCCTAATTTTTACTCTCTAATAATTTTATTTAATTATTCAAGATTCCTGAGTCACATACAGAGTGAAATGTACTTTTACAAGGCAAACAATGATTTTACAAAATTATCTCGGGGATATTTTGTCATTTTATTTGATGAAATATCACCCATTATATTTATTGTATATCATGTCCCATTCTCGTACATTTTTAAAAATAATTATCAATTTCAAAATCAAAATGAAAGAAAATAATTGTGTAATTAATTGATTAAATTTATTCATAATTGAATTGTCCGCCAAAATTGGAAATTTTGTTTAATTAAATAAGATAATTAGTTTATATCTCAATTTTATGTCATTTGAAATTTAAATAGTTTTACATTTTGTTACAATTGAGAAGATTTTGTTTTAAATTAATGTCAAAATTGGTCTTTAATTGGGCTATTTTGCACAAATTTGGTTAATTTTCTAATGTGGCCATTCTTTTATTAAACCTTTGTTTTTGTGATTTTCCCACACCCCACTTTTAATGTCGGTGGTGTCCGGCCAAGTGGGCCGCGACCTGGCCCGCTGTCGTGTCCTTTTCTCTTTCCTTCATCATTGACTCACCGGAGATGGGAAAAAGTCAGGTGAAACAGCCTTGGTTCAGTCGGATGCTCATCCATTTTGGGTAAGAGCCCCACGCTCCACTAGTACCAACAGGTGAGGTTTCCCCTCTCTCATCGCTTTTTCTGCGATCCTTAATGGTTTTTGCCCGCTTTTAATTTTAAACCATGAATTCCTATTAGCTATTCGATTTATGGAGGGATTTTCCCCTCCCATTTCACCTATCCCACATCGGATATGATTGGGTCCTCTATAAATTTAACCCTATCCCTCATTGTCAAATATCTATTAAGTTTGAATTCTCAGGCTTTTCCATTCAAGAGCCATTATTCGATCAAAACTTAAGTAATTTTGCGTAATTTGGGATCCAAACCCTTTGGTGGAACCCTACCTACTAGAAATTAGTCTTTTCAATTTCAAAACACTCTTTTTCTGGTGTGTGCGGAGTAAAGATTCAACCCCCACACTCGATTCTAGGCTGCCTACAAAAAAGGTACATTGCCTTCTTTACCTCTTTTCGTTTAAATTGATTATTCTTTATGTGTTTGTATGATAATAAACCTGTTTAGTTTTAGTTCATTAAAGTCATGTGTTCATCACGGTTGATATAGGATTAACATAGGTTCAAAATGAACCTAAAGTATCTTTGCCCAAGTGTTTTATACCTGCTTAGTTTCTTGTCATGCCTATCATGTGTTTGCTAGGACTGTTGTAGGGTCAATATATGTCTCAATACATGTGTTAGGCCTATCCTGAGTTTACTTTACTGATCTAGCATTAATGTAGGTTCAATATGGTCTTTAAGATTTGTTTAGCTCTAGTACATGATCATATTAGTCTGTGTACTCACATTAGCATTTCTTGTATTCCTGAATACATATGTGTTTGTTTTGAACTATAAATGATAGCATATTGTATATGTGTAAATGATTCATGCCTATCTTAAGATCTATGTTGATAGGTTATGCTAGGCAACCATTTGTATGCCCTGATGTTGTTTCTGTCCTGCTCATACATGCATTTCCTTTATGTTAACTTGTGTTAGTATTATGTCTGACATTATGTTATAGGGAACATTTGCATTTTTGTTTAGGTTAAGAAACTAGGCTTTAGGAACTTAACATGATGCCTAATATGTTTTAGGTTACCATGTTGGAGTCATGTTTGCTTATCTTCCATGTGTTTTAGCTGAAACTGTTGGTTTGGAGTCTAAGCATTTAGTTTAAATATTCACCTGCTAAACAAGGTCAAAAATCTGAAAATTGAATATCGTGTAGTGTGGTCTTGTCTGATACATGATTAGGGTGGTTTCCATGCTAGTAAGATAACATGTTTACCTGCCATATGTGTGTCATATTGTGTAATAACTGCTAGATCAGATATCTTCTTAGTTCAGGAGTCCCTAGTTAATATTACATGCCTGTTAATTTAAAGAATAGGTAAAAATGAAAGTTTGGTCTAAGTATTGTGACTGTCCCAATGTGATATTATGAACCTGCCTTAGTGGTGTTTCAACCTGATAATAATTATGTCCAGTTCTGTGATGATGTCCTAAGTATCAATGTCTGTCAAGTATCTTGATAATAGCCTTTAAGTTTTGATTTTGTCAACTTGCATTTGATTCATGTATTTTATGAGTTCCTGTCTCTATATCAATATGACTAGACCTATTAGGACATATGAAGCTTCTTTAAAATGAACTAAGAACTTGTCCGTCTCTTGAGTGATGATGGTTGTGGAGTCATGAGTCTGATAAGTTTAGCTTAGTGTACTATATGAACTTATTAGAATGATATATCCTGCCTATTGAATGTAAAAATATGTGATAAGCCTATTGTTCTGATATCTATTTAGTTCTGATATTCCCCTGTATTATATGGCATGTCTTGTGTTTGATATCTATTTAGTTCCAAAGAAGTATATCATTAAGCCTATTGTTCTAAATAGGAATCATGATAATCTAAAACAAGTCCCAGCCTGGTCCATCTAGTTTTAACATCTAGTTTACTTGTTTTGTCTGCTACCCATTTTGACATAGAAGAATTAAGCTCTAACTAAATCTGAATATGTCAAGTATGATAAGTTAAGAAAGGGTAATCGTCTATGTAACTCATTTCTCCTAAGACCTTCCAGAACTGATATTTAACTTCGCTTGAAAGTCTTAAAGAAAATAAGTGTTGCTTCTTGTCAATGTGTCTATCCTCCTCCTTATTGCCATAGACCGACCATAAAACAACATGTGTATACTCTTTTGAGAGATTCCATTGGGCTCTGCCTTGTACCTTTGATAAAAGTAATTAGATTATGTGGAATAGGTGTTGCTATTATCCTGTTTTTGTGCCTTCATCTATGAAAATTTGTTGATTTGAACACAAATCCTTAAGCTGCAAAGTGCCTTGTCTGGATGAGTTTAAATTAGAGTTGAAAGTGTAAAAATAGGAAATAGAAACCTATTGTGATTTGTTTGTATGCATGTCTGCCTCTATTGTCTTTCCTTTGATGGGAGTATATGATTGATCTACATGAGAAGTATACATATTGTATACCATGTGTACAAGGTATATATATGTAAAATATATTATTATGTATATCACCTGAACGATATGTTATATAAAGTTCTGAGCCTGACCCATTCTCTGTCTTTAAACCTTCTTTATTTAACTGCTGCATGTTAACTAGGCCAGACCCATTTGTTCTGTTTCTCTCTTGTAAATGTTCTACTGTTGTGTGTCTGAAATAGCCCAAGACCACTATTGTTGCTCTTGCGTCCTGTCAATATAGGCTTAATTGTGAGCTTATTTGCATTTCAACTATGTTTAGCCTTGAGTTTAGCATTTCTTTACGTGTGTATTCTCAACTGTTTTTTGTGATGTGTATAAGTATTTGTAAAAATATTGTGTTTAAATTTGATAAGTATGGTGCATTCTAACCGTAACTTTCTTATCCGCCCTTTCTTTATCCTCGTATGACTGGTGCACGTGCCATTTGGGCCAGAAGATTGACAACCCTATTGGGCCAGACGGCCTAACAATTCTTCTTTCACCGAGTCCACATAGTAGTAGTGCATTGAAGGTCCAATCATGGGTGAAAATGATTAACTGATGGGCTCGGTAGGCCAACCAGCCTTACGGTTCTCTTTATTTTTTATGTATTACTTTATTTAAATATTATAAATGCAAAATAATTGATATATATTGGAACCCGAGTGGTTATTACTTAGGATTTAGACAAATGATGCATATATCGTTTAGAATGGATAGGATCCCAAAATGTATTTTCAAAACCGACGCAAAGATAAAAAGGGCTTATACTTTTTTCTCAAATGAATTATACAAGGTGGACATTTTGGATATTTGGAAAACTTTTATATGAGTTGGTCGATTTTTTTACAAGTATTCCGGATCTGTTTTATGACAAAAGGATCAAAATAAATCATTTCCAAAGATTTGTTTAAAAATGCAAAAATCTAAAAACTGATTTGGAGAGAAAGAACAAAAGTTTTATATTTCAAAATCCCATTTACCTTAAAGGACTATTTTGGGTCAGGCCAAACAATTTAATTTATAAAATTGAAGAATTATTTAAAGGCCCAAGTTTTAAGTGAAGTGGTTTTAAATATGGATATGGTTGACCTTCATGAATAAAAGAAAATTTCATAATACTTTCAACAAAATCATGTCATATCATTTCAAAAGATTTGTACTCTCTTTCAAAAGATTTTCAAAGGGAAGGATAAAAAGACATGACAGTTGAACTAAATTTAGTGGGATTCTA
Source organism: Anisodus tanguticus (assembly GCA_034509755.1). NCBI lineage: Eukaryota > Viridiplantae > Streptophyta > Magnoliopsida > Solanales > Solanaceae > Anisodus > Anisodus tanguticus. The sequence goes on from CM067540.1 coordinate 22,024,406, forward strand.
CTCAAAATAACTTTTGAGTGTATCTTAATCCGAAAATAGATTGACTAATTTACCCCTCTATGGACCTTTTCAAATAAAACTCAACTCTTATTTTTTAAAACCTTTTTCCTTCAAAACTTTGAATCAAAATAAAGATGATATGTTATGATTTTTATTTTGACAAGAATTTAAACACTCTTTTTAAGCAGTTATTCACAATAAAATATACTATGGAACTCGAAGATCAATCGTATTCTGCGGATCCTTAAAATCGGGGTGTCTTAACACATTTCCTGAGGATCATCAAAACTCTTACTTCGAACTCTGATTTTTAAAGAATTTTTCTTTGTTTGAAAAAATCCTTTCTATTTGGTTTTCCTAATTTCCCTATAAATTAGGTGTCAAATATAAAAATAAATATCTGAATAGAGTCCAACAACCTCTTAGTAGCTTTTATGCCTCGTGTAAAAGTGAACAGTAATAATATTCATTTTAAGTGGATTCATACAAAAGAAGAAGGAATAGCCTTAACATACCTCGTTGTCCGACTAGGATACTACGCCGAGTTAACCTTCCCCATTTTAAGGTTGTTAATCTACAATGAAACAGGTGGTAAATCTAAGGTTAGCGGCCAATCAACAAGCTCAGATTACTTTCTAATACTAAAACAGTAGTCGGAAAGCAAGCCCGTAACTCATCAATTCGAGGGGTTCTTTTCACACTTCCTCCTTTCATCATGTCTCCACAATATAAGACATTCTCATGAGGTGTCTTGCACTCTCCGGGCTTCATAATAAATTAATAAAATAGTACACAAATGTGAGATGGGCAGCAAGCTCGCCCAACTCCTAATTAAATTGAGCATCACCACACCCTTCCAATTACGCTCAATGACTTTACAACAACAACATACCAAGTGAAATCCCACAACGTGGGGTCTGGAAAGGGTAGAGTGTACGCAGACCTTACCTCTACCTTGGTAGGTAGATCGGCTGTTTCTAGGAGACCCTCGGCTCAAGACAAAGCATAATCACAAGCAAAGCAAGAAAAGAAAAGCAATAGAAACGGTCAGACTCAGACAAGAAATTAAAGTAGTATGAACACGTTGATAACAAAATTGAATACGCCATGGTAGCACATTCTAACAAAAGGAAGCAGTAGCTAAATAAGATAAACAAAGTACACTAAATAACACATAGCAGCAGAAATCAAACTACAGAGGACTATAAAGCAATATTGCGCCTATAAATGTGATAGGTTAATCAGGCCTACAGTAATAACACTACAACTATCATTTTGTAAGCGTAAGTAGGACTACGCTAAACTACTTACTACCATTCTACCCTTATTCGTGTCCTCCACAATCCCTTATCTAAGGTCATGTCCTCAGTAAGTTGCACTTGCACCATATCCCGTCTAATCACATCTCTTCAATACTTCTTTGGCCTACCTCTACCCCTTCTGAACCCGTTCATAACCAATCTCTCACACCTCCGCACTGGGGCATCTATGTCTCTTCTCTGCACATGCTCGAACCATCTCAACCTCATTTCCCGCATCTTATCCTCCACCGAGGCCAGTTCTACTTTATCCCGAATATCATCATTTCTAATTCTATCTCTCCTTGTATGCCCCCACATCCATCTCAGCATCCTCATCTCCGCAACTTTCATCTTTTATATATGCGAACAGTTGACTGGCCAACACTCTGCCCCATACAACATAGTCGGTCTAACCACCACCCTATAGAACTTGCCTTTTGGTGGAACCTTTTTGTCGCACAAAACTCCAGATGCGAGCCTCCATTTCATCCATCATGCCCCAATACGATGTGTGACATCGTCATCAATCTCTCCATTCCCTTGGATAATAGACCATAGGTACTTGAATCTTCTTTTCTTTGGAATGACCTGAGTACCAAGCATCACCTCCACGCCTATCTCAGGGTCGCTCCCGTTGCTGAACTTGCACTCCAAATATTTTGTCTTGGTCCTACTCAACCTGAACACTTTAGACTCCAGAGTCTATCTCCAAACCTCCAGCTTGGCGTTCACTCTATTATGAGTCTCATCAATCAGGACTATGTCATATGTAAATAACATACACCATGGTACCTCCCATTAGATTTGTCGCGTCAGTCCATCCATCACCAAGACAAATAGGAATGGGCTAAGAGTTGATCCCTGGTGCATTACGCTTAATGACTTCATCCAAATAATTTCCAAAATCAGCCACGCCCTTCTATACTTCACAATACATGAACACGACTTTTGATTTAACAATAATAACATAAACTCATGACTTTCGATCAGTGTTTCATGAGTTCCAACTAAAAACACATCTAGAACGCTCAAATGAGCTTATAAAGAGAAACGGGGGCAACGCCTTACCTTTATGTCCACTTGCTTTATTTTTCTCTACTGGCTGCCCTTTAAACCTTCCCCAAGAAACTAGAATATGAGAGATAATTTAGCACAAACAACACATAACACCATAGAAGAGAATCTAAGCTTAAAATTAAATTTTCTTACCTTAACTTTAGAGGAGAGGGACTGCCTTGGACTGTTTGATGTAGAAAATGTTTTGAGAGATTAGGAGAGAAGAGAAACCACATAAACCCATTTAATACCATGGGAGAGGAATGAAACTTGAAGCTTTTCTACTTAGAATCCTAAGAGAAAGAAAGAAGTGGTTGTTTGGGTGAGAGACAGAGAGAGAATTTTTGAACTTTTCTTTCGTTGAAGTTTGTTAAAATGGCCAGATATTGGCCTTAAAAAGGACCATTTTTCCAACCTTCACTTGTCCCTAATGGGGATCTCTTTATCCACCAGATTGAGCCCTTTATTGCCCTTTAATTTAGGCCTCTCATTGCCCTTTAATTTGGGTCTCTTATTTCATGTAGGTAGGTATCACACCCTAATCTTAAGGGGTGTGGCCGACACTATAAGGCCCGAGCGTACCAACTGTAATACATGAACCACCTAACACAAAACATGGGCAGACAAGGCCTTTAAATGACAATAATAAAGTAGAAAGTAACAACAACATGCACGCAGAAAAGGCCCAACATAACATATTATATATATATATATATATATATATCGAACTAGAAACATTATCTAATTACATCCAAACTTGTTTGTTGTACTTAGGTCTAAACTTCCTCCCTTGCCCTAGGATCATGATTTCCTATCAACATTGCTTAGAAAGGGATTTCCTTAATCATATTGAGCTGTAGGTTCTTACTCTATTTATATTGCATAAAATATCCCTTGGTCGATGAGAAGTTATTCGCATATATCTTTGCTTGCGTAGCATTTCATCTTTCTTATCAGATCGTTATCCCTTAACGTACCTTTCTAATGCCTTTTTGATATTCTCAGGTTTATTTGCCCCTCATCTTGCTTCCTTATATAAGTATCTTGCGCTTTACCCACTGTTACTCCCATCTACATACCTCATGCGAGTTGTCACACATTTCAATCCAATTTGTGGCGTTACATAGTCTAATAGCTCTTCCGAATCTCCTTGTCCTACCAAAATCAGATCTTCCCTCGCCCAGTTGTTCAACCGTCTTACTTTTACTTTCCCATTTCAAGTTATCTGGGGAGGGGGGGGTTGTTGTTGATGCATTCCTCACCCCGACTTTTCAAACATCAAAGGTCTGACACCTCAAATCAAAGAATTCTTATTGCTCCTTTTTCACTAGGGGTATTTACATTGTCATAACTTTACTCACTTCTCTCCTTATCGTTACAGTCCACCTTTCTGTTGTTGGCATACCTACTTCTATTTTAACACTTCATCATACCCTTCCATTCATACTTAATTAAATATTTCCGTTTTCCTTTATTCATTCCTCGGTCATCCCCGGGTTCTCGTCATCTTTGGTTTCAACAAACTATTCTTATCCTGAGGTATCTAGAATTATGACATGCCATCCAATAAGTTTGAAGGTCTCTTCACTTCATTGTCTATATCATGCTTTGGCTAACTGGCACCCCGATATGTAACTTTCAACGGTAAGCGGTATAACTATTTTATGAATAGACAAAGGGCTTGTATCACCTTCTATTATCACGGGTAACTAGCCTTTACATAATTTTGGGTCATTATTCTGGGTGCGTCATTCTACGCATTTCCCTCAACATTTCCACATCCAATCTTAATATAACACATTTGAAACAATCCATTTGTATTACAACATCCTGGTGTCATCCCTAATTCCGTACACAAGGAATAACTATTGGGTTGCATGTTCATAAAATATTCCTTTAATTATGTTGACAAAAATCATCGTGAAACTGGTAGGTTCTCATAATCTTCTTTAAACTTTTCAACAACACTCTTTACATCCCACCTTCATGCTTATCTTTGGCTCACTATTCTGCTCGTAAAATTTAAATTTTCGTAAGATCGTTAGAGTAACGTAACATCAAGAACTCAGGACTTACCTGGCATAATCGTCTGAAAGGAAGAGCATATTACCTATTTTGTCACTATATCGGTCGGGTTTTACTTTCTTCCGGCCTACCGACGTATATGCGGGAGTCTAACTACTATTTCACTTCTACAGTCATTACATATTCTCATCGGAGTATCTCATTCCCCAAGTGGTGCCATACAACTAGTCCAAAAAATAAGGATCAAATCCATACTTTTCAACACAAATGGGTCGATACTAAGTCCATACGAGGTAAATATGTTGACAATAATATAATGATAGCATACCTCAGACAGCACCGGGGCGCGAGGCTCTATCCGCTCCCTTAACCTTACCTTGACTAATTAACCTCGGACACCGCGTACCTTGTGGCCTCATCTTCCATACCAATAACAAACCCATATTCCCTTACGGCATAGTCCCACGTGCATCCGACCACACCGCCTATAAGTTGGCCAGGGTGGCCTCACTAAACCTATATTTCTCTGACTCGGAGATACTAGGGTCTGTGAACCCTGCCTCGACCTTACCCGAGAATGATTATTATGCTCAATCGGGTGTTTATGTTATCCCTTGTTTTCGTCTACCATCATAAACAAGCTCCAACCCCGGTCCACTCCTTGTGTTTTTTGGGATATCCACAAAATCATCGGGGTTATAAGTGTTATGATATGTCTAATGGAAAAATTATTTTATCTCATCACGTTATTTTTTATGAGTCCACATTCCCATTTACTGCATCTCAAGTGGCGTCCCCACCTTCATATGAATTCTTAGACGTAGGAATACATCCGATTTTGAACCACCATTTAAATACCCAGTCCGTTAGTGCCCCCGCCTGGGCCGACCCAAAGTGGACAATCACCACAGTCAGCCCAACACTGAGACAACACTGGGCCAGACCAAGATTAGGAGCCCACTGCCCCTTCCTTGGCATCATCGGTCCAGTCCAGTGCTAGTCACTACCAGACCCAACGTGTTTCACCAAATAGTCCTCCAGGCCCAACTTCACAAGCCACTATTCGGCCTAGTCCGCCACCCACCGACCTAGTGACCCAGCCCACTGTCTCGGTCCCACATCGAAACATTGAAACCCATGCCATGCACTAGATTTTTCGACCTAAGCGTCATTTTAGCCTAACTTCTTCGGTTCAACCATCTCCACTTCCAAATAATCCCAAAGCAGCCCTATCCGACCCGAATTGGAAAGCTGTCATGCTAGACGAAATTGATGCTCTTATTAAAAATAAGACGTGGGAATTAGTGCCCCGTCCATCTAATGTGAACATCATACAATCTATATGGGTTTTTTGTCATAAATTTTTTTCTGATAGCTCTTTTGCGAGACACAAAACTCGTCTTGTAGGTGATGGCAGGTCTCAGCAAGTTGGCGTGGATTGCGGTGAAATAATTAGTCCGGTAGTTAAGCCGACAACTATCAAGACTGTTCTGAGTTTGGCCTTGTAAAAATCATGGACCATACATCAGTTGGATGTCAAGAATACATTTTTACATGGTCACCTACATGAAATAATTTACATGCACCAGCCTCTGGGTTTCTGAGATCCTACCTATCCGGATTATTTTTGCTTGTTGAAAAAATCTTTATATGGTTTGAAACAGGCCTCCAGGGCATGGTACAATAGGTTTGCATGGTTCGTTTCCACACTGGGGTTCTCCCACAGCAAATCTGATCAGTCTTTGTTCATTTACAAAAAGGGACATGACATGGCTTATCTTCCTCTATATGTGGATGGCATTATTCTCACAACATCATCTTTCTCGCTTCGCCAGTCTATTATGTCCTTCCTTGCGTCGGAATTTGCTATGAAGGATTAGGGTCCTTTAAACTATTTTTTCGGCATTGCGGTTACTCAATATGCAGGTGGTCTGTTTCTCAGTCAAAGGAAATACACCGAAGAGATCATAGAAAATGCTGGTATGTCTTCGTGCAAATCGTCCCATACGCCGGTTAATACAAAGGCAAAATTGAGTAACACGGCAGGTTCCCCATACAGTGACTCGACACATTACCGCAGCCTAGTAGGGGCATTGCAGTATCTCACCTTCACGAGAGCTGATATCTCCTACGTGATTCAGCAAGTTTTTTTACATATGCTATGATCCGAAAGAAGCACATATGGGGGCTCTGAAATGAATTATGCGGTATATTAAGGGTACTCTTGATTTTGGGCTACACCTGTATAAGTCCACCGTCACTGGCATTACATTTTATACAAATGCTTATTGGGGTGGCTGCCTAGACACACGACGCTCCACCTCTGGCTATTATGTATTTTTAGGAGACAACCTCGTTTCCTGGTCGTCGAAACATCAGCTGACACTGTCTCGGTCGAGTGTAGAGGCAGAATACAGAGGGGTAGCTAATGTGGTCTCTGAATCATGTTGGCTCAGTAACCTTCTTTTAGAACCACATTGTCCGATCGAAAAAGAAATCGTGGTTTATTGTGATAATGTGAGCACAATATACTTATCAGGTAACCCTGTCCAACATCAGCGCACAAAACAAATAGAAATGGATATCTTGTTTGTCCGTGAAAAGGTTGCACGTGGACAAGAATGGGTTCTTCATGTTCCGTCCCGTTATCAGATTGCAGAGATTTTCACAAAAGGACTTCCGCGCATACTGTATGATGATTTCAGAGACAGTCTCAGCATCCGCGCACCTCCAGCTAAGACTGCGGGGGTCTGTTAAGGATCATTATATCATTATGGATATGATTATCCTTAATTATCTCCATTATGTAAAATTATCAATTATGTAATTAAAGAGAATATTATGTAATTAGTGTGATAGGATGATTAGCATATTTATAGGATAGTCTTCCAACATCATAGCCATAGATTGATCTTATAGGCTTGTATATATATTGTATTCTTAGTATGAAATAAATCATGGAATGAACTTCCTTCCGTATTGTTTGACTAAGAAATACTTATCTTGATAGAATGTTATTTTAAAAATATTGATCAGGATCATATTCATACATATGATATTAGACCTTGTAGCTTTGAGATCTTTCTCTTCATTTTCAGGACACAGTTCTAAATTTTAAGTGCTCTGTGATAGTTCTGAACTTAGACGTATCTTCTAAGGTATCAAGCTGCAGTTACAAAGTTTGTCTTTAAGTTGGTAAATTTCTATTAGGTGTTTGTCTTTACTTGGTGTATATTGTCTGATGATATCTTTAAATAAAACTTAGATGTAAGTGTTTCTTTGAAGAGCAAACTTACTTACGGCTGATAGAAAGGTTGTATGATGCTAACGTTTATGCACTTCCACTGTCTGTAACTGCATATACTTTGGGATGAGAAAAAAGTATGATATTGAGCTTTCAAACTCGAGCTTTTATCTCATATAGATTTTTTATGATATTGATGACCTTGAGAAAATTTTGCAAGAACAACTAGTATATATGCAATATTTTAGGTATTATTCTCATTGTTGTTATTTTCCAAATATTTAATAAAATCTACTTTTTAGTTTTAGAGGGTTTGAAGAGTTGATCTTACAAGTCAAGATGCATAACTTCATACCTCTCAATGAATTTATTATCATTTTCCTAGGGCTATTAGGAAAAAAAATACATTTTTGCTAAGAGGTTGTGTAAACAGTACCAGGGCAGATGTATCATGGTTATACAGTTACTAGTGAGATATTACAGTTTTGTGATTAATTACCAATTGTATACATGCATATGCATGTGCATATTTTCTATATTAATAACTTCGTAATCTAAATATAGATATGATTAGGAAAAGACTCGTTAAGGACCAGATTCTTAATCTTATTTTATGTTTTTATGACCAGTATAACTGGTAGCTAAAATATCGTAGGCACCCTTTGATGACCAGAATAAAAGAGTTTAGGGACAAGATTCATGGTCCGTAAAACAAATTATCAATCTTTTCTTTCATCTCGAGTTTCTTGTGACAGCAACGTTCAGTTTTCGGTTTACACAATTAAATTCTTTGCAAGGTCATTTGTAATTCTGAGTTTTGGAGACCACAGTTTTCCGGTCGCAAAATTCTTTCAAGGACCAGTGACTCGTTCTCGTCGCTATTGACCTTTAGCGGCGGAGCCTATAGCGACGGGTGGCGACCAGATTTTACTAGTCACTATGACCTTTAGGGACCAGAAGCACGCTTTTAGGGACTGGTTTTCTCGTCCTAGTTACCATTTTTCTTGTAGTGTTTATTCAAGGTTGATACATTATATACAATACTGAATAATATTGTATATCGGGTAATAAACACGGTTATGAAACAAATTTGGCTATGCTGGTGTAAACTAAAAATATGACTACATGAATGTAATTTTTTGTGTTGGCTATATATTTTTGAAACAAAATCCTTTTTTTTTTTAGTACCATGATGGTTTTACACATTATTTATAATTTAAAATATTTTAGTTGTAGAAACTAACAACTACTTAAAATTAAATGTAGGAACTAAAATGTATAGTTTGTTTTGCAATAACAATATGACAAAGTTTGTAGTTTCTCTTGTCGATATCAGTGAATTTAATATATTAACGTGCGTAAAAAATATTTTTATGGCCGTGTGAAGCTCAATCAAATTCACTAATTAAATATAAATTTGTAGCTCTTTCTGATGAGGATCCCGCAATCACCTCATAATGAAGGATATTATATCCACAGTGGGGAGGCTTTGTTCATCACAAAAACAAGTAGATATCCTATATTACATAGGAAAGTTTTAATCTGAAAATGATTCAATTAAACTCATTTCCCGTAGCTCCGCCTTGATTATTGATACTCACATGAATATTCAAAAGTTTTTCAAAGTATGAATTTAGACCAACTATTGTACTTTGACGAAAAAGAGTAGAGAAAAGCCCCCAGGGGCAGTCGCGTTGGTAAGTGGCAATGTGATTGGGGTACAATCACTCCGACGTCGTGGGTTCGAATCCGTGTGGTGACAGTCTTTGCTAAAATATTGCAAGGGCTGTTACTGGGTTCGTGTCCCGTTGGTCCTCTCCCTTGCAGAGCTACCACTTGCACATATCCCTCGATTTACATTCCACCTGACCAAGAGGCCTCTGGTACAGGTGGAGATTTCGCGTTCTGGACTTTCCCCTTCACAAAGAAAAAGAGTCGAGAAAAGATGAAAGGGTGGGACACTATTTTCATTGCAATATTGCATCAGTTTCAGTCCTAACTCCAAAGATCCAACAAAGCAATGGAAAGCAGTAAACGGAGTGCACACGTAAAAGAAGGATTTTTAGTAATTATTGTGGATATAATCATCATTATTAGGCATCTCTTCCAACTATACCATTACACACTTTTCCCTAGACTCCAAAATGAAATCATTACTCACCGCAGACTTGACAAGCTTAATCATTCATTTAGCTTTACTCAAACTAATTTTACTGTTACATCATTTTAAGAATTGCTCCCCCCCTTTCATAATAAATGGTAATTTAGGATTTTTATTTTATTAAAAATAAGAGGTATTTTAGAATTTTAACAAGAAATTGGCCTTATCCTTCTAAAGTTATCCTTATTTATATAATTAAGAATTATTAAGTAGCTTCTTCTTTTTTTAGACAGTAATTAGAAATAAATTAGTAAAAATACTCATAATTTTCTAGAATAAGCAATTTTTTAAAAATGTGTAAGCTAAAAATATCATTTTTTTATGAAACGAAGGAGTACAGTCTATTCTACCAATTCACTAATGCACGGATGTATATGCAAAGCGGATTTCGTGTGTTAATTTGCACTCGTTGCTTTCAACTAAATTATATATACATAAATAAAATAAATCAAAATGTATGATTCTGGTTGATTTGACACACTCCTTAAGAAAGTATTTATTATGAATTTATTTTACTAAATTATCTGAATTAATTATTCTTTGAAAATTTAAGTTTGACATTATTTTATATAAGTAGCTACTTAATGATAAGAATAATATTGAAAAATAATAATAATGTCTTCTTCATTTACTAAAATGGACTTGTAAGAAGAATTATTTATTTTTAGTATAAGGGTCAATAAAAATGGAACGGAGAGAGCATAACATCAAATTTATTCTAAATTTAGCGAATGCAATTCTAAATTTGTCTTTGATTGTAGATCAAACCTGAAGATACTTTTTTTCCTCGTGATTTATTTTTGTTGACATTCAAAGAAATGACTCTTTGATACAAGGATGTACAAGATGTAAAGAACTCAGATGTCAAAAAGTCAAGTTTAAATACAGCATCATTGACGAGTTCAAATTTAGTACATTGTAATTAAATTTTTCTCTTTTCTTGCTAATAATGTAGAGATTTATAAATAATACTACATTCGTCCCAATAAGTGTGTTACTTTCTTTTTTGGTCTGTCCCAAAAAGAGTGTCTATTTCTATATTTAGTAAGTTTTGACAAGTTTAAGACCACAAGATTTTAAAAAGGGGAAAATGGTCAGATTTGCCCTCCAACTATGTATTAAGGATCACATTTGCCCTCCGCTAAAGTTTAGGGTCAAATATACCCTGCACGTTAGCAAAGTTGTCAAATATACCTTCAGTTGAACGGAAATGCCATGTGGATGCCACATATCCACGTGGAGGACAATAAACACATGGCAGGTGAGACCCACACCGCCCTCCAACTGAGTATCAAATATACCCTCCACGTTACGCTCAGTGGGGTGGCGATGTGGGTCCCATCTTCCATGTGTTTATTGTCCTCCATGTGGATTCGACGTGGCGTCCACGTGGATCCAATGTGGCATCCACATGGCATTTCCGTCCAACTGAGAGTATATTTGACAACTTTGCTAACGTGGAGGGAATATTTGACTTCAAACTTTAACGGAGGGCAAATGTGATCCTTAATATATAGTTGGAGGGCAAATCTGACCCTTTTCCCTTTAAAAAACCTCACACAATTTTTATTTAAGATCACAAGATTCAAAAATTTCCCTTTGTTTCTTAAATTCCGTGTCAAGTCAAACTAAAATATTTAAATTGGAACGGAGGGAGTGTAATTTTGCATTTACCTATATATCAAATATAATATGATATGCTACTAAAGAATGGCCATCTCTCCCATAGTTAAGTGTTACTTCCTTTTTTGAAAAATTTCCTAGTAAATCTCAAAGATAATTAATTTGTCTTCAAGAAAAGAATATAGATGATGGAGTGGATAGAAATATAAAGATGAGTTATGAGTAGTCATGGTTAGGATGATGGCACGAGGCATGGTCATATGGAATTATCTCACTAGGCGCACAAAGTGGACTCATAATTATCATCATTTTAGTTGCGACCCAGCAAAGTCCCCATAATTTCACTGTACTTATTGTGTATCACATAATTTTATTTAAACTCATTATATTGATGGTTTGTCACTGATATACTTATAGTTATGTTGGTCCCATATGTCTTCTCCAACCTCTCGAAAGCTAAATTTGAAATACAATAACTATAGTATGTATAAATTATCAATTCCAAGTTTTATATATTATTGAGCGATAGTGCTTTCTAAATCCAAACGCTGGTTAATTATACTACCAATTAGCAAAGCTTATATTGTTCTCCATTTCCATTCCTTGCCTTAGGTTAAATATGCAATTTCAATGATTTACGTGAAGAATTTAACTCACCAAAACATTGTGGTGAGGTGCCCTTCAATCCTTATGTTTTCCGGTAAAAATGATATCTACCAAAAACGCAGTTAGAGATTTGTATTTTAAGAATTTAAAGACAATTAGCTCGTATCCGATCCGGAGACCCTCTTGATTGAGTCCGAAATTGATATTAAGGTTACAGATGAATGATATTAAAGATAATAGTAGGAATAAGCAAGTAATGAAAAGTAATGGATTAGATTTGAAGGTAAACTATGGATCGAATATGAGTCAAAGTTGGGAATCATTTACTAGCTCGAGAGAGATCTGAGTTACAAAATGTGTGCTTCGAGAGAATACAATGTCCTCTTCTCATCTTCTAAGTCTTGCATATATAAGACAAAAACATAGACTATTATGACCCTAGGGAGTGAGAAGATTGGAGATTACAGTGATATATTGACCATTTTGTGATAACTCCCAAGATGTCAAACCACCACTGGTGCTCCATTTCCCTTTTTTCTGAGAGAGATGTCGTCCTTCCAGTTCCTGATGAATTGAGTCCGCTGACAACGTAAGCACTCTGACGTCAATACATTCACGCTCGCTGCGCCGCTCTGATCTAGGAAAGTTGATGTGACGAAAGTTGTTGGGAGTGGAAGACAACTGTGAAGATCTGTTAGAGCTTCCGGAACCACAAAGCTTCTTGTTTACACTCGATGCTTCCGGGTGCTTTTATACCCAATATAGATAGTCCCCCACTTTTCGATATTTTCAAGATTCAAGGGACCGGGAAGTGGAAAAACTTGTGAACCGTCAATCTCGCGCTTACTTTCTTTTTTGGTTTGTCCAATATCTCAGCACCAAGCAAACCAAAAAAACAAAAGATTGTAGCTGGACTTATGGTACTATTATTTACCTTGGGGTAGCATGTTTGGTTTGTATCTAGGGGGCCTTTGGGTGTTTGGTGGAGAATTGGCTATGTCTAGATGTTGCTGGTTTCTGGTGTCCGCACCAGCGGCTCTCTGGCCGTTTCTGCGTGTCCACCTCTGTGGAGGTTGGCTTGCAGATGCGAGCCCTGTGCGATGCTGAGTTTTCTTCTTATGCGGATGAGTTCTCGCAGAGGCGATGGCGCCTCTGCAGAGTTATTTCCACCCCAACGCACTTCCGGAATATTAAAGACTTCACCTCGGCAACCTATTTTCCGCCGAAGCGTGTCCGCTTAAGCGAGGTCGATTCCGCCGAAGCAGAACTGCTATTTAGAATCATATTGTTAAATGCCCTAAAAATGATTTCATTTCCCCAAAACATTCTCTTTGGACTAGAGCTCGGCTAAGAGGAGATTTCTTGAGTATTCCATCATTGTTCTTCATTTGAGGTATAATTTCATCCCCTTTTAATTTAAACCAGGGTGGGACGTGATTGGCACCCAACCCTTACTACCCGTTGATTGAACTTTATCTTAGCTAACTGAAAGTCACATCTGAACTCAACCTTTAATAAGTAAAATCAATAATGTAATTACTTAATAATGTATGAAAACTTAATAATGAACTCAATGAAATAACATCTGAAATATCATCGAGTGATAATCATGAGCCTCTAAGAATCTGAAATCTAATACATAGTCAACGGTGCATTCTCCGAGGAGAATAATAATGTCAGAAATAATCAATGTCGGGAACAAAAGAACTACCACTGAAATGCAATCAACAGAGCTTATCATCTAAGCCTAAGAGGTCTTCCTCTAGCCACATATTTCATAACCTTCACACTCAACACATGCCACGCGATATGACAGGCCTAAACGGGCTAAGTATCTCAAGGGTACCCAGTAAGTCTCATAGACTACCTCCTATAATGGTGAAGCTAGACTTTATGAGATAAGAACATAATAAACACGGAAACATGTTTCACAAGCAAGCGTGAAAATTATATAAAGTCTAAAAAATTAACATAAGCTGATAACTGAACTGAAAATTGAATCTGAAGTTGAAAACTGAGTTATTACTTTAAAAAATTACCTTTCTGAATAAATTTTTTTTCCACATAATGATACTGCGTACGTGAGGTGAGGATGTGGCAACACGTACGGAAGATCAACCTATTTTCCTAACAAATAATTGGCACCTGGAATGATGTGTCAATTGTTGAGTGTGCAGAGTGGTGTTTTGTGCTATTCTACCCAACCGTAGTATTTTAACTTAGGTAGGTGTAATTTCTAAATAAATGTGAAGACCATAGTGTTAAACAATGTATATATCCGTGATATACACTTGGTATACATAGTGTATATCACGGGTAATTAAGGATATCACGGACTGGGCTACTGGCCCATCTCGGGTCTGGACTGCTTCAGCACATCACAGGCAGATGTGTATATTAGGTAAGTATATTGATGTATATTGTAGTGTAAAGGTTATCTTAAGTAGACTTGTACACTTACCATAAATTGTATATTTAGTATCCAAGTAGAATAAAGATTTAGGAGTAGAATAGGAATAGAATTCTCCTATTATGGAAATATGTAACATGTATATATAGCCTTTCAATTAATCAAAATAATCAAGGGGATTATTTCTTTCATGGTATCACAAGTCTAGGTCAAACAAAATTTTCTCTCCCAAATTTTTGTTATTCCTCTCGGCTAAGACCCCCCCTTCGGGTTTACCAAATTGTTCTTGCGCTCTCAAAATCTCTCTTACAACTCCCCCTTTCACCTCTTGTTCTTTCGTTATGTCTACGTCAAAGAACACGTTTCACCCTGCCCTTGTTGTTTCTAACATCAAGAATCATATCCCATTAATTCTTGAAATAGAAAACGTCCATTACGCGACGTGGGCCGAGTTGTTCAAAATTCACGCTCGTTCGCATCAAGTCATCCATCACATAATCCCCGCGGCTCCTGATGATATAGAGGTGCCTAAACGCGAAGATGATCCTAATTTATGGACAACACTTGATGCCACTGTCCTTCAATGGATTTATTATACTATCTCTACCAGATTGCAGATGATTATTGAGCCAGACGCTACGGCGATGGCTGCATGGGATATACTGCGTGACATATTCCAGGATAATCAAAATTCCAGAGCTGTTACTCTTGAACAGGATTTTCCCACGTCAACATGGAAAATCCGAACATTTCAGCATATTGCAAAAGGTTGAAGAAATTGGCGGACCAACTCCACAACGTTGGTGCGCTAGTTAGTGAAGATCGTCTTGTTTTACAGATGGTTGCTGGCCTATCCGAGGCCTATAGTGGCATTGGAACTCTCATTCGTCAAAGTAATCCTCTTCCAATGTTCTATCAAGCCCGATCCATGCTTACTTTGGAAGAAGCCGGTTTGGCTAAAAAGGCGGCTACTAATGCTAGTCCCGTGGTCATGATGACTTCCTCCCCTAGTCCTCAAAATTTTGGTAACAATTCGAACCAAAACTGATCCCACGGGGGTAGCAAGAATGACCGGAAAAATAATGGAAAAAATTGTGGGGGCAAACGCGGCGACTCTGGCAGCAGTCACGGTAGCCAAAGCAGTGGCAGTAGACCCCATCCAGGTTACAGTGGGCCACCGACCCACTAGTCTCAGCCTCTGGGTCGTGGGCTTGGACCAATGGACAGTGGCCCTACGGCCCACCTTCAACACAATTTCCAGCGTCTGGCCAGTGGGCTTTCCAGCAGCCCCAACGACCCACTGCCCACTGGCCCAGTAATGCCAGCTCCAACAGTTACGGCCCAGGACAGTCCAGGTTTGGAATTCTTGGGCCTCGGCCTCCGCAAGCTCACCATGCAGCAGGCCTCACTCAGACCGATATCGAGGCCGCGATGCACACACTAGGTTTAACTCAACCGGACCCAAATTGGTATATGGACACCGGTGCTACTACCCACATGACATTCAATTCAGGTACTCTCTCATCTTATTCCAATTTGAGCAACCCTCGGGGTATAATTGTCGGTAATGGTGACTCTATTCCAATTCAGGGTTATGGTAAAAAAACATTGTCTCCCCCCAATCCACCCCTTATCTTGAAAAATACTTTACATGCCCCCAAATTGATTAAAAACTTAGTGTCTGTCCGAAAGTTCACCACTGACAATTCTGTTACTGTTGAATTTGATCCTTTTGGTTTCACTGTGAAGTATTTCAATACGGGGAGTCCTCTCATGTGGTGTGATAGTAGGGGAGATCTTTATCCTATCACGCTCGGTTTCAGTCCATCGAGTCAAGCCTTGCCATCAGCCTTTGCAATCATTTTTCCTTCCTTGTGGCATGCTGGCCTTGGTCATCCGGGATCCTCTATTTTGTCAGTTTTAGATAAAAAATAGTTTTATTTCAGGTAAAGGTACGAGTCGTACTCCAATTTGTCAATCTTGTTCTTTAGGAAAAATTGTTAAGTTGCCATTTGTAGATTCAAATTCGCATACTTCAATGCCATTTGATATTATTCATAGCGACCTATGGACGTCTCCTATTCTAAGTTCGTTGGGTCATCGATATTATGTTCTCTTTTTGGATGATTATCTAAATTTTTATGGACGTTTCCAATTGTAAATAAATCTCAAGTGTTTTTCGTCTTCGTAAAATTTAGAGCATTCATTAGAACCCAATTCGAAAGAGAAATAAAAAATATCCAGTGTGATAATGGAAAAGAGTATGACAATAGGGTGTTTTGGGAGTTTTGTGCTAATATTGGGATCAATTTTCATTTTTCTTGTCCTCATACATCTTTACAAAATGGAAAAGCAGAACGCAAAATTCATTCCATAAATAACATTGTCCGCACTCTCTTAATTCATGCTTCCGTACCCCCATATTTTTGGCATCATGCTCTTCAAATGGCCACATATCTCCTTAACATAATTCCATCCAAAGGTCTGACATATTCTTCCCCCCTCCAAATTTTATATAATAAGAATCCTTCTTATTCCCATCTTCAGATTTTTGGGTGCTTGTGTTATCCGTTATTCCCGTCCACCACAATTAACAAACTTCAGGCCCGGTCTACTCCGTGTGTATTCTTGGGTTATCCGTCTAATTATCGTGGTTACAAATGCTTTGATTTATCCTCCAAGAAAATCATCATTAATCGCCATGTAATTTTTAATGAAACTCAATTTCCCTTTACTAAAGTTCATACTCCCGAGCCTAGTTCGTATAATTTTTTGGATGATGGTATATCCCCGTATATTACTCACCATTTTTCGGACATGTCCCGCACCCAAAATTCTCCAACGGGCCCACTGCCCGCTGGCCCCACTGTTCCATCGCAGTTTCTCGTCACTGGATCAGTTCTAGCGATTGGGCCAGTCCAGCCCAATTCTGGAACTGGTCTAGTTCCTGCTCCAGTTTGCCGATTTGGGCCAGCGCAGGCCCACTGCCTGCTGGCCGTCCGTACCGAGCCCAGAAAATTCCCAAAATCCGCCCACTTCTTCATCGAGTCATAGACCGATCACTCGTAGTCAACAAGATATTTTTACAGCAAAAAGACATTTTAATTTACATTTGAATGTCTCTAAATCCCCCTTGCCCCGTAATCCTATGTCTGCCTTAAACAACCCGAATTGGAAAATTGCTATGACTGATGAATATAATGCTCTTATTGATAATAAGACGTGGGAGTTGGTGCCCGTCCATATGGTATTAATGCTATCAGGTCTATGTGGATTTTTGCTCATAAGGAGAATTCAGATGGTTCATTTGCTCGACATAAGGCGCGGTTTATGTGTGATGGTAAGACTCAGCATGTTGGTATAGATTGTGGGGAGACGTTCAGTCCGGTGGTCAAGCCGGCTACATTTCGCACTGTGCTTAGCTTGGCTCTTTCAAAGGCATGGCCTATTCATCAGTTGGATGTCAAGAATGCTTTCCTACATGGTGATCTCAAAGAAACATTCTATATGCATCAGCCGTTGGGATTCAGGGATCCCAACCATCCTCATCATGTCTGTTTGTTGAAGTAGTCCTTATATGGGCTTAAACAGTCTCCACGGGCCTGGTATACATGGTTTGCTGACTATGTTTCGACTATTGGGTTCACTCACAGCAGGTCAGATAATTCTAAGGGTGGCCAGTGGGCCGGGACGGCCCGACCTCGACCCGACCCCATCCCGAGCCTGCCCCGGTCCCGCCCCGACCCCGAGTAAAAAAAAAACTATAGCGGGACTCGAACTCGCCCCAGGCCCGCCAAACCCGACCCTGCCCCGAGCCCGTCCCGAGCCTCCCCCCGATCCCTCCTCCTGATCCCCCTTTGAAAATATAACCGTTGCACCAACGACCATTTTAGATTTTGGCCGTTGGGCAACGGCCATTTTAGGCCTCCCCCCTCCCCCTACCCATTAATATTTATTTTTAACCCATAAGTTATTATATTTACACTTTAACCCAATTTTCCAACTATAAATAACTCATTTTCTCTTCATCTTTCTCACAAATCTTCCTACAATCTCTCTAATATCTCAATATATCTCTCTACAAGTCTACATTGTTTATTAATTATTCAATTTTATTTATTCATTTGGGAATTGGGAGTGAAGTTGGCAACTAGCTTGAGGATCTTCCATCGAGCAAAGTTTCAATTTTCAACCTTTCGATTACACGTCGACGTTACGTCGGCGTTTGGTACATTCGTTCCTTCATTAAATTATTATTGTCTGTTTATTTTATTTAGCACACTTAATTTTATTATCTTTAATTATTTATTATCATAATTAAAATGGAAGGATTAAGAGGTATGTTTAAGGGCAAGGGCAAGGGCAAGGGTAAGGGTAAGGGTGCTTCTTCTAGTAGGGGCAACCAGGGCAAGGGTACTTCTTCTAGTCATCTTATTCCTACACAGGATGATTTTGTTGATACTCAACATTTTCCTACAATACCATTAGATTTAGACGATGAGCTATTTTCTGGAACTCAAGAAGACTTTAATTTAGACGATGATCTAGATGATACACCCACTAATGTTGATGACAACACACCCACTAGTGCACCTTCAACTGAAATACCTCCTATTCCCCCTAGTATGAGACGAGGTCCATCAAAACGACCATTAAAATCAGATGCATGAACATTTTTTGATAGAGACGTAGAGAATCAAGTAGCTATATGTAAAATTTAATTAGACACGTGGGACGGGGGGTTTAATTAGACACGTAGTAAGTGCTCATCCAGCTAGGTATGCCCAATACCAGGCTTCAAAATCGGGTGCGCAAACGCCTGCTCCATCGGGACAAGGTTCACATACTGATATTGTCTCGGACCAAGTACAAGGTCAAATTAACCCTATGACGGGGGGAATTGTAGGCCCTAAATACAATAAACATAGAGATAGGGAAGCAGTGTCAAAATTAGTTGCTGTGGAGGGTTTGCCTTTTTCATTTCCTTCATCTCCCGGTTTTATTCATTACATTAGAGATATATATAATCCTGCTTTTAACGGTTTTCCTAGATCAAATGTTAAGAGAGATGTATTTAAATTCGTGCATGAATATCAACAATATTTACGTTATTCATTATATCATTTTAATGGCAAAGTATCTATCACGTCTGATATAGGTCGTAGTACTAACGGCCATGATTATTTAACTGTAACTTGACATTGGATAGATTATAAATGGTCTATGCAAAAACGTATTTTAGCGTATAGATATATAGATGATAGACACACTGGTACTTTTATTGTAGATAATATTTATCAAGTGTGTCATTATTACGGAATAACCGATAAAATTATGACTATTACATTAGATAACGCTTCTTCTAACAATTACGCAATTACAATTTTAAAAAATAGTTTAACTCCATCTTTTTCAGATCATTTTCATATAAAATGCGCGTGCCATATATATAACTTAATTGTAAAGGATGGTCTATCACTTTTTGAAGACATTCTTAGTAAAATACAATTTGCTATAAACTTTATTTTAAAAAGTAATAAAGTACAGTTTAGAAAAGAATATAAAAAAACTTGTCACGATTGTGGACTATCTTATAGAAAAATTCCACAAGAAGTATCCACTAGGTGGAATTCTTTATACGAGCAACTACTTGTTGCTTATGACTATAGAAAACCTATAACTTTATTTTTTAACTCTCATAATAAAAATCCAGCTGATATGATTTTAGATAGTGACTGGGTAAAAATTTCCGAACTTATTGTATTTTTAGAGAAATATTTTCAAGTAACAAAAGAATTTTTCGGTATATATTATCATACTATTTCAACTATGTTGTTTTATATAACTCTAATATTTTTATTACTTAGTGAATATATGGAAAAACCAGCTTATAAGGCAGCTATTAAAAAAATGTTTGTCAAAATAAAAAAATATTTTATTCCTATTCCCACTATTTATATTATTGGTTCTGTATTAAATCCTACTATTAAAATAGACGGTACTAAATCACTAATTGAAACTATTTACGATTGTATAGAAGTACTACCACCTCCAAGTCCCAAAAATCTAAATCACCCACCACCTATTGAACAAATTAAAGAAGAAGTGTTGTCTAGCGTAGAAGACCAATGCGAAAAAATATATAGGTTTTATCAACAAGAAAATGCTAGTAACTTACCGGCTTCCATACCATCTTCTTCATCTTCAACACAACCTCACAAAAGACATGTTGTTTCTACGGCTAGTATTGAAAGCCTTAGAAATAGAATGTGCGGCCGTACCGCTACTAACCAAATTAGCGAGTTGGATACTTTTGTTTTGCAGGGTTCTGTACCATACCAAGAAGTTATCAATGAAGATGGACATGAAGACTTATTTGAAATACTTGGAGGGGAATGAGAAGACCTTTCCGACACTTTCATTGATGGCCCGAGATGTTTTGAACATTCAAGCGTCATCAACTACGTCTGAAAACGCTTTTTCTGCCGGCAGATATCAAATAGGAGACCACAGACACTCATTAGCCGGAGACAGCTTGGAAATTGCAGTATTATTCAGAGATTGGATACGAGCGGAGCGAAGAAGGTGCAGTCAACCGGAGATCAACGAAGAAGAAGATGAAAACTATAACGAAATCTTATCTGAAGGTGGTGGAAGCGACGTAGATCAATTTGACCAACAAATACCAATTCCAACCGAAGAACCACAGGAAATCATCAAGCAATTAGAACAGGTTTTTTTGAGAATGTAATTTTTTTAATTGCAATTTTATTATGTAATTTGTAACTTTTGGACAACACCACAAATTTGCAATTTAGATTTTACTTTTTAGACAATTGTATTTGTATTACAAAAAAATCATATGTCTATTAAATAATATAAGAGGCACAAAAACAGCATTGTGATGTTTTTATTACACTATCTTGTCTTATTCATTGAGTTTTTTTATACATATGTTATTTTTTTTTTTAAAAAGGAAACCCGCCGGACCCCGAACCCGACCCCGCCCTGACCCGATTCCGACGGGATCGGGATCGGGATCGGGATCGGGACGGGACTGGAGCAAGTCCCGCTAGACCCGACCCCGCCAGACCCGGCCCCGACCCCTTCGCCCGTCCCGCCCCGACCTCGACCCCGCCAGACCCGGCCCGCCAGACCCGAACCCGGCCCACTGGCCAGGCCTAGATAATTCCCTGTTCATCTACCGCCGTGGTTCGTCCTTGGCCTACATTCTGTTGTATGTGGATGATATCATTTTGACTTCCTCTTCCAATGCCTTACGCCAGTCTATCATGACCATGCTCAGCTTTGAGTTTGTTATGAAAGACTTAGGGCCCTTGAGTTACTTTTTGGGGATTCTCGTCAAGCGTTATTTAGATGGATTTTTTGTCTCAACGAAAGTATGCAGCTGAGATCATCGAGAGAGCCAGGATGTCATCCTGTAAGTCCACTTCCACTCCAGTTGATACTAAGCCCAAGCTTGGTGCCGCGGCCGACGTCCCTTACGAGGATCCGACCCGCTATCGCAGTCTTGCAGAGGCCCTTCAGTAAGTTACCTTTACCAGATCGGATATTACGTATGCTGTCTAGCAGGTGTGTTTATTCATGCATAATCCCAGAATTGAGCATATGAATGCACTCAAACGCATCATTCGGTATATTGAGGGTACACTGGACTATGGTTTGCATTTGTTTCCTTCATTGATATCCACACTTGTCTCATACACTGATGCTGATTGGGGTGGGTGTCCAGACACTAGACGATCTATGTCGGGCTACTGTATGTTCCTTGGCAACAACTTGGTCTCATGGTCTGCGAAGCGTCAGACGACTCTATCCCGCTCAAGTGCCGAGGCTAAATATCGAGGGGTAGCCAATGTGGTCTCAGAATCATATTGGTTACGTAATTTACTTTTAGAGCTTCATTGTCCAATTCAAAAGGCAACCTTGGTTTATTGCGACAATATTAGTGCCATTTGCCTTTCGGGTAATCCGGTTCAGCACCAACACACTAAACATATCGAGATGGACATTCACTTTGTCCGTGAAAAGGTTGCTCGGGGTTAGGTACGTGTCTGTCATGTCCCGTCAAGATATCAGATTGCAAACATCTTTACAAAGGGTCTTCCCTCGGTCCTTTTTGAAGATTTTAGGGACAGTCTCAGCGTTCGAAGACCGCCCGTTATGACTGCGGGGGTGTGTTAAACAATGCATACCCGTGATATACACTTGGTATACATAGTGTATATCACGGGTAATTAAGGATATCACGGATCGGGCTCTTGGCCCATCTCGGGTGCACGGGATCGCTTGACCCATCACGGGCAGAAGTGTATATTAATGTATATTGTAGTGTAAAGGTTACCTTAAGTAGACTTGTACACTTACCATAAATTGTATATTTAATATCCAAGTAGAATAAGGATTTAGGAGTAGAATATGAATATGATTCTCCTATTATGAAAATATATAATATGTATATATAACCTTTCAATTAATCAAAATAATGAAGGGGATTATTTCTTTCACTTTATCTTTGTGCTTTAATGCATGACTATTTTAGTGAAACGATCACTATTTTACTTGAACGGAGGACAAAAATATAAATGACGGTTTGTATATAATGATGAAACTGAAACCAAAGCAGTGGTAATTGGTTGCCGTTTTGGAAAGAAATTGATCAATTGAGGAAACACTGAGTACAAGTTATGAACTACTCCTCTATAAACTATAAAAGTATGAGAGAACACCTTATAAAGTTGTTAATAAGTTATTTTTATTTCCTTAGATGGAAATATTTCTTGTTAATTTAAAATTTTCATGTTTTCTCCAATTTTCCAATTACAATTGACAATTCAAAGAGTTGGTGAAGCATTTCTTTTTCTCCATCCTTTTAAAAAAAAATATTTAATTGTTGGTCATCACCTTGGAGGACTTATCTTGCTTCTAAGGTTCCTTTCCTATAACTTCTTTGTAGTCTAAAATTATGTTTATCATAATTGAAAGTTAGAATTGTTTTTTATCCTGTAAAGTGATATGTCTAATAAATCAACGATAGAAAACGAAATACCACTTTGCACAGGAATTATATTCCATGGGAATTTCGACAATGGCCTGTCTTACCCCCCCCCCCCCCCCTTTTTTTTTTTTCGTTAACCAACTTTTTGAAACATTTAAGACAAACGAGTCTTTGTTTGACTTTAGCGGTTTCTTTGAAAATATATAAGCTCTATTTCACTCTCTACTCTTGGTTTAAGAACGAAATTATAAGGCTTAATTAAGTGCATTATTTAAAAAAAAATCCTACACTGTGTTCAATCCTACTCTATGTTATATCATATTGGATAAGGGTGTTCTCGGAAAACCGAACCAAATGGAATTAAACCGAAGAAAAAAAATCGACATTTTTTTATTTTTAATTTTAAAAATGGATTAATTTTGATTTGATTTGATTTAATTTTTATTTTAAGGAAAAAATAACTGCAAAACCGAATCAAATCGACAATATGAATATCTATCTAAAAATTATAGATGCGCGCGCGCACACACACATATATATATATATATATATATATATATGTGTGTGTTTGCCTTTATAGTAATCCAATTTTCGTATTTACTTTCTAGTTTGATTTGTTATTTTTATTTTGATAATTCCAATAATCTATTTCTCCTTCAAAATAACTTGTCTTTGAATCCTTTAATTATTCATCAAAATATTTTGCTATATCGCAAGTAGATCTTTAATTTTTTGCACAAATGACAAAAACAAATTCGTTGTAAGAACCTTTTTTATGTTCCTTGAAAAAGCCTAAATTCTCAGATGATGCATACAAACTTTTGGAGGAAGTACGCATATATAACTTGATTATGTCTATATTTCCTTCTTTTCTCAAAACTGTAATTAATTTAGGAGTGTTATGATATAAAGTAGTCAATTTAATATGTGTTTGAAGGTATACTGTCATATATTTAAATAACTAATAAAAATCCAAAAAAAATAAAAAACCTGATAAGACCGAGAAAAATCGAAGTAATGAAAAATCGACATAATTAATTTGATTTGACTCTAATATTTGAAAAACCGACTAAGTTGATTTGGTCATCTTTCAGAGGATAACCGACCCCATCCGAATTATGAACATCCCTGCTCAAGGGATATTAATAACGTTAAAACAAACAGTCTAATGCATCACTAAATTATGCAAAAAATATACGTAGAGAATTTTACTACAAATATTAAGTGTAGTCAAATATTTAGAGTTTTATGTGTTTACAGTAAAAATAATCCATTCTTGTCATTTAATTTGTTCTCTCCTCAACTTGAAATTAATGCTTCCACGAAAAGGTAAAGCGAACTCATCATATTTCAACCAGTTTATAGCTTGGAAGTTAAAATACAACCGAAGTCGAACCAATATAAAAGTTGTAGATAAAATTTGAATAAAATAAAATTTGATACAAGATATTCATATAGCCTTCCTCTGACAAAAAAAAAGAGATTGTGGAAATATATCCTTCAACTTTTCAATCTAGAGTAGATACACCCCTTATTAAAAAATAGTGCATATATACTCATATCATTATATAAATGGTGTAAATATATCATTTTTGTTCACACAATATTTTTAAAAAGTCACTTAGCTTATTTTTAAATTTAAAAAACCACGACTTTTAAAAAATAAGTCTATCCATTTTTGTAGTAGACACATTTTTTAAAGCCATGTGATTTTTTTTCCTGGTGGATTGTGTATGGTTCTTTTAAAAAAATGGATAAACTTAATTTTTTTTAAATCACGGATTTTTTTTAAACAAACTAGATCCGATTCACTCGAAAAAATTATCACATGACTTAAAAAAATATGTCTACTAAAAGAATGGGTAGACGTATTTTTTTTATAAATCCACGTGACATTTTTATTAAAAAAATAAGCTAAATTTTTTTTAAAAATATATCAGTGAAAATATTGTTATTTGCACTATTTGTGTAATGACAATGGTATATTTACACAATTTATGTAACGACAAAGATATATATGTATCATTTTTTAACGAATGATATATCTTCTTTAAATTGCAAAATTGATTTGCACATTTCCCCAGAAATAATAATGGAGTCATAGTAGTCCCCCGGGGTATAGCTGAATGACAAATGAGATAACTTAAAATTTAGGCCTGCAGCGTGCGTTCAAACTTTGGTGGGAGCAATTTGTTCTCTTCTGGAGGTAGAAACTTGTAGGTGATATTAGTTGCTTTATTCTCAAATTCTGATCATTCAAGTACATCCCGCGATTTACTGATAGTAGTGCTGAGTGACCGGAAATACTATCTTCAGTAATAGTCTGGCGTAAGCGGGAAAGTTGGATATAAAAAAAATAAAATAATGGAGCCA
The DNA here is from genome assembly GCA_034509755.1 of Anisodus tanguticus. Lineage (NCBI taxonomy): Eukaryota > Viridiplantae > Streptophyta > Magnoliopsida > Solanales > Solanaceae > Anisodus > Anisodus tanguticus. The sequence goes on from CM067540.1 coordinate 22,050,224, forward strand.
TAGTAATTAATTAGTTTAGTAATAAGAAATTAATGTAAAAGTAAATGGAAATGAAGAAGGGTTGGATTGGGGAAAAGGGAAGGAATAAAGAGGAGAGAATTGATTAAAAGTTGCGTACACGGTCAATACTACTCATGATCAAAGGGACCCTAGCTGATGTGAAAATAAAAGAGTGGGTAATAAGTATCATACGAACAAACACACACACCACCTCCCAAAGAAAGGAAAAGAGGGATTTTTTTGTCATTTTTCAGATGGATAGATACAACATATAGACACAGAGAAGGCAGAAGAGGGGTGGTGGGTGGGTGGGGGTGAGACCCTGAAGGGAATGGAAGTGTTGGCCATGCTTAGGCAACTCATTGGACAAGTTAAACAACTATTAGAACAGCAACAAACTGCTTCTTCTTCTTCATCACTTGTTGCTCCTAATATCTCTTTTCATCTACAAACGCCACCACTTTTACACCTCCCAAGGTTTGATTTTTCCCTTTCTTTACTTATTTACCCACATGAGTTTTCTCCTGATTTGAGGTTTTTTTTTTTTGTATTTTGTTCGATCTGTGTGATTATTTGTGTAAAGGTTTTAACTTTATGATTTTTCTGAGGGTTTGGGGTATCTTTGTGGGTGTGTTGCATTCTCTTTGTTGATCAAATTGGAACTTTTGGTGGTATTGTATTGTATTGTATTGTTTTGTTAGTGTGGTGCTTTCATGAATAATTAAGTTGCTCTTTGTAACTGTTCCTTAACACTATAAAAAGGGTAGCCGTTGCACTAAGCTCCCGCTATGCGCGGGTCCGGGAAAAGGTCGTACCACGGGTCTATTGTATGCAGCCTTACCTCACATTTCTGCAAGAGGCTGTTTTCAACTGTCAAATCTGTAAACTTTAGGTCTTGCATTTCTCTAGTCAATAAAAATATTTCATATTCTTGTTTAAATTTCAAGGGCTAATATACTCTGATCACCTGCAACCATGATAAATTCATAGTCCTTAAATTTGTTGTTTCTAGTCATGTCTTTATTAAGTCTATAGGTGCAGTGTATGCATTTACTTATAACGATAGTTTGTTTGTTGTGGTGAGGTGCAATTTTAGGATCATTCCGAATGCTGGAGCTTTAACTCGACCTCGTATTTTCTTGTTTGTAGACTGATCATGTCAAAAGTAGTTGTTCTCAATCCACAATGGTATGGTAGTTGTTCTAATTGCTTAATGATTCATATGTTGCTTCATTTGTAATGTTGTGCGCTGTATGGTATCAGATAAATATGCAGTGACATTCTTCCACAATGGATGTCTGAATTTTTTAGAAGGATTTTTAAGTAATCCATCCAGACTTAACTTTTTGTATTGAAACAGCTGGTAAATAGGCAGCCACTGGGTGAAGCGATGGTCTGTTAGAAAAAGCTAGTTGGTATCTCAAATGCAAACAGTTGGAAACAATATAGATTAACAAAAAGAACTTGGTTCAAGTGTCCTTTAGGGATTGTTTTGCCATTCCCCACCAGAGAAAGTACATTTATATTATCTTGTAGTGTTTTTGAACTGCGCAAACTCCATGCTCTTTGTTTTGCAACATGACAAGTTTGAGAACTCCTTTTCTGAGTTTAAAATATCCTGCTAAGAAAGAGTCTTTGCAATTTAGCCAACAATTTTGTTTACCGTGTTAGAGTCATTTTTTTGATATTTACAACAAACTATACTGAACCACCTATCTATTCCTTTTTTGGCGCTGTCCCGACACTGATGAGCATCACTTAGGCCTTCATTCATGATACTTTGCTAGGATTTGCAGCGCTTCAGTAAGCCCTAGGCACTGATGTGAGGTTCAAGTTTTCACCAATGCAACATACTATCCATAAACATTGTACTCCCATAATATAATAATATAATAAGGCAAGAAAGCTGAAAATTTAAAAAAAGTCAAATGGATTGCCCCCTTTTGATTAGCCAGTTTCCAAGAGGGAGAAGGTCTTATGGCAATCTTAGGCATACTCCAAATCGGTTATTTGGCCTGATCGAGCAACCTATGAACAATTGTCGCCTACATAACCTTCTGGAGAGCATCAAATCAACCGCTTTCATTTGCTTTGAGACTGACCCTCTTCCAGGCGCGATCACTTTTGAGAGCCCTTTTGTGAAACCAGTTCCTTTACTCTTTTGAATGAATTACAGTCAGTAAAGTAATCTGGTGGAAGGGGTCCATAGAAAAAAATGGGCTTTTTTTTCTATTTTTTGTTTTAGAATAGAGAAAGAGTAGAAACTAAGGGTACGCTCTCTAGAAGATTTGCTCGGAGCTTTTTTTTTCACTTGGTCGCCTGCTATCTTGAAACCTCTTTGCTTGCGGAGCAGGAGTGGAAAGAGCGCTTTGCGAAAGAATCGTGTGGCGCAGTGAAAGGTTTTCCGTTGGGGTTTCCGACCCTCCAGGTCTCCACCTAGTTGTGGAATAGGGGGGGGGGGGTCCTTGATATTAAGGTGTCAAGGCGGTCGAAGAAGGCCACAGGTGGAAGCAACCAATGCTTTGATCATTCAAGCGACTCCTTGCTGCCATCCGTGCTTGCTTGTCATCTTTGGCAAAAGCAGGGGTTTCGGTCGGTTTTACCTAGTATTGGATTTGAACCACTCTCGCCGTATGAAAGCGATACTCTAACCGCTGAGTCAAGTAGGTCAAGCTGAGTCAAGTCACCCTATAAGAGAAAGCCGCGCAACCAAAGTAGCCCTTACTATACAAGTTTGGAGAACAAAATAATTTTTACACCTTCTAAGACTGCTAATATCGGAACGAGATACTACTTTCTCTGCCAGGATTGTTTGATGTTTTGAAATTATGATAACTAAAACCTTTTTGGTTGTCTAAATTTTCCTTTCATTTTGTGGAACACTATATGGATCTATTTGTTGTCTTTTTGTTTTTAAGATGACGTAATGTGTCTGAGATTTTCCTGTTTACATGCTGGATTGCCTGTTAAAGACCAATATCTCAAACAAAACCTAACATATTGGAATTATCAAAGGATGCTTTTAACAGATTATTTTTCCTTCATTTTGAAAGCCCTTTAAAGTTCTATCATTTGAGCTTGTTGCATTCTCATTGCAAGTACAGTCTTATGGGAATACATGGAAGTCAAAACTTTCTTCTTCTTCTTCATCTTCTTCCTTCTTTAAAAACATAAACATATGGAATCCAAAGTTCTACTCAATACAATTGTGAGGATTAGTAGGATTGAGGTTGAAAACTCATTTTTAATTGAAAATAGAATCTTTTAAAAGAAACTTTACCTTCTTAAAACTATTGGAGCTTATATCTTGCTGATACTTGTCATGTTAGTTGGAGATGCTTACCTGCTTGTGTGGCGTTGACGCTATAATTAAGGCTTCTGGCATCTCTCTCTCTCTCTTTTTATTTTTATAGAAGTGATGTCTGCGCCAGTTTGAGCGCACCTCAACTATTCTACTAGTACCTTCTTCCTCCCACAAGCACAAGTACCGGGTAACTCTTCGTACCAAGGCTTAGGAAGAAGAGAAGAATCACCTAGCGTTTTTATCCCTAGTCTCTCATAATTGTTTCACACATCCATCCTCAGGTGCAGGTTTCTAGCATCTTTGTGATCGAATTTTCTGCATTTGAACACTTTTTCTTCTGCTTTAAGTAAACATCAACTGGTGTGGTCTATTATAACCAGAAGTATTTGAAGGTCGCATACTGTCCGCATATACATCTCTGTTAGCTACTTTGTGCTTTTGTGAGTGAATTGGGTAGAATATTCACATGTTAAGACTAGCAGTTATGTTCAAGTTACATAGAAGAATAATAGGGAAATGCTGCTTTTAGTAGTAGGTTTATTTCTGGATATTTCCAAGTTACTAGGTCTGCTAACTCTTACTCTCGGAGTAAAAGTTTTTTGGCGCATTCCTCTGTAGAACCACTAAAGTTGAGGATATGGGTTACACAGGTCTGGGCTAAAACGAAGACTATGAATTAGTTTGTAACAACATACCCAGTGTAATCCCACAATTAATTTTTGTATCTATCAAACTGACCGTAAAAATGAAACATGAGAAAAAACAGATCAATGTTTTTTGGAAAATTCTGGAACATGAGAAAGTTCACCATGTTCAATGTTCTCTTAGACTTGATGGTTATCTTTCAAGTATAATAAGCTTGTAATAATAGAACTTAGAAAGTTAAGCAAGTTTGTAAAATAGAACTTCCTCGCTAGCTTTGCAAAGTTTGATTTAGGCGCAGGACCTATATTTACCTAATCTGGAGTCTTCACAATTACCTGAGCATTTTAGATAGATCTGATGCAGTGCCACAACACCTGTCACGGGTCATTTTGCCGAATTCCTTTTACATGGTTTCCTCAAGCGTCCGTACTTCATTTGTTCACTTGTATCAGTTTGGCTACGGTCTGTTCACCAGTAGGATCGCCACCCAATTCAAAGATTTTTTCTAATATACTTCATGAACAAATAATTGAACTTGTATTTAAATCCATGGGTTTCCCCAATTTTTAGATTCTCTTTAAGGGTTGCGGTGTTCAGTCCTTTTTCAGTTTCTCATAAAGATATTGATTTCATTGATTCACTGCATAATGCAATTTTTGGAACTTTTTAGCTTGGTAGAAAACATGTAAATTAACCACTTTTGCATATGTGCAGATGTTATTTTCTGAATCTTGATGACAAATCTGCTGAAGACAGTTGCTACAATATCATTATGACTGCCGGAAAATCTGAAAATCTCAAGATGTTGGAACCTGGAAAGCCTCCACCAAAAAAGAAAGCCCGGAAGGAGAGGAACAGGGGAAAAGTGACTGGAACTTCATGCTCCATTGAGAATTTGGATCAGCAAATTTGGAAAGAATTTCCTGAAGACCTATTTGAAGCTGTTGTTGCAAGACTACCAATAGCCACTTTTTTCCGCTTCAGATTAGTTTGCCGCAAATGGAACTCAATGCTGACGTCCCAAAGTTTTTCTGAACAGTGCGCCCAAGTTCCTCAACCACAACCGTGGTTCTACACCATTACTCATGAAAACGTGAATACTGGAGCCGTGTATGACCCAACATTGAAGAAATGGCATCATCCTACTATACCTGCATTGCCAACCAAGTTGATAGTTTTGCCAGTTGCTTCTGCAGGAGGTCTTGTCTGCTTCCTTGATATTGGACATAGGAGCTTCTACGTGTGCAACCCTCTTACTAGGTCCTTCAAAGAGTTACCAGCCAGATCTGTTAAGGTGTGGTCCCGTGTGGCAGTAGGTATGACATTGTGTGGGAAATCAGCCGGCGAGGGATACAATATCCTTTGGGTTGGTTGTGATGGTGAGTTTGAAGTTTACAACTCCAGAAGTAACTCTTGGGCTCGTCCAGGAACCATTTCCTCAAATATTAAGCTCCCTCTGGCACTCAACTTCAAGTCGCAGACAGTCTCCATCGGTAATAAACTTTATTTCATGCGCTCGGACCCTGATGGAATAGTGTCCTATGACATGGTTACTGGGGTTTGGAAACAGTTCATTATCCCTGCCCCCCTACATCTGAGTGATCATACACTTGCAGAATGTGGGGGGCGCATAATGCTTGTGGGTCTGCTGACAAAGAATGCAGCCACTTGCGTGTGCATATGGGAGCTGCAAAAGATGACTCTTTTGTGGAAGGAGGTTGACAGAATGCCAAACATATGGTGCTTGGAGTTTTATGGAAAGCACGTTCGAATGACTTGCTTGGGTAACAAAGGTTTGCTCATGCTATCGCTAAGATCAAGACAAATGAACCGGCTAGTTACGTATGATTTCTCAACAAGAGAATGGATGAAGGTCCCTGGATGCGTCTTGCCACGTGGGAGAAAGAGGCAATGGATTGCATGCGGGACTGCTTTTCATCCCTGTCTAACAGCTGTGGCTTGATTTGGGCTGCCCAGTAAATTTCTAGTTACAGCAGGGTGCGATATATATTTGATCATGTGGTTCTAGCTTTCCCCAATCATAATTTGCAGCCCAGTCTCCTGTGCTGATATAGAACTAAAGGATCTGTGAATTTATTCCCACTTTCTCTTGTATAAACATCTACTTGTTTTTAAGTTTTTAGATTCCAGAGGAGACTAATCTAGAATGCTCTCTACTTACTATACATTAAGCGAGTCTTAAACGTTCAAGGGAGTACAACCTCTCAGAATTTGTTTCTTATGTATCGGATAATTTGCTTCTGCCTTTATGTTGATATTCATTGTGTATACTGGGTTTTACATAATATTGATGTGAGTGATTACATCTTCTAGTGCCTACCAAAATGAGATATAACAAGTATTGCACTAGTCATAAAAATAGTGACGAACCGATACAAGTATGTTTAGGGACTTTCAACTCCAATAGATATTTCCAAACTGGGCAAGGATAATGGTCAAATCTCTGGAGAAGGCGAGCAAACATAACGACATGAGACAGAAGAAAATTTATATTCAAGTCTCACAAATTAAACACGATTTCCACCGAAGTTTCTCTTCAATTTCTACATTGGGCTACACTTTGAGAAAAAACACCACTACAAAAAGCAGGCGTAGCCTATTATCACCACTAGTATAACTTTGCATGCTTAAGCCATGCCCCCGCTGGTTGCTGTCCTTATTATCTGGAACAAAGCTGGAACGGGAGAAAAAAAAGATTAATTCAACCAAAAAGAGCACAACAGAATAGCAAAGGAATATGCATGTGGGAACCTAGGTGACATGAAGGACTTACATGAAGAGCGATATTGTCTCCAAGATAAACAAAAACGTATTTTTTAAAAGAAAAAAAGGCCAGCCTACCTACTCCGGGGAAGGTAGATAACATGAAAGAATTGTATGTGTAAAGGGATAAGAAAGAACAACAATCTCTCAAAGATGAACAAAATAGGTTCTCTTAAAGAAAAAGGGCCAATCTACCTACTCCATTGCTAGCAGCTCACATACATTGTTAAATATTTATGCACATACACCTTGTTAAGATTCTAGACCTCTCTGAAATGGTGGGATATGGATATTTATGTTCTTGTTACTTATCTTCTAAGATTAAGACAGCTTGGACAACTTTTAGTTTAAAGCCTCAGATATTAAGTAACAAAAAATGGGAGACAAGAAGATACGAAGATCTTACATGAGCCAATGACAACAAAGACAAAGAACCCAAGCAATATAGGACCAACAGGATACTGGTTTCCCTTTTTTGCTGTAGTTTCAGGAACAGCTCCTCGCTTGGTAATGTTTTTCTCAAACCTCTCCACCTTTCTATCAGCGAGACGTCTTGATGTAGTCTGGTAAAATGCAACAAAACAAAGGAATGATTCAGAACAAAATCTTGTTCAAACCAACACTAGATATATCTTTTCAAAAGAAAGAAAAGACATGTATAGCCAGCTTTCAACAAGCAACCATGTTTCTAACTGGACAGGACAAGTATCAACCACTCTGGCATGGAGCTCTAGTATTCAACATTCAGAACATCCATATTACAAATATCCAATAATCAATGTGAAACAGCCTCCCTTTAGTCGAAAAATTGCTATGACCTTCCTTTCTAATATTAATCCTAAATCAATGTTCGCCATTTTAATGGAAAATGGACCAAAATACATTCCTTTGCTCAAATCAATCATTCATAGGGACAGTTTCGAGATGGAACTTAGAGAAAAAAAAATGACCCAAAAAATAAAAGAACTTGGAAATTGGCAACCTTCTCCATATAAAGGGGTTGGCCATACTAGATCCAAGGGTTGAGCTGACCCAATGGAAGGTTGGAGAAGAATTGCTCCCTTATATTAATTTGAATGGAAAAATTGGTCGTAAATTTGTATCTGTTGATGATACCATGGTCATTTACTGGTTTAGCTAACGGATTTTTGGGCATCCAGTGATGACATGTTAAACTATAGCAGAGGTCTCATGTCCCAAAAGGTTCTTGCAATGGCACTATTAAACCAGAGTGGAGGTCTCATGTAACAAGAAAGGTCAAAGTTATTTACTTTATTTCAAATCCTATGATATTGTATCGTATTGATAACATACCAAAATAACCCATTTAAAGAAAAAATTGAAGTGCTGATGAAATTCAAGCTTAACAGGAACACAAATCTTAAATAGAGTTGGTAAATTGCAACTTCGTTTAGCATTTTATATGTGCCTAATGCAACAATTAAACAACCCGGATGCTAATAGCCTAAAGCTCCACTACACCTCTTTCTGATAAATTAAATGAATCCTAGCTAAAGTAGGGAGTTTAAGTCTTGAATTACCAAAAACCAGCTCCCAGGCTCCTTTCAAAAGACCATGGAAGCAATGCAAAAGAATATTGATTTTATGCAAACAACTAATTTTCTTTTACCAAGCCTAAGCACTAATTGCCTTTTACTCTAAAGGTACGGATGATACCAAAGTTATTCAAATTATATTAGACAACAAGAAAAGATCTAAAACATTGACACCTATATTTTCCATTTTAATTGATCAATGAATTTTGTCCAAAAAAAAAATCAATGATTTACATTTTCAATAAAACATTTCTGCCCAACTGCCAAGGTATTGTTCCCTGGGGCACAAGCAAGTTGGCTGAAGGGGACCAGTGCTCGTGAACGGTGGGAGGTCACAGAGAATTGACCTATTCATAAAGTGATCCTATGATTGATACACATGTGACTATGGCAGGGTGGTACACTACTAAAGGCCCCTACGGAAGATGGGTCGCCAAACTAGTCGTGTAGGGATAACCTTTATGGAACCTAACTCCCCCAACCCCAATTCCGATGTGGAAGTTTTATGGCGAATCCCCTTTCGAGTGGAGCCTTGGGCGGTCTTAAGACGTTACTTTTCCTGAATCAGTGATTAATTATACATTTACATTTCCCTCGCAATAACTGATTTAAGATAACTCCATCCATTAATTACAAGGTACATTGTTTACTACTTATTTTAAGCAAAATAATCTATTTACAAACAATTGTTCTCAATAACATATGAACAAGAATACTCCAAGCCGAATTAGGATGAACATGGATAGTTTAAAGGTGAATTGTAATTCAGCTTTTGAATAAATACACCAAATAATCAATAATAATTCTAAAGAAACTACATGTAAATGGAAATTTTAAAAATACCTTCATTTTACATTTTAAGAATTTAACTGAATTGAATATCAATCATCTGGCAATGGATCACAGCAATAAAAAAAAAAGGAGACAGAAGCAATGTCATTGATACAAAACCAGATTTTTTTAATCAGAAGCATAAGAAATTATTGTAAGGATATGAAATCAATCAACAGATCAATCACAAAAATTAATCAAAATAACGAGCCACGAACATCAACGGTGATACAAAACATTAAAAAGAAAAAGAAAAAAGAGCAATTAATCTGTGGCAACTACATATTAAGAGCTAAAATAAGAAAATAAAAAAAATCACGCGATCATGGATCAGAACAATTATTAATCCAAATAATAAGCCAGGAGCAACGACATTGACACACACACACACAAAAAAAACTAAAAGAACAGATTGGAACTTTTTATTACCATATTTGAAGGAAAGTCCGGTAACCGTCGACAGATGAGAACACGAAAATTTGCAGAGAGAATTATTAAGCTACAATTTCTTCTTCTTCTCTGTCCCAATTTATTATTTTGTTTTATTGATTGAAATTTCTAACTGTTTTTGAAATATATATAGCTGTGGAGGATGGGAGGCACATGAAAAACGCGTCACACTCTTGGAGAAAAGGGTTATAACCACGTAGCTTTGCTGAGCTGGCAGCAAATGATTCGATAACTTGAACACGTCAGATATTATTGGGCCTGGGCCTTTACGAAGAATGTTAACTTTGTGTACTTCATCATCCACTATACAGAAAAGATTTTCTGAAGCCCATTCACAATAAGCCCATAAGTAAGATTTTCAAAGTTCACTGGAGATTTGATGGGTCATTTGCACTTTGGTCCTTATTTTGTGCTGGTCTTTAATTTTACCCCTCGAGTGAAATTTATATCTATTGGAGCAAGAAATTCGATATAACTTGTGCTAGATCCTTAACTTATGTTTTGAGGAGAAGAAATTAAAGACCAACCCATTTGATGGGAAAACCGTGGAATTTCTTCTACTAGCCCATTCATATTAAGCAGCGTAATTAAGATCTTCAAAATTCATTGGAGATTTGATTGTTCAACTTTAGATTGACTCATTAGATCAATCCTCAAAATAATCAAATTATATTAGTATGTAATCTAGAGTAAGTTAATAACTCTTGTAATTCAATTTATTTGAACAAGTTGGATCTTAAAGGGATTGTTAATGGATCCCATAACTCTAGGCTTGTCAATCACACATATCTTCACAAGTTTGAGGGGTTGATTTTGTAAAAAAATTACGGGACACTCTATTTTGGTCGTTCCATTTGACTAGTACCTGCTTTAATTTTTATTTGTAAGAATATCTAGTATTTTTATATATAAAAAATGGTTTAGCGACTTTTTGTAATATTTAAGCAAAGTTGAGTGATTTTTATGTTACAATAAATAATTTAGCAATTTTAATACAATAAAATAAAAGTTAAGTGATCATATATGAAATTAACTCCTCAAACTTTTGAAGATATAATTGATTGACAAGCCTAGAGTTTGACATCCATTAACAATCCCCTTATGTAGGCGAGCGTAGTCCTACTTACGTTTGCAAACTAGTATTGTAGTGGTATTATTATAGGTCCGCCTAGCCTATCATACTAATAGGCATAGTATTGCTTTATAGTCCCCTGTAGTTTGATTTCTGTTGCTATGTGTCATTTAATGTACTTTGTTTAGCTTATCTACATGCGCTAGTTACTGCTTACTTTTTCAGAATGCGCTAGTATGGCTTATTCGCTTTTTGGTACCAGCATTTTCATACTGCTTTAAATTCTTTTGACCGAGTCTGACCGTTTCTCTTGCTTTGCTTTTAATTTTGTCTTGCTTGTGCTTATGCTTTGTCTTGAGCCGAGAGTCTCTCTGAAACAACCGCTCTACCTACCAAGGTAGAGGTAAGGTCTGCGTACACTCTACCTTCCTCAGACCCCACGTTGTGGAATTTCACTGGGTATGTTATTGTTGTAACAATCCCCTTATGATCCAATCTTGTTCAAATAAATTGAATTGCAGCAGTTATTAACTTACTCTAGATTACATACTACTCCCTTCGTCCCAATTTATGTGGCACCATTTTTTTTATTTCTCCCAAAAGAATATCATCTTTCCTTATTTGACAACTATTTAATGGCACCATCCCTATTACCCTTGTTGGGTCCCACTTAATTTTGAAGATGTACTTATTGTGAAGAAAAATCAACAAAAGTAGGCACTAAAGTAAGGACAATTTAGTAAACATAACAAAATCTTCCTTTACTTTTTAAACTCCGTGTCCGGTCAAATGGTGTCACACATATGACAGAGGGAATAATATAATTTGATTAATTTTGATGATTGATCTAATGAGTCAATTTAAGGTAAATGGTCATAGATTAAAATTGTATTTTGGAGTGAATTTTGAGAACCAACCGTCTAATAAACTTTTGAAATCTCCTCGTGAGTATAGCCATGTCTTCTTCATTAAGATCCTTGTTGTGGTTAGATTCAAGTATCAGATTCACGTCTCTGGTTGATGGGGTGTTTCTCTGTGCCTGGAGATTTCTCATCTCATATGTTTTTAGAAGTCCCATGAGGTCTTCCATGGTCATTGTATTAATGTCTTTTGACTCAATGATGGCATTAACTTTACTCTTCTACGAATCATGCAAGATATCGAGCAATTTTTCAATCCTCTTTGGTTGAGGTATGTCCACACCAAGGGAATCCAATTTGTTAGTTATATTGGTGAACCTATTGAACATCTCTTGGATGGATTTTCCTTCGTCCATCTTAAATAACTCATACTTCATATTCAATATATAGATTTATTTACCTGACTTGTTCCTTCGTCTGTGGTCTGTAAGGTATCCAATACTTCTTTGACCATTTTGCAGAAGGATATTCTGTTGTATTCTTTGGGTTCAATGCCGCAAATAAGAATATTTTTTATCTTGGAGTTATTTTGTATGAGCTGAAAATCCTTCTCTGTATAGTCCATCTTGTCTTTGGGTAGGGAGGCCATGGAAATAATTGAGCCCTTCTGAATAATTTTCCATATTTCTGGATCTTCTCCGATTATGTAGTCATCTATTCTTACTTTCTATCAGCCATATTAATTTCCATTGAAGCACGGTGGTCTTGTGGTTAATTGTCCTTCTTGTACTGTAGGAGGTGCCGCCATCTTTTAAGGTACTAATCTTTGTAGAAAGATCTATATTTGTGTTACACCTCATAATTTTGCGTTCTACCATGACGACAATGGATATTGAAGTCCTGAGAGGAGATACGACCTTACAGAAGCATAATGAGGGCTTACAGCTTGATTATGAAGGTACCGGAGTATTTGGAAGTTAAACGGATCGAAGGAAAAACTGGAAAACTCAGAATTTGACGGGAAGAAGGATGACCCGTCAATCTTCCGGAGAATTTGACGGGGAAGATTGATGGACCGTCAAAAACATTGACGGGCCGTCAATCTCCACCGTCAAAGTATGGTGGTGGAAAATTTTCCGGATATAAAATCGGGTCTTGATGTTTTCTTCTAATTTTAAACCAAATCAGATTATAGAAAACCCCCAAATCCTCTCCATATATTTTACAACATCCAAGGTCAAATCCTAAGCCAATTTCGTAAGATTTACGCTACTAATCCCGTGGTAATTATAAGAATTGTCTTCGTCGTATTGAGCCAGATTTGGAAACCCTAGGAATTGGGGTAAGCTGCGATTTTGAGACGATTTGGTTGCATTGAGGTAAGAATTATCCTCCTATCTATGATTATGATTAATTGTTGATGTGACAGAAATTATGGAATAGTTTATATGATCAAAACTTCGCAAAGTTTTGAAATCTTCATAACATGATTTATTGGGTTGTCTTACCTTAGGTATAAGTTGAAGTTGGATGGGAGAAATTGATTATATATGTTATGGATAAAGTAACGTAAGGTTTGAAAGGTTGTGAGACAAATTCACATGAAGTTTTCCGTATAAGAGAAGTGTAAAAAATTAATTTTGCTTAAGAATTGTTGGAGAACACCTAACCAAGTTTTTGTGGAAACTGAATTTTGATTGAACCGGGAGATTGAATCACGTAAGTATCATTTGTAAGGAAGTTTAAGAACCTAAAGTGTTTAAGGATGTCAATAAGAGACTTAAGCGAAGTTTTTATAGAATTTAGATTCGATGTTGACATTACTTCCTCATATGATACATATGATAATTCGTAAGAGGAGCGAAGACTTGTAAGACGAGCGCGATGACAAGAAACAATGTATGTAAGGCTATCCATTTCTTTCAACAGTATAGAATCCAAAGAGTTATTGTATTCAAAAGAAAACATTGAGAACTCTACTCTACCGTCCATCAAAGTTTCTTGTTAAAAAGTATTCATTGCTTATTCATGTTCTTATGATCTTTGTTGTTGATTACCATTCGTATCATAAGTCTTTGAAAGGAATCTTTTCAAATTATAGTCGTTGAGTCGACCAAAGAGTCATTTTAATAATAAAGTTAAATAAGTTTACGTGTTTCAAAAGAGGCCAAGGAACCCGTGTTATCACAATCTGTTGTTCATACCCCTGATTTCCAAAGTATCATTACATGCATGGCATATGAGCATGGTTATCAACACTTGCATAAGGATCATTGCATTGCGCACTTGCTCATTTTGCATACAGGAGTTGCACGCCCTATGGACGGACTATGATACGCATAGGTGCACAGTTCTTCAAAGATTATATGCCCTATGGACGAACTATGATATGTATAGGTGTATATTTATGGTTGACTATGGACAGTCTGGTGAAACGCATAGTCCAACCTAAAGACAGTGGGTTATATGGATAGTCTATGAGATGCATAGGTACCATCTCAGAGCACTTTATATGCATATATTGGATCGGGTTGAGCGTTCCGTAATACATACATGAGCTAGGGTGCATACTGCATTGCATTTTTATACATATACCTAAGATCAATGATATGTTATGCCTCGCAATATAAGACGAGGATAATTTGTACAATAAAAGCCAATCTAGAAAGGTTGTACTAAGTTTCAGAGCTTCACTATGCGCCCATGTGGCTCAGTTTTCTTATGATTTCCCTTACAGCTATTCACTTCACATTGCTTATATGTTTTTCTTAATAGCTTACATATTTATATTGTTATTCATGGTTTACATACTCAGTACATTATTTTATACTGATGTCCCTTTTCAGGGGCACTGCGTTTCATGCCGCAGATACAGGTAAAAGTGCAGAGACCTTTCTCACAATAGGATTTGACTCAGCTAAAGTTGTCACGCTCCTTCCATTCGGGGCCTTGTAGTGAGCTGATAGGTATGACAAATGTGCATATGTATATAGTTGGGTATGGCGGGGCCCTGTCCCAACCAATATTGTCAGTATATTTTTTAGAGGCTTGTAGACAGTGGTGTCGTATGTGACAGTCATGTGTGGCCTTGTTGGCCTCCCCAGTAGAGCCAGAGTGCTCATGACGGCCTTGTCAGCCTTATTATATAAACATGTGTATATGTTGGGCCTTTTCTGAGTGCAGATGATTATGCCCTTATTCAGTTAGGTATATGTCCGCGGCCTTGTCTGTCCATTAGTTATCATTCATATCACAAGTATTAGGATTGGTACGCTTGGGCCTTAAGGCGCCTGGTGTTTGCCACCCTCCCAAGGTTAGGGTGTGACAAAGTGGTATTAGAGCAGGTCAGTCCTAGGGATGTCTACAAGCCGTGTCTAGTAGAGTCTTGCTTATGGGTGTGTTGCATGACACGCTTATAAACAAGAGGCTATAGGGCATTTAAGATGTTACCTTTCTTAAAAATCTAGATCTTGCGATAGAAGCAAAGTCATAAGTCACTAAATCCCTATCTTTTCATCTTGGTCTTTCTTTTCAGTAATGCCACGATATAGAGAAAGTTTCGATAGCAGGAAATGGGTTAGGAATGCAGGAGAAGGTACTAGCTGACAACCACCCGCCAGTATGAATTCAAGGAACATAAGAACACCAGAAAGACATATAAGTTATTCAATAGAAGAAGACCCGTTCATAGACGAAGATCTATCTGTGGAGGAAAATCCGTATGAGGATACATATATGGAAGAGAACCCATCTGAGATTCTAGAGGAATCACCCTTTCGAGTGCCACCGATTCCAGTGGTAGTTCCAAGTTATAGGAAACCCGTACAATACAGAGGCCATCAGCATAACAGTCGTTTCCATTTGGGTTGAGGGTAAGTGGTCTTGTGTATGCAACATCACCTCTAGTTATAGTCCCAAAGCAGGGTCATGTTCAAATACCCTCATATGATAGACCTTTAGAAAGATTAAGAAGCCAATTATCATTGATATCGGTTAACCAAGGCACACCCCTAACAAGTCAAAGCAGGGAAGAAGTAACTAGTAAATAAATCGAAAGGTTTATGATGGACGTAGGTATCGAAGAACTTATAATGCGAGATGCGTTAGACCGAAGTTCCCAAGTGGAAGTCAGGCGAACACCGGAAGACGTCTGAAGTAGTAGGAAGCGATGTCATCAATGTGGAGAGAGACACGATGGAGTATGTTTATCCAACATTGAGCTATGTTCTGGATGTGTAGCTTTAGGCCATAGGGCCAGGGAGTGTCCAAAAGATTTCAGTCGTTATGTCATCAGTGTGGACAAATCAATTATGGGTCATGCCCGGGTGATCTAAAAGAATGTTACTGGTGAGGAAGCAAAAGCCACAGAGTGTGTGAATGCCTAAGGCTGAGTCAGGAAGGATAGCTGATTCCGATAATGCTTAAAGTTATGCAAGTTACCATGTATGTTGATAACTTTATTAAGAACAGTTGTGCTTGTGTCTGTAAATGATCAATTGTTAGTAATGTAAGGATTGTGCTATATAAGACGTATATAGACCGTAAATCGATACTAAGAGTTGAAGGTGGTAAGTGAAATTTCTTTTATGTTTAAGGATCTAAGTACGACGATTTAGGATCAACCATTTATTAACTACGGACATATCCAACACTCTTAGACTATGTAGGAGCACCGAGGATATATAACCACAACCCGAATAAGAAGGATTCATGAGTCCAAAGAACTAAGAGAGACTCCACTAGATTAATAAGGAAAATAAATTTCCAGGCATGAGTTGCAACCAAGGATTTATAATATCGATTAATAGCGCTCAAGAAAACATACCCTTGATGGTCAAATTAGCACAACAGACGATTGAATGATCCGAAGAGATTATGGACTATCATATTATTATTGGAAACTATTTTGGTTCAGAATATTGGCACATAAGTGACTCTCCAATCTATACTATACCAACGGAGTCTGTCTATACAATTGAAGTCAATCAAAAGCGAATCATGGAAACTGTCACAAGCCATTATATAGTCGCTTGTTATAGTAAGCAAGCTAACAAAAGAACCAGTTGAGAGGAGCTATGAATAGTCAGAATTTCCTCACCTCATTCTAAGATAACAAACGGGGAACTCATTTTAAGCTACCATACATCGACAGAGAAGGAATGAATAGAACTTAGAGAGAGTCCAGAATAAAGATCGATAACTACCGAGATAATATGTTACCAGGACGGTAAGAAATGAGCTATGCATAGAAGGAGAGCAAAACCCTTCTTAAAACCACAAAGATGAAATGGAATCCGAAGTAATGATATCAAATTGAGGGAAAGAATTATGAGAGAATACTTAGATTAACAAGGAAGTGAATCAAGGGAACATATGTTAAAAGCCGAATGCAGCCCGACAAGGAGGGAGTACTCTATCTAAACATGATCAAGATCATGATATCGAATTCTGTTGGGAAAGGTAGTAGCCCAAAAACAAAGTCTAGTCTCAATCAGAGACACTTATTTAAAATTTGTTTCAAGTAAAAGTAGAAAGGAGATTAACCGACAAAAGGATTTCTTATGACCAGTAAGCCGATTAAGACTCAGGTATTACATAAGAATTTTATTGAGGAAGGAAGAATAATAACACATAAAAAAGTGCATGGAATTTAGAAAATCTTATTATTATCATATTCCCGACCTTGTCAACTATCGTGCCATAACCCTTTAGCATCATCTGACGCTTTGTGCCTATGAAGTATGCTATATGAATTCCCTCATTAGGTGAGCATCATACTCCAGGAAAGAAGGTTATGGTCTGAATGTCAGAATACAACAACTCAGACAAAGTATAGCTGCCTGGCAGTTATGAAAAAAGAACTGTACGACTATGTCCGAAAATTTGATGAAATACCAGCAGTGAAATGTTAATGCAGCCCGATCAAATGACAGGTTCAGACAACTTTAAGATAGGGAAGAACTTTATCAAGAAAAGTCACGAAACCCAAGAACTGCTCTACTAAAACAATTCAGATTTCCTATTAATATTCGTGTGTAATAACCCCTCTATTCCTATTCAATTCATCAAAGATGACTCATGAAATTTTATATGAACAATATTTTGCAGCATGTGTATCAGGTGCATCTCGGATGAGATCAAAGGGATATTAAGGTAAGATACGACTAAACTCTCTGTAATATCTACAAGTATAAGCGGTCGTGTGAGGCCGATGAGTATTATTTTATTATTATTATGCCATGTCTAGCATTGGCTATGTGATGAGTTGTTTAACAGGTTTTGGATAGTCTTGTTTACAAAAAAACTCTGCCAAATTTTTTGGAAACCCCAAGAGTTAGAATACTCCTAACATTCGCGGATGAATGTTTCTAAAGGGGAATGATGTTACACCCCATAGTTTTGTATTCCACCGTGACAAAAATGGATATTGGAGTCTTGAGAGTAGATACGACCTTACAGAAGCATAATGAATCCTTACATCTTGATTATGAAGGTACCAGAGTGTTTGGAAGTTTAAACGGATCGAAGGAAGTATGTTTTGATAAAAACTAGAAAACTGGGAATTTGACGGGAAAGACGGCCCGTAAAATACTTTGACAGACCATTTTCCGAATATAAAATTTGACGGGGAAGATTGATGGACCGTCAAAAACATTGACGGGCCGTCAATCTCCACCGTCAAAGTATGGCGGTGGAAAATTTTCCAGATATAAAATTGGGTCTTGCTGTTTTCTTCTTAATTTTAAACCAAATCAGATTATAGAAAACCCCCAAATCATCTCCAGAGATTTTGCAACATCCAAGGTCAAATCCTAAGCCAATTTCGTAAGATTTACGCTACTAATCCCGTGGTAATCATAAGAATTGTCTTCGTCGTATCGAGCTAGATTTGGAAACCCTAGGAATTGGGGTAAGCTGCGATTTTGAGATGATTTAGTTGCATTGAGGTAAGAATTATCCTCCTATCTATGATTATGATTAATTGTTGATGTGGAAGAAATTATGGAATAGTTTACATGATCAAAACTTCGCAAAGTTTTGAAATCTTCATAACATGATTTATTGGATTGTCTTACCTTAGGTATAAATTGAAGTTGGATGGGGGAAATTGATTATATATGTTATGGATAAAGTAACGTAAGGTTTGAATGGTTGTGAGACAAATTCACATGAAGTTTTCTGTATAAGAGAAGTGTAAAGAATTAATTTTGCTTAAGAATTGTTGGAGAACACCTAACCAAGTTTCTGTGGAAACTGAATTTTGATTGAACCGGGAGATTGAATTACGTAAGTATCATTTGTAAGGAAGTTTAAGAACCTGAAGTGTTTAAGGATGTCAATAAGAGACTTAAGCTAAGTTTTTATAGAATTTAGATTCGATGTTGATATTACTTCCTCATATGATACAGATGATAATTTCTAACAGGAGTAAGGCTATCCCTTTCTTTCAATAGCATGAAATCCCTTTCTTTCAACAGTATGAAATCCAAAGAGTTATTGTATTCAAAATAAAACATTGAGAACTCTACTCTACCGTCCATAAAAGTTTCATGTTAAAAAGTATTCATTGTTTATTCATGTTCTTATGATCTTTGTTGTTGATTACCGTTCGTATCATAAGTCTTTGAATGGAAGCTTTCTAAAGTATAGTCATCGAGTCGATCAAAGAGTCGTTCTAAGAATAAAGCTAAATAAGTTTACAAGTTTTAAAAGAGGCCAATGAGCCCTAGTTATCACAGTATGTTGTTCTTACACCCGATTCCCAAAGTATTATTACATGCATGGCATACGGGCATGGTTATCAGCACTTGCATAAGGGTCATTGCATTGCGCACTTGCTCATTTCGCATACAGGAGTTGCACGCCCTATGGACAGACTATGATATGCTTAGCCGCACAGTTCTTCAGATATTATATGCCATATGGATGAACTATGATATGTATAGGTGCATAGTTATGGTTGACTATGGACGATCTGGTGAAATGCATAGTCCAACCTAAAGACAGTGGGTCATATGGATAGTCTATGAGATGCATAGGTACCATCTCAGAGCACTTTATATGCATATATTGGATCGGGTTGAGCGTTCTGTAATACATACATGAGCTAGGGTGCATACTGCATTGCATTTTTATACATATACCTAAGATTAATGATATGTTATGCCTCGCAATATAAGACGAGGATAGTTTGTACAATAAAAGCCAATCTAGAAAGGTTGTACTAAGTTTCAGAGCTTCACTATGTGCTCATGTGGCTCAGTTTTCTTATGATTTCCCTTACAGCTATTCGCTTCACATTGCTTATATGTTTTTCTTAATAGCTTACAAATTCATATTGTTATTAATGCTTTACATACTCAGTACATTATTTCATATTGATGTCCCTTTTTAGGGGTACTGCATTTCATGCCACAGATACAGGTAAAAGTGCAGAGACCTTTCTCACAATAGGATTCGACTCAGCTAAAGTTGTCACGCTCCTTCCATCCGGGGCCTTGTAGTGAGCTGATAGGTATGATAGATGTGCATATGTATATAGTTGGGTATGGCGAGGCCATGTCCCAACCAATGTTGTCAGTATATTTTTAGAGGCTTGTAGACAGTGGTGTCGTATGTGATAGTCATGTGTGGCCTTGTTGGCCTCCCCAGTAGAGCCAGAGTGCTCATGTCATCCTTGTTAGCCTTATTATATATACATGTGTATGATTTGGGCCTTTTTTGAGTGTAAATGATTATGCCCTTATTGAATTGGGTATATGTCCACGACTTAGTTAGCCCATGAGTTATTGTTTATATCACAAGTGTCAAGATCGGTTAGCTCGAGCCTTATGGCGTTGGGTGCCGGCCACCCCCACCCTCCAAGGTTGGGGTATGACAACCTGATACCATTTGTTAGGATCGGGCTACTCATACGAGTTTTTAAGAATCTGGTTCTTAGAATAATTGCAAGAAGGTAATGCGGCAGAAAGTAAATCAACAAAAGAATCTCATGTGGAAAACTCATTGATCAAGGGAGTAAAAAACTATGACCTATCTTCTTATAGTAACAAACATAACCAACGAACACCTATTACATAATACTTGTAAAGGTAAATAGATGGAATCACAACAAAATTTAAACTAGACAAACTAAATAACTTGATAATAAATCTTGATAAACTCAGGTTCTTCGTCGTCGTGTAGTTGGTTGTTATAAGAATAACTGTTGACAACGCTCACTTAAGTATCTCATTGTAATATTGTGATTTGTGGTTGTGGTTAAGATCCAAAGCATGTTCATGTTGTGCTTATATAGAACTAATTTTCACCTTGAATAACTGAATTTAATCAAGTTTTGGTTTTATTAATTATACAAAAAAATCAAGCTTTGGTTGACTTGGATCTTTCTTTCTTTCCTTGTATGCACGTGGCTTCGTTGTCCTACTTCAATGTTAATTGCATGTTGATAAACTTATGGTACTTTATGAATATATGATCATAACTTGATTTACAACTCTTCATCTCATAGGAATCGATATACCATTCCCTCCATTGTCGGTATGAAACAACTTCCAATCTCCAGTTACGTAGTAAGGATCAGTTCCTTTGAGAAGTTTCTTTATTGATATAACTACTTAAATGAAACCTTTCAAGATCTGCTTGTATATCTAGTTCTTCAATTGAATCCTTCCTTATATCTTCCTTTATTGTCATTAGGTACATTGTTTGTTAAATTATCAAAACTCCAATGTAAGCTTATGATCATTGAGCCAACAACTACTCGTGCTTCTATATAGCTCAGGAACTCTCTAAGAGAACTTGTAAGTCCTATGCCATGCATACGATACTACATTCTATTGACGTGCCTATATCTTATTCCAGGCTTATACACAAACCTATTAGAAAGAGGGAATTTAGGAAGAGCTTCTTGCACTTAATAAGAATGCCACTTGACTTTGTTGATAAACTAGAATATGGGGATCTCATTGGAAGTAAATGGGTGTATTCTGTCAAACTTAATGCGGATACCAATTGAACGCTATAAATCGTAGTTGGTTGTTCAAGGATATAAATATGAGTATAGGGTGGATTATGTCTAGACTTTTGCACCGGTTGCTAAGATGAAAATTGATACAAAAATTATAGATCTTCTTAAAGGCTGGACCTTACATCAGATGGATGTGAAAAAATTATTTCTCCATAGCGACCTTC
Organism: Anisodus tanguticus; assembly: GCA_034509755.1. Taxonomy (NCBI): domain Eukaryota; kingdom Viridiplantae; phylum Streptophyta; class Magnoliopsida; order Solanales; family Solanaceae; genus Anisodus; species Anisodus tanguticus. The sequence continues at coordinate 22,071,920 of CM067540.1, forward strand.
AAAAAGTTGTGTTGATGAAACCACCATCTAGGTGTATTATGTCAAGACAAAATACAATTTGTCATCTTTGAAAATCCCTGTCATACTTAAAACATATTCCTTGAGTTTGGTTTGATTAATTTTGATCCACGATTCAAACTGCGGGATTCTCTCAGAGTTCTTCGTATTATTCATTGTTTCTCCGTACTTCACCACTAGAAAATAATTCTCATTTTATATTGATGACATATAATGACCCGTTTGGTCGTTTTGATCCTTTGGACTTGTTTTCCCAAGAATACCCTTCCTATAGCTTTATCTTGGTATTTATGACTTGGGAGAATGGGTGTCGCAATTCTCGAGGCAATCAGACGAGTTTGGATTGATTTTAGTAAGCTTTTAAGTTTTAAGTGGAAGAGAAGAAAAGGTTTGACTAAGGTTGACTTTTGAGTAAATGCATCATTTTCAAAGTTTCGTCTATTCCATTAAGGCTGAAATGTAATTGATGACTTAGTCGGGTCATTGGTTCGGGTCCCGAGGGGTTCAGGTGATATTTGAGTACTTAGTGGAGATTTATGTCATTTTAAGGAAGTTATGACATTTTCGTCGATAAGCGTATCTTAACAACCTCGTATGGGTGTTTCGTCAATTTGAGCAGCTTCGTAGAATGGTTTATGGTCAAGTTTCACTCTTGGTTGGTGTTTATGAGTTTCCAAATGAGTTTTGGAACGTTGGTAGAGAAACTAGTTAAAGTAGGAATTGGAGTTGACCTTGGTTAACATCGAGTCAAGATGACCTTTTTCAAATGTTTCGAGTACGCGAACAGATCACGAGCATGTTTTATGATCAAAATGCACTTTTGGTTTGTATCCGGGAGGTTTTGGATAAGTTTCGAGGGTTGTATCCGAGGTTGGAACACACCATCGCAATCGCGTGGCACAGACCGTGATCGCGAGCTTCTGTCTCATTTGTCAGCATAGTCATGTAGCCTTAGACCGCGATCGCAAAGGTCTATTTTTATAGGGTCCCATAATCGCGGGATGGGATCCGCGATTGCGATGAATGAGATTGTTACGCAGAATAAAAACTCCATTTCGTGGTGCATTGTCCATATTTTGATTTTGGATGCTTTGGAGCTCGGAATCGGGTGGTTTCAAGGGCATTCTTCATATTTATTTGCGGGGATAAGTTTTTAACATCCCTTTTATCATTTTACCTTTGATTATTACGGAATTGAAACATATAATTCATGATTTGAGCTTAGAAATTTGGGATTAGTCATGAAAATAGGTTTTCAAGTAAATTATTAAATTGAAGGCCAATTTATGGATGGATTTCAATAATTTTCGATATACTTACTAATTAGACTATGGGTAAATCAATTTTATAATAAAATTCTAGTTTTACCCTTGTAGGCCCGGGGTTGGTTTTTTGAGTCCATTTTTGGAATCCGAAATAAAGCATAAAAATATGGGTATTGTTGGACTCGTCTAACCATGTAGATTTATATTTTGACTATATTGAAATCATTCAGTGAGTTTGGATATGATGGAGCTTCTGGGCCGCTTAATCTTCGCGCGAACAGAATTTGGAGTCGTTCGTGAGCTATGGAACTTCATAATAAGTTGAAACTTTTTAGACTCTAGTGTAGCGTTTATGTGTTGATATGATAATAATTTATTAATCGGAGTAATGGATGATTGGGGGTCCCATATTAGTAAGGTAACGAGCACTAATACGGGTACCAATGAACTTAATCGGGTAATTAATGGACTAGTTTGATATAGCTGAAGGTGTTTATGTGTTTTGCCTTCGGGCCACGGGTGCGGTATATAAATCCTCTTAGGTTGGTATTATTGTTGTTTACTTGGGCTTGTAGACAATTGACATGATAATTGTATTTGGCTTGTCATGAATTCATCACTCCACATCTCATCTAAACACTTGAAGAGAAATTGATAAATGTTGATTGCATGGTGTACACATATCCATATCATTTATACATTCTATAATTGACATTGGATTATTGATATATATATATATATATCATTTATACATTCTGAAGAAAAGATTGCCGAAAGAAGACAAAATACCTGAAATAAAGTTCAGACAAAATTTCGACAAAAGAAAATGGCCGAAAAAGAGACTTTCAAAAAGGAAATAGTAAAAGCAAAAGATTCTAGTAATAATTCGAGAAAATGCCAAAATTAATGATGTCATTCTCCACTCGGATGAATAGTTAGATTCCTTTTTATTTACCAAAATGCCATGTAAAACTCCTATAAAAGGAGACCCCCCCTCCCTTAGTTAGACAAGCTTTTTCTTTCATAGATTTCAGATTCTAGAGAGAAGTGTAAGTTCACTCTAAATTCCCTTAGTTAGATAAATTCCAATTCCCCTCATATGATTCTAAATACCTTAACCGAAATTCTCCAAAATACCTTAGAAATTCCTAAGATAGATATCCTTGATATAAATCTTTGTAAGTTTTAATATTTTGAATAAATATGATTATGGAAGGTGAATTTTTCTTTTTTTTCTTTTGTTGGTTTGGAAGTGGAGTTTATGGATTTTTTGGGAGCCATGGAATTTGTTTGTTCTTGTGGTGCAACAACTGGTGTATTTATCAGAGAAGATTCATCCTTTCTCTTTTGGAGTAAGGCTCCACACATCGCATGGTTACAGTATTGTCCAAATTCTTGCATGTCCTTATATATATATGAGAATGACTTGGGAAGTCGGTTATGGGATATGGTACATGATACGAGAGTGATGACTGATTATGAAACTTCAGCCCTCGAGCTGGTATCCGATGAGATCGGATAGGTATATGGACCTCATAAGTCCCCCATGGGTCATGTGAAGTAGCTACTATATGAGTGTGTATGTATCTGGTATATATCGGGTATATATGGCCAGTGCATACATACATATCATCTCATTGCATTTATTTTGATTTTGACATGTATTTGATGCTGTGTGTGCTCGATATTGATTTCTGATAGACTTTATGATCATATGACTTTTAAGGAGAGAAATACTGGCATCTTGTAGCTTATTCTTGATGCAAAACGGAAATATGAGATGGTATGATAATGATATAAATATGGGATCTTTATGACTGGGATTGTTAGGAATGTTATAGAGATGGGATCTCTACGTGTTCCTTAGTATAGGAATTAAAAGATTGAGCCTTTAACGGTAAACTTGTTAATTTGGGTAAAAGATTGAATATTGATAGTGATTGTGCCTCAATTCGTGAAAGGGTTGGACCCTTAAGAGTAGAATTTATTCTGATTAAATAAAAGTATGTAATATTGAGGATTTAGATGCCTGATTGGGCGTAAGTTGGAACCTTATGACTATAAATCCTAATTGTGGTAAACTAGAAACTTTATTAGGGTTTGTGAAGAGAAATGGACTTTATGACTCGGTGTGGTTGTAGAATCTTTACTTAAATGCTTGAATTACTTAGAAACTTTATGATTTGGCTAACCAAGCAAGAAGAGAAGTATTGGGAGTACCAACCCTCGCCACCACTATAGTTAGGGTCGGTCGATGATGATGCTGTGTATACATGCTTCCCATACTCACTCTACACTTGCTGCACTCTTTGTGCAGGTACTAATATGGATGACAGTGAAGGAGCTAGATGCGACGCTTGGATATCCTTCTTGGGAGTACAGGGTGGTCCACAGACACTACCCCGGTACTAGAACTCTTACTTTTTCTATTTTACCTTTCTGTCCTTTATATTTCAGACAGTGAGTTGTATGTTATTTCAGACATGTATTCCAGTTAGTAGCTCTGTTCTCATGACAACCAGATTTAGGGGTTTTCTTTCAAAGTTTATGTATTGAGTTCTAAGACGTTTCATTATTTTTTCTACATTTGCTTTATATTATTATTGTTTGGATGTTAGTGGTTCGCCTACGGGTTAGGGTAAGTGCCCTCATGACCCAATGAGATTTTGATTCATGACAAATTGGTATCAAAGCACTAGGTTCATTGGTCTCATGAGCACAAGAGCGATTTCTAGTATAGTCTTGCAAATCGGTATGACGAGCTGCATACCTATATTCGAGAGGCTATTAGACATTTAGGAAACTTCCATTCTTTTATCTCTTATTTTGCATATGTGATTCGGCCTATGGACTAGACTTTTTTGTTTCAATCTCTCACTAACGGTGAGGACACGTTCTCGGATTTTCCCACGAGCGGCTAGATGTGACATCGCGCTATATAGTATGGGATGTGTCACTGTGATAGAGACGCAATATTGAGTTCATATTGGGGCTATGATTTGAAGACTTGATTGGACGAGGTTGTAATTTAGATAAAGTGGTCCAGTGATATCCTTAGGAAATGGGGGCAATGGTATAAAGGGCTACATTATCGCCATATCTTCAGGAGTTAGTTTCTCAAAGATCGAAGATGTGCATATATGATATGACAGGTGATGGGGAAGAAGTTGGAGATTTGAATACGCATGGTTAACAACGTAACTATGTAATAAACGTTACGACTTTGAGGACTTCACTTGAAGAGGTTTGACATATCAAATATGCTTTACTTGAGGTGTGATTGACGTGGGAATACTTCAATGTCATCCAAATTTATTACGACAGTCTTATGAAATGGGTGTATCAATGACCAGTAAACGATTGAAGGGTACATATATTGGTATTTGAAAGACAAGCTTAGACTTGGGAGGATCAATTGGTCGTACGAGAGGATAGTGAACATAGTAAGGCTATGAAGAAGATTTGATAAAAGGAAAGGATGTGAAATGTGATCCTTGGTGATGAGGTAAGAAGTGGTAGGACTTTCTATGAGGTTTGTATGAGGCATTTTCTTTCTATCTTGCGGAGTTGAGTTGTACGGGAGAGGATCCGAATGGTTCGATCTTGGTGAAAAAATGTAAAGATGGTAAAGTATTCATCTGATAGGAGCATGGAGTATGCTACGTTTGTTAATTCATAAGGGTATAAAAGTTAAGTAGAGATGCGATAAGATGGGATTGTGGTGGTGGAGTGTAGACACGTGGTAGGTGAAATCTCTACATAATTGGCTAATGGCCCCAGGATAAGTGGGACAAATTCACTAGGATATCATCAGATGAGACTGCTCTGGGTATAAAGTGGATGCTAATGGGAGATGGATTGATAGGTATTTTGACTATGCTATAGACTACCGGGGAGTACAAGGATCAGCTAATGAGGATGGATCTAGCGATGGACTAGTGTGAAGATGTATTACTTAAGGAGTTACTAGTGGTTGCACTTAATTATGGATAAGGAATGTGGGCATTGTACCTGTTGCTTAGGCTAGGTAAGTTTCCACATATTGATAGTGATGTAATTTTCTGAAGTTGGCAGAATGAAAAAGATAACCACATGATTTGTTAGAGGAATTCTAATTGGACGAGACAAGGCAAAAGATGGTTCTTTTTGGGCAAGCATAAGTTAAGGACCCTTGAGTGAGGTGTCAGTCGATAAGGATATTTAAAGTGGTAGATCAGTGGTAAATGTTAACTAACTTGAGTTTTGAAGTGCATTTCAGAAAATTGAAGTAAGGATCGATAATAATAGTTGAAATCAAGAAAAGTGAATTCACTATGGTACTTTGTGTATAGATATTTGGTCGGTGGACTTGTAAGCCAAGGTAGAAGAAGGATTTCTCAGTTAAGGGATCATATGCAAGGATGATAGTAAGGAACCAGATGAAAGTGTTAGTAGAACTTTGTGAATGGTAAATGAGATTACCCTGGAGGTTATGGACCTGTAGTGACAATTTGGAATATTATATCAGGAATAATGGATCTTGTTGGGGTAACAGAAGTTGATCAATATTTCTGGTGGGATGTTTCGTGAAGGATTGTTCATATGATGCATTTGATTTAGACAAGCATCCAGTGTTGAGATTCGAGTGATGTAAGGAAAACCTTTGGTTGTTCGAGTTTGTGGTTTACTAGTATCTCTACGATTGACTCATCTATTTTGCAGGATTTATGATATTTTGGTACTCTCGAGTGGGTTTGAGTGATTTTTGGACGGTAGCAACGAGTGTGATTTTTGGATAAAATATGGAAATTGAAGAATTAAGATAAAGACATGTTTGGTTCAAAGCAACAACACTATTTGAGTAAAGTGTGAATTATGGTGGAATTATCTCGCATTATTTCAGATATGGTGTAATTGTTAGGTAGGTTGAAAGAAGGAAGTCCATGTGAGTTGAGTGAGTTTTATGGCGAAGCTCCATGAAAATTTATGATTGACTATCGTGGGATTCAGGTTTCAGATGAGTGGTGTGATAATATTGATGGAAAGACGACTTGCATTGTAGCAAGGTAGTTAATTTCATATCATTCTTGAAAGAATGAGTTAGAGTTGACTAATAATAGGGAAGCTTGAAATCTCTTAAGTTTGAAGGTGAAAGTCTAATTTTCAAAGAAAAAATGTATTCGTGATAATAGATTATGTTGAAGCATTACTGGTTGGATAACATGGTTGAGTACGTCAAGTATTAATGACGTGAGAGTAATTGTGCATTGTAAGGCACATGGATGGCAAGAATTGATACTTTTAGATTTGCTAAAAGCGTAAAAAATGTATTGCAATAAAAAAATTTGATGCTTATGGAGGGGGAGTATAAGGCTTCAAACCTTGTGTCGAACTAATCAGAGTAGTGAATGAGCTAAGTGAAAGCGCAAGAAGGAAAATTTAATGTATTTAGACTCTAAGGAATTCTTTCAGATTTTCGTATCAATTGTGAGTTGAGAATAATAAGATATAAGTTATTAGCTGTAGTTCCTCGGTACTAAGTTGATGACTTGGGTAGGGTTCAACCTTTAAAGTCTGGATGGAATCGCGGTGTTGAGTATTCATGAGCAACGAATTGGGATCGATCACCATAGACCTATGAAAGTTCTATGATTGGTTTTGTGAGGGATTGGAGTCAGTTCGGATGACAATTGGCGACATTCGAGTAGTTGTGCACTTTGCACCAGATTAGGATTGTTCACGTATGGTTACATTGTCATGATTTATGACTAGTCCAGTAATCCATTTTGGAAGATTTGTTAGATTTATAGTTAACGACAGAGATATGGCAAAGTTACAGGGCTTTATTTAGAGTTTGCAAGTTGATTTGATGATATTTTGTTGATCCAACTATTCGGATAGTTCTAATGGTCTATGCGGGTACTTGGTGATGGGTTGGGAAGGTACAAATAGATATGGGAAACCTTGGGATGATCAGACGATTTTTTACAGGTTTGGCAAATCAAGATAATTACTGGGATGATGCACATATTACAATATTTAGAGGTCTAAGAGGAATTGGATGAAGAGAGTTAGCTCAATAGTTGTTGCTCGATAAAAGGAAATTAACGGATTTAGAATTAACGCAATTGGCCTTGGATAAAGTCAGTTTTTTATGGAAAGGCTAGGAGTTGGCTTAGAACAAACATATTCTTTCTGACGAGAGTGAGTCATGATTTAGACTCACGATGTATGACGATATGTTTATGATGAATTCTTAGTTCTAAAGATGACTTTGGGCGGTGTGGAACAAAGATAAGAGAAATTAGAATATTTGACTTGTACAAGCTTTGTAATGGATTGTGGCTACAACTAAAGGATTGGAGTGTTTATGATGGAATTCGTGGAATCAATCAATTGCGTTCAGAGGTGTGATTAGAGCAAAATTCAAGGGATTTGAGCGGAGTCAGTTCAAGTATAAGAAAATCAGTCATTTGGCTACTCGACAACTTTGATGCCTCTCTTTACCGTTCGAGGACGAACGTGTGTTTAAGTGGTAGATGATGTAACGACCCATTTGGTCCTTTTGAACCTTTGGACTTGTTTTCCCAAGAATACCTTTCCCGTAACTTTATCTTGGTATTTATGACTTACAAAAAATGGGTGACACAGTTCCTGAGGTAATCGGAAAAGTTCGGATTGATTTTAGTAAGATTTGAAGTTTTAAGTGGAAGAGAAGATGAGGTTTGACTGAAGGTTGACTTTTGAGTAAATGTGTTATTTTTGAAGTTTCATCGATTCTGTTAGGGCCGAAATGTAATTTATGACTTAGTTGGGTCATTAGTTCGGGTCCCGAGGGGTTCGGGTGAGATTTGAGTACTTGGTTGAGATTTATGTCATTTTGAGGAAGTTACGACATTTTTGTAGATAAGCATGTCTTAACGACCTCATATTGGTGATTTTGTTGATTCGAGCAACTTCGTAGTATGGTTTATGGTCAAGTTGCACTCTTGGTTGGTGTTTATGGGTTTCTGAATGAGTTTTGGATCGTTGGTAGAGAAACTAGTTAAAGTAGGAATTAGAATTGACCTTAGTCAACATCGAGTGAAGACGACCTTTTTTGGATGTTCCGAGTACGCGAGCAGTTCTGGAGCGTGTTTTATGATCAAAATGAACTTTTAGTTTGTATCCGGTAGGTTCTAGATGAGTTTAGAGGGTCGTTTCCGAGGTTGGAATACACCAGAAATATCTGGTGTGCAGTTGCTGATATTGCTCCTCCCGATCGCGTGGCATAGATCGTGATCGTGAGTTTCTATCTCTTTGGTCAGCATGGTCGCGCATCCTTGGGCCACGATCATGAAGGTCCTTTTTTTGGGGTCCCGCGATCGCGGATCCCATCACGTGGTACATTGTCCATATTTTGATTTTGGAAGCTTTGGAGCTTGGAATCGGGTGGTTTCAAAGGCATTCTTTATGTTTCTTTGCGGGGGTAAGTTTCTAACATCCTTTTTATCATTCTACATTTGATTATTTCAGTATTTGGCTTTTTGGGTCCATATTTGGAATCCGAAATAAAGCATAATATATGAGTATCTTTGGACTCGTCCAACCCCGTAGATTACTATTTTTACTAGATTAAACTCATAAACTTTTGACACGATAGAGTTGCTGAGAGGCTTAATTTTCGTGCAGACGGAGCTTGGAGTCGTTCGTGAGCTATGGGATTTCATAATAAGGCAAGTTGAGACTTTTTAGACTCTAGTGTAGTGTTTATGTATTGGTATGCTAATAATATATTAATGAGAGTAATAGAGAATTGGGGGTCCCGTATTTGTGAGGTGACGAGCACTAATACGGGTATCGATGAAAATAATTAGGTAACTTATGGACTAGTTTGATATAGCTGAAGGAGTTTATGTGTTTAGCATTCGGGCCACGGTCGCGGTGAATAAATCCACTTAGGTTGGTATGATAGCTGTTTACTTGGGCTTATAGTCAATTGACATAATATTTTGATTTGACTTGTCATGTATTCATCACTTCACATCTCGTCTAAACACTTGAATAAAAATTGATAAATGCTGATTAAACTGATTGTGTTGATTGCGTGGTGTACACATATCCATATCATTCATACATTCTATAATTGGCATTGGATTATTGATATATTTCTGAGAACGAATTGGGAAGTAGGTTATGGGATATGGTACATAATACGCGAGTGATGACTGGTTATGACAGTTCAACCCTCGAGCTGGTACCCAATGAGATCGGATGGGTATATGGACCTCATGATTTCCCTATGGATCACGTTAAGCAGCTTGTGTATATCGGGTACATATGGCCAGTGCATACATACATATCATTTGCATTGCATTCATTCTGATTTTGACATGTATTTGATGTTGTGTGTGCTCGATGTTGATTTCTGATAGACTTTAAGATCATATGACTTTTAAGGAGAGAAATACTAGCATCTTGTAGCTTATTCTTGATGCAAAATGGAAATATGAGATGATATGGTAATGATATAAATATGGGATCTTTATGACTGGGATTGTTAGGAATGTTATAGAGATGGGATCTCTACGTGTTCCTTAGTATAGGAATTAAAAGATTGAGCCTTTAACGGTAAACTTGTTAATTTGGGTAAAAGATTGAATATTGATAGTGATTGTCCCTCAATTCGTGAAAGGGTTGGACCCTTAAGAGTAGAATTTATTCTGATTAAATAAAAGTATGTAATATTGAGGATTTAGATGCCTGATTGGGCGTAAGTTGGAACCTTATGACTATAAATCCTAATTGTGGTAAACTAGAAACTTTATTAGGGTTTGTGAAGAGAAATGGACTTTATGACTCGGTGTGGTTGTAGAATCTTTACTTAAATGCTTGAATTACTTAGAAACTTTATGATTTGGCTAACCAAGCAATAAGAGAAGTACTGGGAGTACCAACCCTCGCCACCACTATAGTTAGGGTCGGTCGATGATAATGCTGTGTACACGTGCTACCCATACTCACTCTACACTTGCTGCATTCTTTGTGAAGGTACTAATCCGGATGCTAGTGAAGGAGCTAGATGCGACGCTTGGAGATCCTTCTTGGGAGTACAGGGTGGTCCGCAGACACTACCCCGGTACTAGAACTCTTTTTCTATTTTACCTTTTTGTCCTTTATATTTCAGACAGTGAGTTGTATATCATTTCAGACTTGTATTCAAGTTAGTAGCTCTGTACTCATGACAACCAGATTTAGGGGGTTTTCTTTCAAAGTTTATGTATTGATTTCTAAGACTTAATAATACCTATGTTGTTTTATTAAGTTTTCTGCATTTACTTTATATTATTGTTGTTGGATGTTAGTGGTTTGCCTACGAGTTAGGATAGGTGCCCTTAAGGAACAATGAGATTTTAGTTCGTGACACAACATCATTATCACAACAAATGATGTGAAGAATATTATCAAGTTGAAAGAATTCTTGAATACTTATTTATGATTAAGGACTTGGGGACATCTGGCATACTTTCTTGGACTTGAGGTTTATACTTGTCTACTGGAATTATGCTTACACAATAAGTATGCTAGTAATCCTGTTGCAACAGTTGGTCTTACTAATAACAAGGTAGTATACCCCCGAGGGGTACAACTTTTGAAGTTTAATTTCATGCTTGGAAAACTGTTTGGTTGTTTGGAAAGTGAAGAAGTTGAGTCAAAACTTCATTCAAAGCAATTGAAGCTCGCTTAAGCTTGAGTTTGGAAATTCAAATTTCAAAAATTGAGTGAGTGTTGTTGGCATAGAATGGATATATGTTAAGGCGTTTGAATCTAAATTTTGAGACGATTTGGTGGAGAATTTAGGTGGTTTGAATTGAAACTTGAGATACAGTTCGAAGGAAGAAGATGAAGTTTTTGCATGTATAATTGTGTGTCTTTCGTGTATCACTTGCACTTGTGTATCCCATTTGTATCCCTTGTATAACAATGTATCTCTGTGTGTGAAATACATGTGTTGCAAAGAAATTTTTTAACTCGATTTCAACTATAAAGTTTGACTCCAAATCAATTCAAATCACCTCCAATCTTCCTCAAATTTTAAATTTTGTCTCGTCTGTGTTTTTTTGACGAATTCCAAAATTTTCCATTGAGAATTTCTTTTTCGTAGATTTTTTGAATGTTGTATATCATTGACAACTTTTTATTACCCAAAAAATAGTTAAATGACTTTCTATCCCTAAGTGGCTGTAAACTTCTTATATTTTAGTAGATTCCCGTAATCCCCCCTTTGTTTAATGCCAATATCAATCATTCATACCATATGATTATGGGTATTATAAATTCATAACCATTTAAATGGACTTCGTTGTTATGTCGGCCCGAGTTAGGGTCCAATAAAAATGGCTTGTGCTGAGGGTTTATGAAAATAGCAAAAGGACCTTTTGGAGTGAGATCTATAAAGAACCTTGCGACTTGGATCCGATGTTGGATCAATTGATTTTGGGCCTAATTAAGAGGTAATGACATTCAAGAAAGATCACAAAGTTTTAGTTCCTATCTATCTTGTTCCATATGTCTTATAGTTATTCTTAATTGACTTTTGCCTTTGATTTTTCTTTGAGAAACTATAAGATATAGAAAATATGTTGGGAAACGGTTTTCGAAACTATACCCTTTGTTAAATGTTAGTGTGATTTTTATTGAGTCAATGAAGTAGTTTAAAAGTCTGAAATTATAGACAATATAATATAAGACACTTTTGTTTATACATTTTAGTTCTACAACAAACTCACATACGATCTTCAATTTTTTTGTGCGAGTGAAGCATGGGATAATAGACTAATAACAAGTGGTGTGAAACTTGAACAATAGTATACGTATAGTATTAGAAATAAGCAAATAAATGTCTTTTCTATGTATATTGGTATCAAGAATATACGTATAGTAGTAGTAATAAGCAAATAAATAGAAGTATTTCTATGTATATTAATCCAATGTCTTTTCATACAAAATAAAGGGTGTTGAAATAAATGTTCACATCATTGTTTTTACAAAATACGGTGGATTATAGTAAATTTGTAATGATGTTGATGTTACATCTGCTCATATACTTCTGAGTTTTGCGCTATGTACCGCAAAAATACACTCATCAATCATAGCTTCGCAATTGAATTCAAACTTCACAGATGGGTTAATGGAACTTTATTAAATTTGGGTCATTCGCACAAATATTGTGGGGTGATCTTTAATTTTTGTCAATCAAATTGTTGTTATTTAATTTTTGTTCTTCGCCTAAAAAAATGGACAAAAATATCCCTGAGGTTATGAGTTCAAACAAAGCAAAGTAAAAAATAAATAAATTCGCAAGACATAATTTCAGAGCAAACTATACCTATTCGGGCAAGTTATACAGAAGTTATGCTTTAAGACATTGCAAAAATTCTTTTTTTACTGAGCTGCGGTTCAAACCCAGAATTAAGGCATAACTTAGAACTACAGAAGTTATGCATTAAGGCATAACTTTTGCAAAACATTTGCCTTGCGATTTTTTTTTTTTTACTGAGTTGGAGTTCGATCCCGAATCTTTGATTTTGTAGACGCGCGAATAATGATATTTTGGCCTACAAATTGTTATTAAATGAAAAGTAGAGAAAAAAAATTAAAAACCACCGAGTTGAGGGAAAAAAATTAAAGACTAGTCCATATGAAGGTCAATCCACACAAAAAGAAAAATGATTAAATTCATATAATTGGATTAAATGGGTTATGAGTTATGGGTCACGGGTTAATGAAGTAAATCAAGTAATTAAATTTGAGAAATGGGATAAGGGTTAATGAAGTGAAATCAAGTAATTAAATTGAGAATTTGGGGAATCAGTTAAGTTTGATAATTTTTAAAATTTTGCTACGTGGGGGTAAATTTCGCTGATGAAATGTAACTAATATATTAAAGTAGACTGATAAATTTGACCCTATATATATATATATATATATATATATATATATATATATATATATATATATATATATATATATATATATATATATATTATATGACTATGTGTTCATTCATTCATTCAAGAAAATAAAATATAAATGTTGAAAATTTACTAAATGTGGAAATAAGTATATCCCATTAATTTATGACTCGAACTATTGGGCCCGCACGTCGGAAATATCATTTCCACACACGTGCACACGTGGTACGTATGTAATATGTTTGAGACATAGAATTATGGACGGTTATTGGCCAAATGACAATGTATTCCACGTTGGTAAATGAAGGAAGAACTGTACAAAGTGTAAAATGAAAATAGTCGAAAATCGCCGCGGAGCCGTGAAGGGCTGCGACGCCACACCGTCGGAGCCGCGGCGCCGGAGCACCGTGGTGCAAAATGGCTAGTCAGCTACTAGAGCCGCGGTGCTGTTTCACAGCGTCGCGACGCTTCAGAGGCAGAATGCTGCGACGGGAAGTTGAAAAAATCTGACGTTTGGGCTGGTTTTGGAGCATTGATTCTCCATTACTTGCCACATGAATTCAACCATTATTTGGCTGAATGTAACCCCTTAATCAAGTGCAATTACATGGTTATTGAAGGCCATTAGTTGGCTAGTTGAGGGGTCTTCTACTTACACTATAAATTGAGGCATTTGGCTCAATTGAAACACAACACTTAGAAAAATACTCCAGATTTTCTGATTCTTCATCTCTAGCAAAGTCACTATACTCAAAATTCTTCAAGAGTAACACTTGAGTTTCCTTTGCTCACTTGTTAAAGTTGTTATTGTATCTTGGGAGACTATTGCTCAATACCGTAAAAGGAGATATATGAGGCAATCTTGTCTTAAAGAAAGAGTGCCATCACTCGACTCAGCGAATCACACAAGAAATCGGTTAAGTTCTTGATTTCCAGTTCATTGTAATAGTTAGTTTATCCTTTCTATTATTGTAATAGTTACTTACTTCCCGTTCCCTACAACAATTGTATCCCAAAAATTTTAAGACAAGATTTTGTTGTAAGTAACTAAGTTAGAAAGATGACTGGTATAAATCAAACTGTTTCTGATGTTGCTACTGCTCAAGGCAATCCCTTTGCCTTCCGCACTGCTCAAGGCACTCCTAATGCCTTTCTGGTTGCTCAAGGCTCATCCAACGCCTTTGCTACCGCTCAAGGGAATGTTGCCGCTCCTCCACCTGCTGGATTTCACCATGAACGCCTTGAAAAGTTCATGGGGACAAACTTCAAAAGATGGCAACAAAAGATGCTATTCTATCTGACTGTTATGGGAATGACACGTTTCCTAACAGAAGATCCTCCACAAGCTGGAGATGAAATGAACCATTCGCCTTCTGAAACGGGTGAAGGGGGCCTAGGTATCCATGTCATTAATGACATGAAGATGATTCTTGATGCATGCAGTCATAGTGATTTCATGTGTAAAAATTACATATTGAACTGCTTGTCAGATCCTCTCTACACGGTGTATTGCACCGTTGGCACTGTCAATGAGTTATGGGAGAAGCTACAAAAGAAGTACAACGCACAAGATGCAGGTACAAAGAAATTCATCGTTGGGAAATTTCTGAAATTTCAAATGGTGGATAGTAAGACAGTGATGTCCCAAGTCCAGGAATTCCAAATAATTTTACATCACATGGATTTGGAAGGTATGAAGCCAGACGAGCAGTTTTTGGTTGCATAATTGATTGAAAAGTTACCTCCTTCGTGGAATGAGTTTATGAGCTACTTAAAGCTCAAGACAAATGAGATGACCTTTGAAGAACTTATTATCAAACTCCAAATTCAGGAAGATAATAAGAATGCCTTGCCTAGGGGTAAACAACCCACTGAGGCAAAGGTAAATCTGGCTGAGGCCAAAGGGAACCTAAGTAAAAAGCGCAAGTTCCAGAAAGACGGCAAGACCCAAGCAGCGGAGAAGTTCAAAGGAAACTGTCACCACTCTGGGAAACCTGGTCATATGATCAATGACTGCCGCAAGCTCAAGACTGAGCAACAAGAGAAGGCCAATGCTAAGGGCAAGGCTCAGGTTAACGTTGTCAAAGACCAGTTTCTGGATGACATGATTGAGGAGTTCTCAATGGTGGTGCTAGAAGCAAATCTGGTTGAGAATCCTATGCAATGGTGGATGGACACAGGTGCTACAAGACACATCTGTTCCAACAGAGATGCCTTCTCCACTTATACACCGATTACAAACAAGAAGTTGTTCATGGGCAACAACGCTTCCTCTGACGTACTGGGGGTAGGAAAGGTAGTCCTGAAGATGACTTCTGGAAAGGAGCTAACTCTGAAGGAAGTGATGTATGTTCCTGAGATTAGAAGAAATTTAATTTCAAGTCCTTTATTGGTTAATGCTGGTTTTAGGCTAGTGTTTGAGTCCAATAAATTTATAGTCACTAAGAATAGAACGTTTGTGAGAAGAGGATTCGTCTGTGAAGGCCTCTTCAAAGTGAACACCATATATGTATTATGTAAAAGCAATAATATTGAAGCCTCTTCATCTTACTTGCTTGAGTCCTCTAATTTATGGCATCAGAGATTAGGACATGTCAACTACAAGTCCATCCAAAGGTTGGTAAAGATGGAGTTGTTGCCGTCTATCGACGTAAACCCTCAACATAAGTGTGAGGTGTGCGTAGAGACAAAACTCACAAAGCTTCCTTTTTGATCCGTCGAAAGGAATACCGCTCATCTAGAACTTATTCACACATATATATATGATTTAAAGTTTGCACCAACTAGAGGGGGGAACAAGTACTTTGTGACATTCATTGATGATAGCACAATGTATTGTTACCTTTACTTATTGAAAAGTAAGGATGAAGCCTTTGAAGCGTTCCCACGTTAGAAAGCAGAAGTTAAGAATCAACTAAGCATACAGATTAAATCCATTAGATGCGATAGAGAGGGAGAATATGTAGCGCCATTTGAGGAATATTTTCCCCAAGAAGGCATTGTTCATCAAACGACGACTTCATACTCACCTCAATCGAACGGTGTGGCGGAACGTAAGAACCGCACATTGAAGGAAATGATGAATGCCTTGGTCATCAATTCCGGTCTTCCCCAAAACATGTGGGGAAAAACTATCCTTACCGCTAATACGATTCTTAACAGAGTCCCACATAAGGGTAAGGACAAAACTCCATATGAATCATGGAAAGGAAAGAAACCCACCTATAAATATTTAAAAGTGTGGGGTTGTCTGGCAAATGTTGAAGTACCTAAGCCAAAGCAGGTCAAGATTGGGCCTAACACTGTAGATTGCATATTCATCGGATATGAAAATAACAGTAGTGCTTATCGCTTCTTAGTGCATAAGTCAGATATTCCAGATATCCACGGGGGTACAATCATGGAATCAAGGAATGCTCAATTCTTTGAAGGTACCTTTCCTAGAAAGGAAAAAGACATAACCTCTCGCAAATGAAGTTATGAACAAAGCTCTAAGGAACCGGGAGTCGTTGACGGCCCGGATCTAGATGGTTCAGATCTAGTGGATCTCGAGGTGGCTGAATATCCGGAATCTGGTGTTCCAGATTCTCAGAACTTAGAGACTCTAGAGATGGAACTAATGCGAAGTAAAAGGGCCAGGAAGGATAAATCCTTCGGTCCTGACTTTGTAGCTTATATGTTGATGATGAACCAAGGACAATTGCTGAAGAATTATCAACTCTAGAGGCACCGCTTTGGAAAGAAGCTATTGAGAGTGAAATAGACTCCATTCTGCATAGCTATACTTTAGAGTTGGTTGATCTTCCTTCGGGAAATAAACTGTTGAGGTGTAAATGGATACTCAAATGGAAGTATAACGCAGATGGGTCTACAGATAAGTACAAGGCCAGGTTGGTAGTCAAGGGCTATAGGTAGAAAGAAGGTCTTGACTACTTTGACACGTACTCTCCGGTATCTCGGATGAAGTCCATACGGGTATTCATTGCGATCGCAGCTTTGCGTCACTTTGAGATACATCAAATGGATGTCAAGACAACCTTCCTAAATAGTGATTTGGAAGAAGAATTTTATATGGACCAACCCGAGGGGTATGTGGTTCAAGGGCAAAAGAAGAAAGTCTATTGGCTTGTCAAATCTCTGTATGGGCTGAAAAAATCCCCTAAGCAATGGCACGAAAAATTTGATAGTACTCTGCTATCGAAGGGTTTCGCCATTAATGAGGGTGACAAATGTGTCTACATGAAAGGTAAATCTGATTCGTTTGTTATGATATGCATGTATGTAGATGATATGTTGATCACAGGGAGCAGTCCTAGCATAATTCTAAAGACTAAGAACATGTTGAAACAATGCTTCGACATGAAGGATATGGGTATCGCAGATGTCATCTTAGGGATAAAAATCTCTAAGACATCTGACTGACTGGTCTTATCTCAGTCTCACTACATCGAGGATGTTTTGAGAAAGTTCGAGATGTTAGAAAGATCTCATATAAAGTCACCAATGGATAGAAATAAAAAACTTGATAAAAATCATGGTGCACCCATATGCCAGGAGCGATATGCACAGGTGATCGGTAGTTTGATGTACATAACAAAAATGCACCCGACCTGATATTGCTTATACAGTGAACAAGTTGGCTAGGTTTACCCGTAATCCGAGTGATGATCACTGGAAGGCGTTGAATCGGGTACTTCAATACCTGAAATACAAGCTAACTTACGGGTTGCATTATTCAAGATATCCAACTGTACTAGAGGGGTACAGTGATGCAAACTGGATATCTGCTATAGAGAACACCAAGTCCACCAGTGGGTATGTATTTACCATTGGTGGTGGGGCTGTGTCTTGGAAATCCTCTAAGCAAACTTGCATCGCCCGATCCACAATAGAATCAGAGTTTATCGCTTTAGACAAAGCAGGAGAAGAAGCTGAGTGGCTTCATGACTTCTTAGAAGATGTTCCTTGTTGGAACAAACCCATACCTTCTGTAATAATCCACTACGACAGCCAGTCGGCTCTAGGAAGGGCACGAAATGCTATGTACAACAGCAAGTCTCATCATATTCGATGGAGACATAAGACCGTTAGGCAGCTGATCACCACGGGTATAATATCCATTGATTACATAAAATAAAATGATAACATAGCTGACCCGCTGACAAATGATTTACCCAAGGATCAGATGTTCTACTTGTCTAGGGGAATGGGTTTAAAATCCAAAGTATAAGGACCAATACGGTAGTAACCCAACCTTACTGACTGGAGATCCCAGGAATTAGGTTCAATAGGAAAACTAAGCTGTAAAGGTTCAGTTGATCACTTCGGTGTAAGCATGAGCACTTCGGATAGTGATTTTTGTAGAGAAACACCAAATCCAAAGTCGTTCCCATGATAGACTATAAGTGCTATCTGCAGTGTGGGTGAAGGTTAAGTTTCCAAAACCTTTAATGATCCTCACCGGTTGAGGTTAGGTTTGGGGAAATTTTTAATGGTTCCTAACACTTGTAAAACGGGGTATAGCAGGATACCTTGTAGGAGACCACCTATTTAAGTGCGAGGACATGCCACCTCAAATGAACGTACTTAAGAATCCAAGAAGTGTCCATGGCCACAACAGACAAAACATTACGAAGAACTGAGTAGAGAAAGTTGTTGTGTTGGTACCGTTGACTTGGCTTACACTAAATACTGACGGTTTAAGACATCACGTTCACTGCGCAGTAAGTAAGTCCGATGGTATTCAACTATGGAAGGTTCAAAGCGTATGCTACCTATCCAGATGCAACATCGGTCCGCTAAAAGATTGCTAGAAAAGGCACCATGTGTGTGCGCCAAAATCTCTTTCAAGAGGGGATTGTTGAAAATTTACTAAATGTGGAAATAAGTATATCCCATTAATTTATGACTCGAACTATTGGGTCCGCACGTCGGAAACATCATTTCCACACACGTGCACACGTAGTGCCAAGTATCGCAAATTTCATTAGTGAAAGAGATATTGGTACGTATGTAATATGTTTGAGACATAGAATTATGGACGGTTATTGGCTAAATGACAATGTATTCCACTTTGGTAAATGAAGGAAAAGGTATACAAAGTGTAAAATGAAACGAGTCAAAAATCGTCGCGGAGCCGTGAAGGGCCGTGGTGCCGGAGCGCCGCGGCGCAAAATGGCTGGACAGCTACTGGAGCCGCGGCGCTTCGGAGGCAGAATGCTGCTACGGAAAGTTGGAAAAATCTGACGTTTGGGTTGGTTTTGGAGCATTGATTCTCCATTACTTGCCACATGAATTCAGCCATTATTTGGTTGAATCTAACCTCTCTATTAAGTGTCATTACATGGCTATTGAAGGCCATTAGTTGGCTAGTTGAGGGGTCTTCTCCTTACACTATAAATTGAGGCCTTTGGCCTAATTGAAACACAACACTCAACACTTACACTAAACACTAAATGGCTGAATTCATGTGCCAAGTAATGGAGAATCAATGCTCCAAACCAGCCCAAAGGTCAGAACTTTCCAACTTCTCATCGCAGCATTCTGCCTCCGAAGCGCCGCGGCTCTGTGAATTAGCGCAGCGGCTCCAGTGACTGGCCAACCAATTAGCACCGCGGCTCCGACGGTGCGGCGCCGCGACCCTTCACGGCTCCGTGGCGATTTCCGACTAGTTTCATCTTACACTTCGTACACTTCTTCCTTCGTTTACCAACGAGGAATACTTTGTTATTTGGCCAATAACCGTCCATCATTCTATGTCTCTAACGTAATACATACGTACCAATATCTCTTTCACTAATGAAATTTGCGATACTTGGCACTACGTGTGCACGTGTGTGGAAACGACATTTTCGACTTGCGGGCCCCCAATTGTTTGAGTCATAAATAATGGGATATACTTCATTCCACATTTAGTAAATTTCCAACACCTTTTCTAAACAAAATTAGGAGATTGATTTTGAATTTGATCCTGATCGATTAACTACATTCCTCTTTCGATAACTTTTCCTGATTTACCGGTGGGATATTGGTCTAGTGAGGCATTGATAAAATAGCTAGTGCTAATGGTCGACCACTCTATACTGATAAATTTATAGCTGAGATGGAGAGAATTTCATATGCTAGGACACATGTGGAGGTTGATGCCTCCCAACCCCTTGTGGAAGTAATAGAGGTTGGAACACCCTCCGGGATTTTTCAGCAGACAGTTGAGTATGATTGTCAGCCGAAATTTTGTACAAATTGTATGAGATTTGGGCATCTATTAGTGGATTGTTGGAATAATGAAAAAGGAGGTAGAAAAAAGAGGATGAATTCAAAGAGAAACCAAAGAAGCGAAGAAGGAATGGAAGAAGAAGAAGAAGGTATGTTAGACAAGGCTGGATGCCTACAAATCCTAATAAACCTGGTTTGAACACTACAGTGGATGATACTGTTAGAAATTCACAAGGAGATTCTGCTGATCTAGCCGGTCCAAGTACAATTGCTTGCCCTATAGTTGTTCTATCAAGTGCTCCCACTCAGGACATTACAGTTCAACCTAGGAATGGTAAGAGTCCATCACAAGCTACAATCAACCTTACTAATCGATATACCGGTGTCACGACCCCTTTTCAGGAATTGTAGTGACACTTATATATCCCATCGATAGACGAGCCATTTTCAAATCACTCACATGATAAAACATAAGTAAAATGGAAGATAACAAAATACTATAACATATGCTTGATAATAAAAATTCGGAAATAGTTTGAACAACAAGCGAACCCCCAAAAAGATGTAGTCTGTAAATACAAGAACACTAAAATACGATACACATCTGACATGGGAAATGAAGTACCAAAACTGAATACATAGCCTCAAAATCTGTAAATATGTCTTTGGAATAGAAGTAAAGTTTGTAAAAAGATAGAGCAATCAAGGCATGTTGAAGATAACATCCTCACCCTGAAAGTTGGGGATCAACTACTCGAACTTAGCCACGTGGCCTCGATCTAGTTGTCGAATCTGTATCTGCATCAAGGAAAGATGCAGCAAGTGTAACATGAGTACACAACGTACCCCCGTAGACATCATAGACCAACAATGACGGAAGATACGCAAAGAGAGATAAATATTGAGTTGACATCAAATAGTCCTATACTAGCAGTTCAATAACCCAAGTAGAGTCACATAGTTCATAGAATGGTTCACAGAGTTCACATAATGCCTTATTTCACAAGCCCTTAAGTCATCCAGTTCCAGATAATTCCATTAGTTCAATTTATTCAATTATCATTAGCAAGTACAACCCTTTCATATACGAAATCTAACCATGTCATCAGTAGAAAATCAGGTATAAAACACAACCATATGTAATCAATGATGTAATGAAGTATGATGTGAATGTAATGCACATGCCAGATACCTCTGACATCCCGTATACAGTACATTAAGTTTATATTATGATCGTACACCCATGAGGGACCCGTGAAGTTCATATACCCCTCCGCTCCAAAATTTCTCATCGAATTACGGAGCTTAACTCTTGGCTGCAATAATATCTTTTGTAGAAGTGCAACCCTGATCCCCGCGTATCATCATCATCTCATTGTTTCCATAATCTCAACAATGTTCTTACCTTTCCCAGTCCTTAGACCCGCAACATAATCATACCACTCTAATATCAATAATATCAGAACTATGAGTGTTGAATGCAAATGACATATATAAGGCAAGAATCATGATATAATAAGATGCAACAAGTATAGAGATGAATATCACATGGTTCCAGAAACACATCAAATAATCTACGTACAATCAGATTATCATATCAACCATGTGTGATGAATAAGTACAACAATAACAATTACGGTGATGAGCCCACATAATGGTGACAAGCCCAATCAATCAGCAATCGGAATCATCTTAAGGCTGATTCCCCAAATCACCCATCATCACAGTTCAACATCGGTACCCACTTAAACGTTCATCAAAATCTATTGAGTGGGACCCCCAAATACGCCCAATACCCCTCAATATTTATAACTATCTACGCACTTCTATCAAAGTCTCAAAAAACTAAACCATAGCCTACCTCTCTGTCGAACAAGAGTGCTACACGATCAAGCCTCGGTGACAGCCTTGCCTTTTCTCTGTGCCTCGTAATAGTTGAAGTATAATCACGCATATACTATTCATTAATACAAAGCTTACACAACAATAAGGACATAACCCTTAACAAAGCAAAACCACAATTACTGACCCCGGGCCCACTTCACCAAGACTCAAACTTTAATATCCAAAAACTATTAATACATATTAGGTAATCATATCCTTAAATTAATTGAAAAACTATACAAATTTGACCCTTCAATTGAACATTAAACCAAAACCCCCAAATTGGAAATTCTAGAATTTTCCCCAATTGAAATAAGTTTCTATAATCAAATTAAGCCTTACTACATGATAACTTAATAATACACTATATCACCATTAATGAACTTAGAAACATAAACTCAAACGACAAAAGAAGAATCTCTTACCCAAATGTGAAATTGGTCTTAAACTCTTGAAAAATGCTCTCTAGGTGCTGGTTTCGAGGTATTCTAAATTGGAAAAAGAAATCTGACCTAAGAGATTTTATAGGACACTGATACAACTTTTTTGCCCCAGCGAAATCGACCTCGCTGATGCAGATCCACTATCGCGAACAAAACCCTCATTGAGGCGGTGTCAATTGGTACTTTGCCTCAGCACCATGGAGAACCAGACCTCGTAGGGGTGGACTCACTCGTGCGGACAAACCCTCCACCAAGGCGGTAATCCACACTTTCCGGACCCCCGCTTTGGCAAGCCAACAACATCCATCTCGTTCGTCCTTTGGATACCCGTATAACCATCGAAAGCTATTGAAATGACTAATTCCTGGAAATTAGGAGGCGTTAAAATAGCTTGCCCACCCATGAGTAAATATTTCATAGTAGCCTCATTAGACGTACATCTTTCTTGGTATATCCAGATATAGGCGTCGTGCGTCTCGACCCATGATTTAACTATAAGAGAAAGTTCTAATGATCTCGAGGTAACTAAAAAATACAGGCATTTATGGGTTCAATGCGAAAATTGTTATGGATTAAATTGAAAGAAATTTTTGAAATCCAAAATGAATATTTGTGAAGAATGTGAATAAACCTCCCATCGAGGCGGACTCGCCCTCGCGGACAAACCCTCTGCCAAAGCAGAAATACACACTTTCCCAACCACTAATTTCGGCGAGCCAACTTCCCGTCGGGGCGGATGTGCTGGAGCAAGAACTGGTGCCGCCAAGGCGGACACCAGACACTTGATCTTTAGAAATCAGCCCAAACTCTCATCAAACTCTCGAAACACTCCCGAGACCCCCCGGACACAAACCAGATATACTCATCTAAGGTAAACAGAGCTACAAACTCACCCGTACCCGTGAATTTCACATTTAACCGAGCTAAGGCATATTATTGTAAAGAATCATCTGGGAAAACCAAATATCAAAATTTACAAATAAAGCCACAAAACACATCGGATTGCCTCGGAAAGCAAACCAATGACTCACTATGTCATAAATGACCCTCTAGAACTATCGAAAGCGACGGAACCCAAAACAAATCCATCTAGCCAAAAGTCAACTTCGAGTCAAACCACTCAATTCTAAGCTACTAGTTTTGGGTTTTTCATCCGAAACCCATATAAATAAACCTCAAGATCCGTGTCACCCAACTCTGCACATTACAAACCCTACATAAAGGCTATGGAAATGGTAAGGTAGGAAAATAAGAGTCTTTAGCTAAAAATGACCAGATGAGTCGTTACAACTGGTCTCCAAGACAAGTCTTTAAATGTTGCGTCTAGATTGTCTGGAGATCCTGGGGATAACTTCATTCCCCCATAATAATAGCCACCTAGAATATTAGGGGGCTAAACAAGACCCTAAAGTATAAAGAGGTAAAGATTTTTTTGCAGAAGTATAGAGTAGATGTATTTGGTTATTTATAAACAAGGGTAAAGAAGCACACGGCTCATGACATATTGGGGAAGCTATCACAAGGGTGGAATACATGTTGTAACTATCCAATGGCTTATAATGGTAGGATTTGGATGTTTTGAAAGCCTCATATTCAAATGCAGATCATTACTAGGAAGAATTAGTTTATTCATTGTCATATGGAGAATCAAATAGCTTCATTTTAAACCTCCCTCATTATCATTTATGCAAACAATGAGGCTCATTTTAGAATCAATCTGTGGGATGCTTTGAGATAGGCTATGAGCACCATCCAGGGGCCCTGGCTACTGTGTGGTGATTTTAAACAAAGTCCTATCTTCTGTTGATATGATGGGATCACCTATACTACTTGCAGAAACAAAGGTTTTTCAAGATTGTGTAAACACCCTTCAACACACCTCATTAAGATCAAAAGGATGACACTATACCTTTTGTAACAAGCAACAATAAGATACTAAAGTTTATTCAAAGATTGACTGGGCCTTTGGAAACTTCTAATGGCTTCAAGCTTATGGACATATAGAGGCAGAATTTCTGAATTTGGGAATCTCTGACCACTCTCTAATATTTATATAGTACAACCTCCAAGTGGCTCTTCATCCTAAAACTTTCAAGTTGTTTAGGATTGTGATGAATCATTCTCAATTAGGTTGCAGGGGCACTAAAATGTATTAGCTATGGCAAAAGCTTAAGAAGTTAAAGACTAGTTTGAAGGATCTCAACTCCTATATGTCTTCCTATGCTCAAAGACGGCAACATGCAAGATAGGACTTGAGGATCATCCAAGGTCAAATGGCAATGAAACCTATGAACCAAATTTTGATTGAGGCTGAGAAGAACACAATTGTTGAGATAAATTAATAGAGTTTAGTGTGATGACCCATCCAATTATTTTAGGCTTATCATCTTATTTTGACCCAACTACCTTTCCCATAGTCTCTTATCAATGTTTGTGACTTGCGGGATGGGGTGACACATTTTTGAGGTGAATTGTATAAGTTTCGGAGGAAAAATCTAAAGTTAGATGTTTCTTAAGTTTTGAAATGGGAAGAGTTGATTAAAAGTTGACTTTTGTATAAATGTGTCTGTTTTCGAGTTTCGTCATTTCTGTTAGCTTTAGAACATCATTTATGACTTAGTTGAGTCTTTGGATTGCTTCACGAGGCGTTCAGATGTGTTTTGTGTCCTTGTTTTGCTAAATGTGAGTTTTGGAAAAGTTAGAGGCAATTTGTGGAAAAGTACATCGTAGCGGTGTTGGATTGGTATTTTGAGTGTGCGAGCAAGTTCGTAGCATCATTTATACTCAATTATCACATTTGGTTTGAATCCGGAAGGTCTCACATGAGTTTTGGGTGTTGAGGAATTCCTTGACTATTTAGTTGTTGGTTCTAGTGTAACCGTCTTTGCAGAACCACCGCCGCACCTGCAGAGCTACTTCTGTAGAGCATTGTCCTAAAATGCGAGAGTTGTGAGAAAGGGGAAGGCCGCTTCGGCGGAGTCCTGAGCGCAGATGCGAGGCCGCATCTGCGGACTTTTGACTGCTTTTGCGCCTTTTCCATTTAAGTGGAGATTGCTCCTGTGGCCATTTCTCTGCAGATGTGAGGCCGCTTTTGCGAGGAATGGTTCACAGAAGCGGAAATTGCTAAAATCAGATACCTTAAAGTCGCAAATTCAATTTTAGACGTCATTTCTCACCTACTTCATTTGTAGGCTCAGTTTTGGGGAGATTCAAGGGGGATTCGATGATTTTACCTTGGGGGTAAGTTTCTAACTCTAAGTTCTTTATTTAATCATGTTTCTTTCCATTTGTTGCAGATTAAAATCATGTTTGTGGTCAGAAAAACCTAGGATTTTAAACCAACTTTCTAAAAAGGTGTTTTCATGAAATTAGTGCCAAGATCTAGATTTTGTATGTTGATTTTTTGGATTTAGGTTGTTTAGTCTATGAGTAAACTATTCATAGGCTTAAATTAATAATTTCAATCCATGACTTTTAGTTCAGATTTAGGGTTGTTCCATAATTAGGATTTTTTTTTATAGATAATGAAATTAAAGATCTAATTGTGATTAGTTTCCCATCAACTTTAGGAAATTGACCATGTAGACTATAGGTAGCATGTTTTAAAACTAAAGTTATGATTTTTTCCTCGTGGGCCTGGGTCACTTTTGAGTTGCATTTTTGGGTTCTTTGAGAAACATGTCTTTATGGGTGTCTTTATAGTATGTTAACGTTGAATCTATAATATTTAGACTATGATCGTTCAGAAGTGCTCCAGAAGGGCAAAGCTTTGGCGTGAGGGTTCATGACACCCACTCATCATTCATATACTTTATGTGATTTGTGCCTACCTAATGATCTATGTTCTGAAGAAAGTTATGTGTTAGACAAGAATTAAGATGAATTGATAGTTATTTGTGAGGTAAACTAAGTTTTTATATGTGTTACATATACTTTGTCATTGTCGGTGTTACGGTTCGCTTTTATGATCACTTTTTCGCGAGGCATAAAAGCTATTTCATAACTTGTGGACTCTTCAATTTATTTACTTATTTAGAGTCGCCACCTAATTTATGTAAGAGAATTAGGAAAACCAAATTTTAAAGGATTTATTCAAAATATAGATAAACCTTTGAAAACCAAAGTTTAGGTAAGGGTTCAGGTGATTCTCCAGAGAAGGTGTTAGACACCCCGGTACTAAGAATCCGCAAAATGCGATTGACCTTCAGATTTCAAAATATGAAATTGCTATATTTATCTAAAGTGTGTTTAATAACGTATATATAAAGTTATGGCATTTAAAATATTTTCTGCCAAAAAGAGCTTTTTTAAAAGAGTTTAAATGTTTTCAAAGAATGTAAATACGAACTCAAGTGATCTATTCCATTTTTTCATACTAAAAGCCCACTTAAGATTTTCCTAGAGTAAGAGTTCAACCTTTTTAGTCCAAAATGTCATACGCCCATTTTTTATTGTTAGAAAATATTTGTTTATTTTGAAGTTTAGACAAAAGGGTTTAAAAAGTCAGTAAGGAAAAGACAATTTTATCCTTTCAAAATTTTAAAGAAGGTCAACCGCTTTATTACCCTTTCCGTACTTAAGGTTTAGATGAAAAATACTTTTATAAAAAATCAAGTTCTTAAAGAGTAAATTTAAACTTATATACATATACTAAAACCCTTTCAAGGGAAAAAATTCCATTTTTTCATTTAAGAATTCTTTTTCCAATTTTTCTCTTTAAAAGAATTTTTATAAAGCTTCGAGCAAAATCCAAATCATCAATTTATAGGGCGGATCTTTTTATCATCTAACAACCCTGAAGAGAGTAGGAATATAGATGGTATACTAACAAAGTTCTATCTAAGTTTTTCAAATAACAAGCATGTAGTATGGAAGCGTTTAATATCAACTCAAAATTTATTTTTTTAATATAAAAGTACATATCCTTCTATCAATATTTAACATCATAATTGCAGAGACTTATACTTATCAAGATGATAATTAGAAACACATAGTCTGAAAACATACCTCTTAGCAGAATTTTCAAGATCACCGGAGATACTCAACCCATCCTGGCTCTGCCTCCCTTTTTCCTCACTGAATTCGACGGAATAAATGGCCTAGGTACTGGGAGTTGCTCGACAGACTATTTCTTAAATCATTTTAAGAGATGTAGTTTTATGGACTAGTATGGTTCTATGTATAAGCTTTCAAAGTATTCTTTCTCTGGTATTATGATATTCTTATTGAAATGGGTTATAGACTAAAAAGGGGTTTAGCTAGACATAAGAGAAAATATTTCAAAGATTTGAAGTTGTTGTATTCAGAAGTTGGTTTCTAAGGTTACAATGAGGCTCTTTATATAGATAACCTCGGATGCTTACATTATTTGCATGCTGAAAAAGTCTAAAAGCAAACAGTATTTTTGCCACAAAAGTCACAAAGCAAATAGTACTTTGTCTCCTATGATTGCAAATTTTTCTTCAAAGTTGTTTGTCGTTGCAATTTTTCAAAGTTGTCAGCTATCATCTTTGTCCTTGATTCATTGTGGGTCTGGCAGTTTTAACAATTTTGTTGAGGCCGGATGCTGTCTTCCACAAGCATCTTTGCAAGCTGTCTTTTTTGCATAATAAGACGATTTTTTTTTCTTCTTCAAACTTTTCCTTTGGCTTGTTAAAAGCTTATATTGTTCCATAGTTGCACTGGAATGGTTGTGTTTCATATCTATAATCCGGTCATACATGTTTGTAAGTTGAATAATGTCCTGGGATAATATGTCGTTGTTGTAGAATAGAGTAACGATTTCTTCAACTTCTCCACATTTGGAGGTTCCAATGATGCATACTTTTCTTGCTTTTAACATGTCATCTATTTTTTATTTCAATGTTAATAGTCCAATGACTTTTTTGACACTCAGCCATTCTTGGAATTTTTCCAGGGTATATGGTATTTTCATCTTGAGATCTTCATCATCTTCACTGATGTTGCTATTTTTTCTAGTTTTAAACAATTGACATATTATAAAAGGTTTTCCAGTTAAATCGGTTGAGGCATAAAATAGTTGTATACCATAGATACCTTTTCCGATTGATTCCATCATTGCTTTAACAGAATCTATTATAACAAGTGGTAGTTTAGAAATATTGTAAAAAGTTTTATCTACTATTATTTTATCTATAAAACCATAAGTAAATAATTTTGAAACTATATCAGGGTTAGATTTTTCACCACACAAAACTCTTGGATATTTGCTAAGTTTTGCACTTCGTAAGATATGTGGGTTAGATTTGTTGTTATAAAATTTATTTATTTGTTTATAAGCGGTAATATATTCAGGTGCAAATTTCAATTTATCACACATTGATACTGCTGTTGGCATTTGAGAAGATGAGGCTGTTATGGTGGATGGCATGGTTGCAAGCTTGGACGTAAAAGTTTTTGGTTTTTCTATAGTAGATTGAGGATTTTTTTAGGTCTTGTAGGTTTTTAAAGTCTCGAAAGGCTTCTGTCAGTTGGTCTACTAGATGTGCGTTTTCTTGCATTTTGGTTGAAATGGTTTCATGATTTTGTTTGATGATTTTTGTAACATTGGTAATGTATTCTTGAAATATTTCACTGCCGATTGTCATCGTTGTACCTGCTAAGAAAATCAGCTAGAATATTCTTAGTTCCAAATATAGTTTTGACAATAAAATCGTAACAACAAAAGAATGATTGTCACTTTCTTCTTTTGTTTAGTTCTGGTAAAGGGTCTATTTTGTTTGCAATAAAGGTTTTTACCTACGTGTTATCAGTCCTAACAACAAATTTTACTTGTAATAAGTGATAATGAAATCTCTTTATCCCAAATTTTACTGCTAATAGTTCTTCTCCATTAATATGATAAATTTTTTCGTTTGGCTTCCATGTTCCACCTCTATATCCACAAATCAGTGGTTTTTCTTTGTCTATATCATCTTTATCATAAGCTATGAAGACTGCTCCTCATCCTACGTCACTAGCATCAGTAAAAAGTTCTAGTTGATCTAGTTCCGTTGGTATTCTATGTTTTGGCAAAGCTCCTACGTCACTAGCATCAGTAAAAAGTTCTAGTTGATCTAGTTCCGTTGGTATTCTATGTTTTGGCAAAGCTTTTACTTTTTTCTTAATCTCATTTATAGTTTTAGTATGTTCTTCCTTCCATTCAAATGTTATATTTTTTCTAGATAATTCTTGCAATGGTTTTCTAAAGAGTAGTAAATCCTTTATATGGTCTGAAACATAATTTATTACTCCTAGAAATTGTTGCACTTCTTTTTTACTTTCTAATTTATCTTTAAAATTCTCTATTTTTGTTACAATGTGTTCTTGTAATTGTAATCCTCCATTATCTATAATGTATCCTAAATATTCAATATTTTTCTTTAAAATTTCAGATTTCTTTACAGGTAATAATAGTCCATGTTGTCTTACAGTTTTTATAAATTATTCTAGATGTTTTATATGGTCTTCTAGATTATCACTATATATTAATATGTCATCGACATATACTATACAAAATTCTGTTAATTTTCTGAACACTTGGTCCATTCTTCTTTGAAATATTTGTGGTGCATTCTTTAAGCCAAATGGTAATACATTCCATTCGTAGTGTCCTTGAGGGGCACTGAAGGCTGTTAAAGATTTTGATTCATTTGTTAGTTTTATTTGCCAAAATCCACTTTTACAATCAAATTTACTAAACCATTTTTTATTTCCTAATCTATTAATAAGGTTTCTTTTATATGATAAGAAATATCCGTCAAATATTTTCTTTTTATTTAATTCTCTATAATCAATTACCATTCTGATTTTTCCTCTTTTTTGTTCACTATGTTTTCTTACTAAAAAGACTGGGCTACTATGCAGACTTTTACTTTCTTGTATCATTTTTAATTCCAATAATTTTTTTATCTGCATTTCAAATTCTTTCTGATCTGTTGGCTATATCTAATATGTTTAGATCTAACTATATCATTAAGATTTATTAACTTAATTTCAGCATATATCTTTTCTTTCTCCCATAATTGCATTGGATTTTCTCTATAATTTATTTTAAATATATTGAGATATTTTTCTCTTAATAACTATAGGTTATTATTCCTATCTGATGTAATGTGTATTAAAAATATTGCCTTTTCGAAATATAGCAGTAGTATTGCCTTTCCAGTTTTCTCTAAATTGGATGGTGATCTCCTTGCATCATGTATGACATATTTGTGTCATTTACCAATTCTTATCCTTTACTCAACTAGTTTAATCTATTAATCAGGCATTGGTTCTTTCACATACTCAGTTCATAGCATGAAGACAGTTATTCTAGATCAAGAACTGAATCTCTATGTAACAAGACATGACAAGTTACTGCTGTTTTAGATAAAAAGGGGGAAAACATGCTAACATAGGTGTAAAACCAAATCAAGCAGGCAAATGTTTATAGAAAACATGGGGGTCATTCTCATGAACCAGTGAGGGCACTAAGATAGGTGAATAAGTATCACAAGGGAAGACTCACATTCAGACCACAATGTGTGCATACATAGCTAGACAAGAATCAAACACGTACCAGCCTTAAATTTATCATTTTTGGGACTGTTTATCATCTTAAATGTGGGATGTAACACATATCCATCTAACACAACATTCATTTGTTATGCAGAGTAATCAAGGTAAATTTAAAGAGCCAAATTCATGCACACATTGTACAAATAATAGGTTGGCTAAGCCCACACACCATATTATTTCGTATTCAGCTCATTGTTAGATATAATACTAGACATCAAATTTACCAAACTGTTTCAATTACCACTTAGACCTAAGGGACAGTAAGCCTTCAGATTGACACACTAATAAGGAAAAGAATGACACTTCCATCCTATCACATATGCTTTACTAATCTTAGATCTCTCAAAATTATATACTCATAGGCATGCTAACACATTATATAAGGCTAAATTCATACTTCAACATTCAGATAGCCATAGTCATTCAAGCAACACTGTTCAAAACAAGACATGATCGTAAAACAGATTTCAGGGTACTCCATGAGTTATAATTTTAAACAAAAACTAACACATGTCTTATTTGGGATCAAAATAGTCATCTCAAACACATCTGATTTTTATGAAGACTATGCATTAAACTTAGATTATACTAAACTAGTTTGATTAATGAGCTAACTATTTGCTTACTTGATATAAAGGAAACATAGTTTTTGACAGGCTAATCACATAATTAATAAATCTCAATCACATAACCACAAAAAATGAAGAAATATAAAATAGAAGGGGGAAATCATTACCTCTTCTTGAGGCAGCCATTGATCGAGAGCCGGAGTTGAGAACCTAGTTCCTCCGATTGATCAAGCTCATCCACACACGAGGACAAAAAAGAAATTCTAAACTAAATTTCTCAATTTAAGATGACAAATCAACTGGGGTTTCGACAATGATCAAATCCTACACTGAAAACTCAAAATCTAAGGGTTTTGCTCGAGATCCAGACGTGTTCAACAATGAAGTGAGGGTTTCTTTATATAGAACCCTGTAGCCCTCAGATTTACACTCGAAATCGATATGGGACATTTGATTTTGCAGAAATATTTTTGAATTTCTTTTGAATTTTCATGAAAAACCAATAGGAATCACGACTTTTTCCCTCACTAGGACAAATCCCATTAAGGAAAGAAGAGAGAGAGGAGGGGTTATGTAACCACCCATATGATCGTTTTTAGCTAAAGTACCACATTTGCTTGTTTGATCCTTTCCGTAGATTCTATGTGTGGTTTGTGATGTGCGGAGATGGGTGACACGGATCCTGAAGTCCATTTATATGAGTTTCAGATGAAAAATTCAAAGTCTAGATACTCCGAGTTAGTTAGTTTGACTCAAAGTTCACTTTTGGTTAGATGGGTTCGTTTCCAGGTTCCGTCGCTTCCGATAGTTCTGGAGGGTCATATATGACTTGGTCAAGTCACTAGTGCGCTTCCCATGGCAATCACATGTATTTTGTGGCATTGTTTGTGAAATTTGGATATTTAGTGTTGTTGGATAATTCTTTAGAAAATCATGTCTTATATTAGTTAAATGTGAAATTCGAGGGTACGAGTGAGTTCGTAGCATCATTTACCATAGAAGAGCATATCTGGTTTGTGTCCGGGGAGTCTCATGAGTGTTTCAGATGTTAGATGAAAGTTTGGACTGTTTTCCCTATTCTGGTGTCTGGTGTCCCCTCTGACGAAACCTATTTCTGCTCTGGCATGTCCGCCTCGGTAGGAGGTTGGCTCGCCGAAGTAAGGGCTTGGGATTGTGGATTTTTGCCTTAGCGGAGGATCTGTCCGCTGGGTCGAGTTTGCTCCTGTAGAGTCGAGCTCGCTGTGGCACTGAGGTGAGGTGTCAAGTGACATTGCCTCAACGGGGTTTTGTCCACCGCAACGGGTCCACTCCAATGAAGTCAATTCCGCTGGGGCGAGAGAACTATTTAGGTATCATATATATTCTTTAGGTCATAATTTCTTTTCCCCAAATAGCAAACCTTGAAACCAACGCCGCCTTGGAGTATTTTCAGAACCCTAGGAGCAAGTTCATCCTTGGGGTAGTAGATTCTTTCCTTTTTTGGCTTAAGTTTATGATTCTAAGTTCATTAATTGTGATGTAGTGTGTTATAACATTGGGGGAAAATGATTGCAAGTTCCCATGAGAATAAGAGAGCTATGCTATTGATTTTAATCGGGGTTTATGGATCAAATTGTGTTATTATCATGAATTAGGATTCAATTATGTTAGATTATCATGTTATAAGTCTTAATTTGGTTGTAGAAAGCTATTTTTCAATTGGGAGAAATTCTAGGATTTCAAATAGGGGCTTTTGATTTATGTCCAATTGGGGGTTCAATTGTGGATAGTTTTTCAATTAACTTAAGAATATGATTACCTAGTATGTATTAATGAGAGTCTTGGTAAAGTGGGCCCGGGGTCGATATTTGTGGTCTTGATTTGTTAAAGGTTATGTTTTTATTTTATGTAAGTCAATAGTATATGCGTGAATAGACTTTGATTAACACAAGGCGCGAAGGAAGGGAAAGGCTATCAATGAGGCTTGATTGTTTGGCGCACATGTTCGACACAGAGGTAGGCTACAATTCAGTTTTTTGAGACTTCGATAGAAGTGCATAATTAGTTATAAATATTGATGGGTATTGGGCGTGTTTAGGGGTCCCACTCAGGCAATTATGATAAATGTATGAATGGGTACTAGTGTTGAACTATGATGATGGCGTTTGGGGAATCAGCCTTGTGCTGATTCCAACTATTGATTATTTGGGCTTATCGCCATATATGGGCTTGTCGCCATAATTGCTTGATATGTTTACTCATCACACATGCTTTTGATATGATATCCTGAATTTTACTTGGATTGTATATGTGTATTGAATTTTTAGAAGCATGTGATATTTCATCTCTTATTTGGTTGCATCTCATTGTAACATGATATCCTGCCTTAAATTGTCATTTGAATTCATACACTCATGGTTCTGTGATATTGATATTGGAGTGGTATGAGTACGTTGTAGGTCCAAGGAACCAAAAAAGGTAAGAACACTGTTGTAATTATGGCAACACTGAGATGATATTAATACGCGGGGAGCGGAGTTGCACGCCTACAACATGATATTATTACAAGCCAAGAGCTGGGCTTTGTGATCCGATGAGTTATTCCAAAGCGAAAGGGTGTATGGACTTCGCATGTCCCCCATAAGTCACTTTTATATGGAAAACCCTGTAAAGTGTGTATACCAGTTGCTGGAAAGGTACATGACATATGCATTGCATTCATATCATACATATATATGCCATATCATTAATTACTCATGAATGGACTTGTATTTGAAGTGATTGTTGATGACTTGACTAAGTTCTAGACATGAAAGGTTTATACTTGCTTCTTGATACTTGAGCTATTGTAGAACTCTTGGAACTGGTTATGTAAGTAAATATGTATTATTATTGAAATAAAGAAACATATGAACTCTGTGAACCTTTATATGGACTATGTAGCCTTACCAAGATTATTGGACTGTGTAGTATAGGATTACCTGTATCAACTTGGTATTTATCTCTGATTTTGAACCTTCTATCATTGTCGGCCTATGATTTCTACTGGGGTACGTTGTGTACTCATCCTACACTTGCTACATCTTTCCTTGATGCATATACAAACCCAAATACCAGCTCGAGACCACATAGTTGAGTTCGAGCGGCTGATCCTCAGTATTTAGGGTGAGGGTGCTATCTATGGCATACCCTTGGATGCTTATATCTATCACGGTCTTTATTTGCATTTGCAAAAGATGTTTAGATTATGTATTAGTTTTGGCTTGCGTGCCTATTTTCTCAAACTTGTATCAGATTCGCCAGTGCTCTTGTACCCACAGACTAGATCACTCAGGGGTTATTTTGGATGTATGAGACTCATCATTTTCTTCTGCATTATACTATGAAGCAACTTATATACTATTTGTAGTTATTTTGCTTTTACTTATATCTTATCATGTTTAATGAGTTTGGAATGGTTCGCCTACGTGGTGGGATTATGTAGGTGCCACCATGATCACCGAAAATGGGTAGTGATAAAGTTGGTATCAGAGCCCTAGGTTAAACGGTATTATGTACAAGAGCAATGTCTAATAGAGTCTTGCAGATCGGTGCTGAGACATTCGTACTTATTTTCAGGAGGCTATGAGACATTTAAGAAATTTCACCTTCTTCATTTCTTTCGTGCTAAGTTGAAGTAAATTGGTATTTGACATTGTTTCTATTCTCTCATAGATAGTGAGAACGTGTGCCGACACAGTGAGAAAGGAGGCACAAGCACGACACTGGCCGTGCGTGGTCGTGGTAGAATACACGCTCGGGGTTGGGGTAGAGATAGAGCATCAACACCAGTTTGGGGTGGAGCACAGAGAGCCGGTTAGGCTCGTGCTATATTAGAGTCCTAGAGCCCTCTATTGAGCCTCAAAATGCTATGCTAGAGGAGAAGATGGGACCTGTCCAGGATCAGCCTGAATTTATTGCTACTCCGGTTCTATAGGACACACTGGTCAAGTTATTAAGTGTTCTCGATGGTATTGCTCAGACATGCACATCCTACTACTCTGGGTAGTTCTCAAACTCAATCGGGAGGGGGGCAGACTCAGGCCTCCGAGTTTCATATACCTAGTATTCAGCCTACAACGATGTTAGCACCTCATATAGATGAGGTTCATACTCCAGAGTTTGGTCCCCGATGTATTAGATGGATAACTATGACCCACGATGTGCGAAAGATTTGGGAGCACTTTTCAAACATGAAGACTCCGGTGTTTTATTGTCAGCCCGAGGAGGATGTGTATGAGTTCGTTGTGAGTAGCCACGAGAGGCTTCATACTCTGGGTATTGTTGAGACTCATGCATTTTGTTTCGTGGCCCTTCAGCTTTTAGGGGATGTAAAGTAGTGGCGGAGGGCGTATGTTGATTGTTTTCTCATGGGGATGCCTCAATTAACTTGAGTTAGGTTCCATAGGGTCTTCTTGGAGATGTATGTGCCTTTGAGCTTGCGATTGTACAAGTATGATGAGTTTCAGAAGATGGGTCAGTGCAATTCTTCAGTTATGCAGTATGAGACTTGCTTCCCTGCCTTATCTTATTATGTGGCACCGTTGTTACCTATTGAGGCTGAGCGAGTGAGATGTTTTGTTAGAGGCTTGTGTATTCCACGCCAGTTGGCCACGTTGCAGTTAGTGGCTTCAAGAGCTTCTTTTGAGACTATGGCAGAGCATGCCAGGATGGTAGAGTCAGTGATAAGTAGATTGTCTAGATATGAGCCTGATAAAAGGGCGAAGTGATATGGTCAGTTCAGTGGTTCTACTTCCTGTGATTATGGGTATCAATGGATATATCAGAAGTCGCAACCCAGTTAACCGGTTCAGGCAGCTCTACAAATTACTGATGGTTACAATGAGGGATAGTCGTCCAGGGGTTCTCAGTCAAGATATTCTGACCATGGTGGTTCGGGTTCTTCAATCTCTTTTTGTCAGCCTTCAGCGGTCAGGACCTGTTTTGAGTGTGGAGAGGTTAGGTATTTCAAGAGGTATTACCCCAAACTTACATTGAGTGCATCTCGTGCACCTAGAACCCCATCATAGCTAGCAAGATGTGGTAGTTAGAGTATCTAGGAATGATCTTATTCGGGCTGTGATGGCCATCAGTTATGTCATGATGGAGCCCAGTCGGGGAGAGAGAGAGCTTGTACGGGCTGAAGTGGCTAGTAAGGTACTCAATCCGAGGTAGGATGCACTAACTGCTATGCATTCCTTGGTAGGGTTGAGGCTGAGTCATCCAATGCAGTCATTACATGTATCATCTCAGTCAATCATCGATCTGCTACTGTGTTATTTGATAGAGGGTCTATATTCTCTTATGTGTCTGCCTACTTTTATGCTAAATTGGAGATGTGGTGTGATATGCTTGATGTTCCTATTCCTGTGTCTACACCACTTAGTGATTATATGATTATATATAGAGTATATCACATGTGTGTAGTTACTTTCATGGGTTACGATACTTGGGTAGATTTGGTCATCTTAGATATGGTGGCTTTCGATGTTATCTTGCGTATGGATTGGTTATCACCATATCATGCGATTCTGGATTGATATTCCAAGATGGTCACACTAGCTATGCTAGGTCTTCCGAAGTTAGAGTGGAGATGCGCTCCTAGCCCTGCTCCTTGAAAGGTGATTTCTTATATTCAGGCTAGGAAGTTAGTGGAATGGGGTTGTTTGACTTATCTTGCTCATATTTGGGATACGAGTGCAGAGACTCCTTCCATTGATTCTGTTCTAGTAGTTAGTGAGTTTGCGGAGGTCTTTCCTTTAGATTTGCCGGGTATGCCTGCAGACAGAGAAATTAACTTCTGTATTAATATCGAGCCTTGTACTCGTCCCATTTCTATTCATCCGTACCGTATGGCTCCAACAGAGTTGAGAGAGTTAAATGAGCAGCTTCAGGATTTGTTGAGTAAAGACTTCATTCGACTGAGTGTATCTCCATGGGGTGACTTTGTCTTGTCCATGAAAAAGAATGATGGTACTATGCGTATGTGCATTGATTACAGTTAGTTGAACAAGGTCACTATCAGAAACAAGTATCCGATTTTGCATATTGACAATAGGTTCCATCAACTCCAGGGTGCTTCTGTGTTTTTGAAGATTGACTTGAGGTCTGAGTATTATCAGCTAAAGATCAGGGCCGACGATGTTTCCAAGACGGCTTTTTGGAGTTGTTATGGGCATTATGAGTTTTTAGTGATGTAGGCTTACCAATACCCCTGTAATGTTAGGTTGTGACATCATCAAACTAGTGAGATCTAATCTGCTCCAACAAAAAAGACCGCACCTCCACATTGGCTAACACTCTACCAAGCTCCAAAATATTAAGCCTAAAAAACCGATTTACCAAAGATTGAACGTCCATAGCCATAGGACGCTCTCCCATATGCAACATAGCCAAACTGCCTATGCTCACTTCTTTGTGACTCAAGGCATCCGATACCACATTTGTTTTGCTTGGGTGATACAAGATAGTCATGTCATAATCTTTCAGGAGCTCCATTACATACGTTGTCTCAAATTAAGATCCTTTTAATTGAACAAGTATTGAAGACTACGATGGTCAGTGTAAACCTCATAATGTACCCTATAGAGATAATGCCTCCATATCTTCAAGGCAAATATGATTGTCGCCAACTCTCAGTCATGGGTGAGATAATTCTTTTCATGGACCTTCAATTGCCTTGAACCATAGGCTATCACGTTCCATTTCCGTATCAACACACACTCAAGACCCATTCTAGAAGCATTACAATACATAGTAAAGCTCTCTCTCTCTCAACTGGCAAGGTCAAAATAGGAGCGGTAGTCAATAGGGCATTGAGCTTCTGAATGCTCGCCTCACAATCCCCGGACTACTGAAAGGCAACTTCCTTCTGAGTCAAATAGTTAATGGACCTGCAACGGATGAAAATCCCTCCACAAATCACCGATAATACCTTGCGAGGCCAACAAAACTCTGAACCTAGGTAACCGAAGCCAGCCGAATCAAATCCTGAACTGCCTCGATCTTCTTAGGGTCTACCATAGTACCCTCCTTGGTCAGCACATAACCAAGAAAGCTACCGAGCTAAGCCAGAATCACACTTTGAAATCTTTGCATAGAGTTACTTTTCCCTTAGAATACCAAGCACGATCCTCAAATGTTGTCGTGCTGCTCCTCGCTCTACGAGTATATCAATATATCATCAATGAACACAGTCAGGAACGTATCTAAGGTGGGTATGAACACTTCATTCATCAACTTTATAAAGGTTGCAGGTACATTCGTCAACCCAAATGGCATCACCAGAAACTCATAATGCCTATATCTAGTCTTGAAGGCTGTCTTTGGAACATCCTCTAGTTGGACTGCAAGCGCGGCCTAGATCTGCGTGCGTGCTTCTACTGTAGCAGGAGTGAGTCTGCTGCAGTGGACGATGGGATTCCAAAATGCTTTTTAAGTGTCATTAAAACCCTATTTTCCCTCACTTCAAAAATACACTTCCAAAGCACCATTATGGAGATTCGAAGCATCCATAAGTGATTTCTTCTTGATCTATCCTTTCTTAACCGTGTAATACCTTTACATAGCTTTATTGTGTTTATGTAATTGTGGTCTTGACTTAGAAACTAATTGGGGAAGAAGAGTTCAAACAAATTAGGGCTTGTTGATTTGTTAAGGTTAAAAATGTGAATTAATTAGTGGGTTTTGTTAATCTAAGCATGGTGATTCTTTATTTAGTACTTGTTAAGCCTAAATATTTCATTAATGTTGATAAATTTGAATGTTGGAAACTAGGGTTCATACCCAAATTTTGGTGTTTTGCTTATAAGATGAAATTAGCCTAATGGTGAGTTGATTTAGCATTAGTAGGATTGGACTCCTACTATGTTGATTTTCATAGTTCACCTTTAAAATTACCATTTTACCCCTATGAGCCATTTTGCCCTTCTTTTCTTTTCGGTTTGGATTCTAAAGGGGTAGTGCAATGATATGGGTGTTGTGAATTCTGTATTCTAACTTAAACTTCGATAATACTAATCTTCGAGTACGATTGTGATCCGCGGAAGGACAAGGCACAAGTGTGATTGTGCGACTCCCGCTCGGCACTTCAGCTAGGTTATGGCTTACCTTCTAGTTAGACTTCGGTTAGCGAAACGTATGTGTAGTTAGAATCTGTTGGAGAAAGCAGGTAAGCCTTCAGGTACGGAGTTGGGATGGAATACTTAGGTCGGTTAATGTGACTAACTATGAGTTGATGCTTCTTATAGTTATCGGACTTATATGAAATACCATGTTGTATTGTGATGTAGTTGTATCCCACCTATTTTGGCATAATCATGTATAAGGAAGGAAATTGATGTGATATTGATATTATGATAAGTGTCCTAGTGCAGCACCATTGGGAATTGTTATGATATACCTGATATTTTCATTGCATTGCATATACTTTCATTTCATGATATACATTGATTGTGATCTTGCTATTGGAGTAACGGTGATAAATGAGAAGGAGAGTATTCATGATTCATATGACATTACTATATCGCGTAGCCATCTCTATGTTGAGTGATACAAAGTGGGTAGCGGAGAGTTTGGATGGAAGAGTCATTCTAGGATGAGTGATACATAATGACTGGTACATGGATATCCCGGGTCCCCTATGGTTCATGACTTCTAGGACTACTATTTATTCATCATTCATTCATATATTTGGATCATGACTTGACTTTTTATACTTGGCTGGTTGTTCTTTGATTGTGCTATTACTTGTACTTGAATGTGTGCATATCTATCTTTCAGTTTCTTTCTTATGCATATGTTTGCTAATTGTTTACGGCCTATGATATATACCGGTACATAGTGTTTGTACTGATACTACCTTGATACGTTCTTTTAAGTGCAGAGTATGTGACATGCTCTACCTCTTCTCCTCGCGACTGATCGAGGTTGCTGTTGAGTCTTTCTATGGTGAGCATGTTGGACGATTCGATGCCCGAACACTCTTTTCCTATTATTGTCTTTATTTGGTTTCTGAGACAGTATTACCTCTATGACATTTGTATTATTCAGACTTAGTAATTTAGTAGTGGCTCTTGTATGATTCAGACCATTATTCCTCGGGGTTGTATTATTATGATATTTCCGCACTTTCTATTTATGTTAAGAGATAGACTTATGAAATTCCACTTAATTACTTTAATTATGCATTGGATTGTTGTGTAAAGGAAAGAACATCCTATCATGTTGGGAATTAGTAGGTGTCCTCACAACTTAGGGATTTTGGGTCGTGACACCCGACTTCATATCCAAGAATATTATGTTCAGAGGTAGGAACTTCCCTTTCTTGCCACTCATGGGGCTCCGGGGTATTCGTCCTTATGCAACTGCTAGAGTCCTAAGGTAGTTCGGCAGAAAACATGTGATACCCCAAGTAGGAAATATGGGGGAGTATGTGGTCGACTATGAAGAAGATAGGATCAAAGGAGTTGTAAATATCATTCGATAATGGAATGGTCTAGTGATAGGGTCTAGAGACTTTTGCAAGGCTCCCTCACCCCGGACCCAAACCATATCATTGTGTCTAAGATAGAGATTCCAAAGCTGAGATCAAGGCCCACCTAAAACAAAGGTGAGCTGAAGACCGAGATGCCAAGTATCTAGAGAAGATAGAACATGATCAAGACATCATAGCTAGTATGACCGAGGAGTTAGAGTTCACTTATGAGCGGTTGTAGGACCTCGATACTCGGATGAAAAGAGCGATAGATAAGACAGCTCCACTGACCTTCACAAAGAAAGGTTTCTGGATAAATTCGCTGCTGACATCAACTCACCTATGAATTCAGACTGCCTTCAAAGGGCCAAGAAGGCTCGAACATCATATGCTACTAGAAGCCATGTATGCTTCTTTCCATTATTTGCTTTATAGCCCCATATCAGTATTATCATATTTTGCAACCCATTTGGGGACATATTATTAATAAAATTATGATTATGGTGGCAACGATTTGAATTAACAATTGGCACAATTATATTTCAAAATGGTTAGAAATACCTTGATGTAAAAAGGTCTTCAGAATGCGAGCAGGAACACTACAATGAAAACCTCTTGGACGAGGTCAAGGGAATGGTGAGAGACTACATACCACTCTTTAAAACACCCAACAAGAGACTAAGATACCCGAGGAGGATCTTAGGCCTTATGCCGGAGAACCAAATGGGCCCTCCAAGAAGGCCACCCCCGATACCTCAAATGCTTCTAACTACTACAGGTCACCTTAGGGGTCATCCCATGCACCGTCACCTACTTGGTGGGCAAATGCCCTCAAAGCCCGTGCTTCTCCCTTCAGAATCACACCGAGGCCAGTACGAAGTATTAAGGTCTTTGAAGAATTGAGAACAGTTGGGGCATCATGCTTCAACCACAATGTCCTCCCTACAATGGCATCCAACTGTGCTCATAAGAGGTACCCTTTCCACAATAATTAACTCGGCCACACCGCTGACAAATGCTTAGCCCTCAAGAAAAAGGATCGTGAGGCTGATTAATGACAAAACAATCCGAAACTTGTGAGGCCCACATTCTCTATAACTTTATGAACTGATCGTCCCAGGTGAAGGAATCACCTTGGACACACAATTATGGCGCTATGACTTCACCATCTTTGAAGACTCATATACAAGCGTCAATCAGAAATTGGCTAGTACCTGGAAAGTCCGTCCAGTCAAGGATACTTGGAAGCCCTCGCTCTATAAACTGAACAAAAGAAGAATCTATTTGTATCATTCGGGAGCACCCGAGCATGACATAAAAGAGTGTAAAGCTTTCAAGTTTGAGCTGGAGCATCTGGTCAACACCGGAGAATTTTGGGTAGTACTACCTCGCTGCTACTAACAAGCAAGGCCGGCAGGTATAGCCATGATTGTAAGGACGACAACCCACCATGGCATCAAGGAGAAGCAATCTTTTGGGTAGATTTTGGTGTCCCTTACTTTTCAACTAAATGTTATCCCCTCCTATTTATTGTAAAAGAAATTATGTCTGATCTGATGTCCCAAGGGGGATACGTAGGAAGCCCTTATCGGGTATGATTTGGGAATCTATTCGGGTAAAACAAAATTAGGGATGACTTTCGTGTAAACCGAACTATGGAGTATCCTGACTTCTCACGGAGGGATATGTAGGTAGTCTATGTAAGACTAGGTCACTATATTGTATTATTTATATTCCCCTTTTGTCCTTTTCGAGAAATGCCCGAGCCGCAAGGAATCACCCCAAGGTCAATTCCGACAACATTAATGTAGCAAGCCAGCCATAGACTTCCAAACCAAAATCCTCAAAACCAAAATGACCAAAATACCCAAAAACACTCAAAATGAAGGATCGATCAAATATTTGGATCATATGCATGAGTCTATGTGCTTTTTGTGTGTAAATTTATCTATGATATCTTGTATTATTTACTTGTCACTAACGTACTAACATCATCTTCTTTAGGGGTCAATCCATAACATGTCACACTGACATACTTCACAA
Organism: Anisodus tanguticus; assembly: GCA_034509755.1. Taxonomy (NCBI): domain Eukaryota; kingdom Viridiplantae; phylum Streptophyta; class Magnoliopsida; order Solanales; family Solanaceae; genus Anisodus; species Anisodus tanguticus. The sequence continues at coordinate 22,115,345 of CM067540.1, forward strand.
GATCTAAAGCTACTACAGTATCCCTTTTCAAATAGAACAATGAAACGATGACCGGTACTTCAGAAAATGAGCGTAACAGAGTCCCATTCGTCGTATGGGAAATCATACCTTCAGTCCCCAAGGAAGCATCACACTATGAGTATGTGATCAATATGTTATTCGAAAGAGTCGTTGACCATCAGGACAAGGTTGCGAGAGATGAAATGGCCAATGCCGCCAGAGAAGCACTCGTCGATACAAGGAGACCTCCTCCGCCATTTCCATCTATGAGTTCGCCACTACTTGATGACTTTTCGACTTACCCTGCTAGAACCATACCACCTACCCGGACTCTATTCCATACCAAAATTCCCAATATTGGTACTTCTTACCATACCCCACCATCGGCCAATGCTACACAAATTCCTAGAATATCCCGCTTGGTGCCTTCATACCAAGCACCACCACCTCCTCACATGAATTCCATCATGCATCCAAACACTACTACCCAACCTATCTCATGAACCACCAGCACTCCCATAAAGTGACAAACACATCCCACGGTATTCTTCCACACCCCTATCACTCCAATTGAATTTTCCCTAGAACTAGACTATTACGAGGAGATATAAAGGGCTTAGAGAGCTGAGCAAGACAAGCATGACAAAAAAATGGAATAGAAAATGGTAGTATTACTCAAGAAGTCTAATAGGGCTACCCAAAAGGTGACGAAACTGAGCTAAGATGATCTTTTATACATCCCAACCTGGAACTATCTAAGGGATTCAAAGTGACCAAGTTCGAGATGTTCAATATGATGGGAAATCTCAAAGCCCATTTTCGATCGTATTACGACCAACTAGTCAGAGTAAATAGAAATCAAGCCTTGATCATGAGGCTATTCAGTCAGAGCCTGACTGAAGAAGCTTATGAGTGGTTTACTTCTCAAGACATACGTCACTAGGCTACCTAGGAAGACATGGTCGTGGCCTTTATAAAAAGGTTCCAGTTTAATTTGGAGATTGTACCTGACCGATACTATTTGGAGAAGGTGAAACAGAAGTCCACTGATAATTATCGTGACTATGCAAGTAGGTGTAGGGACAATGATACCCGAGTGAAACCTCATATGAGAGAAGAGTTGTTGGTCTCAGTCTTGATCCGATAACATGAGTCGTATTTCTATGACTGCATATTGTCTATGGCTGAAAGGTAGTTTTCTGAGTTAGTCAAAATGGGAGAGACTATAAAAGACAGCCTCAATTTGGCAGAATTATCAGTGTAATTAACAAAGCTGCTCGAAAGAGCACCACAGGGCCCATGAGAAAAAATAAAGTGGACATGGCAAACGTCTCTTATACACCCAGTCCCAAAGCTAGAAAGTGAGAGGGACAATACTCTTCCCTCGATATGTATCAATCACCACCCCCAAGTGATTACATACCCGCACCAAACAACCCCGTGCACATCTTTTATGCACAACCAAACTTCTAAACGCCTATTCCCACTTACCAAGGTCAATAACTAAATTTCCAAACAACCGCCCCACTTACCAAGCTATACAACCAAGTTATCAAATACTCGCACCCATTTATTGAGCTCTACAATATCACCAAAATCAACTGCCCCCGGCCACATATAATTTTCCATGTTCTAACTTTGATAATAAGCCACCTCGGGTATTCACCCAATTAATTGAAACTCGGCCCAAGTTGTTTGAAAGGTTGAGCGCTGCCTGACTTATTCAGACTGTTCTGCCTAAACCCACTAATTACTGGAGTTGCTTTTACCAAGCCGATCATACATGTGCCTACCATTCTAGCAGAACAAACAGCATGGAGGAATGTATCAATTTGAAGCACAAGTTATAGGATTTGATTGACAAAAAAAATTACCTTATAGAAAGTGGCGTCAAATGTAAACACCAATCCTCTACCCAATAATGGTAATAATAACATCCATATGATTGAGTGAGAAGAAGACTGGGTCGTATGGAAGCCATTGATCCAGGAACCTATTGAGAGTCAAGAAAAATAATGGCCTCTCTTACCATCAAAGAATGACCTCAGTTAAAAGTACTAATCCCAGTGCCAGTTATAGCACATGTATCTCAAGAGATGGTACGGGCTCCGAGAAAAACATTTGTCATCCTGGATGCAGTCGCCTATGGTATGATTTAATCCGGAAGATGATATACTCCTGAAAAATTGGCGCAGGGAGCACCGAGAAAAGAAAAGACTCAGAGAAGACCTATTACAGAAGGAGAGGCTATGGACTTGATGAGAGTGTTGGAGAAAGCACATATACAACGAGGTACAAGTAGTGAGAATCTAGCCGACATGGTGGCCCATGTTATCTGAGCCCACCAAATCTCCTTCACTCAAGATCAGTTGCCAAAAGAACAAATGACAAACAACATAGCCCTCTATATCACTGTCAAATGCAGAGATAAGGTCGCGAAATGAATGCTGGTAGACAACGGAGCCGGCCTCAACATCTATCCCAAATCAACGCTCAAACAATTGGGCTATGATGTAAGAAAAATACACTAGAGGGGGCCTGCCTACGCTGGACTTGGTCCGCTGATATGATTAAGTAATGTGTAAAGTGGATCCACGTACGCGATCCATTATTTGCTGAGGTGAATCTGCATATGTGGACAAGGTGTCCGCGGATGCGAGAATCACTAGAAATGAAGTCTTATATGTTTCCTAATTTTGAACCATTCTTTCTATTGACTAATTTTAAACCTAGAGAGTGCTTGTGTGGGTGATTTTTCAGAGATTTGGGGTGAATTCTTCCTTGGGTAAGCTCCTATTACTCTCATTGTGATTCTATTATGATTTAGGATTGAAATCTATGCTAATATTGTCGGTTTAGTTGTGGAAAAGTGGGTTATGAACCCTAGTGATGATTTTAGGAGTTTGTTCATGTAAATGAGTTTTATTGGAAAATCGTGTTAAATCTAGTCATGAAACAGCTGACGTAACTAGTTGCTATGATGAATCTCTCTTAAATTCAAGGAATTTAATTATGGAAAGGTTAGGGTTTTCTCTAAATTGGGGGTTTTCTAGTAATGTTGCAATTGATGGTAAAGTGAGGTTAATTAGTGGTTTGGGGGATGGTATTGGACTTCCTAAGTGTTGGGTAACTGATTTTTACTTAAAATTCCAAATTTACCCTTGTGGGCTCAGGTTTCTCTTTTAAAGGTTGCCTTTCAATTCGAATCATAATGTAGCAATATGGGTATTGTTAGTCCCCATTTCTAACATAGAATAAATTATCAAATAGACTTCGATCATTCTGAAGCTCTTCGCAAAGGGAAGGCTCGTATTGGATAGTTCATGGCACCTGCTCGATATTGAGGTAGGCTACAGTTTAACTCTTTTAGACTACGATAAAAGTGCATAGTAGATATAAATATTGAGGAATATTAGGCGTGTTTGGAGGTTCCATCTTAGCAGTTTTGATGAACGCTTAGGTGGACTTGTCTTCATTATTGATAATTGTTGTGTTTATTTATCACATTTCTTTCATTATGATAGATTGATTTACATGGAATTATGTGTCATTGAGTTTCTAAAAAGCATGTGATATTCATCTCTTATACTTTATTGCATCTCATACATCATGATTACTTTCCTTGTAATTGTCATTGCGTTCATACACTCATGGTTCTGATGATATTAAAAGTAGAGTGGTATGAAAATGTTGTGGGTCCAATGAGACTGGGAAAAGAAAGGCAATGATATTACTATGAGATGTTGGCAATAATTAAATGATGATATTACAACATTGATGATAATGACGTTATTTTGGATGGCTTGAGTTGCATGCCTACAACGGATGTTATTATAACCACAGAGCTAGGACGCGATGGGAAATGATTTCAGGTGGGTTTATGGATGGTGTGTGTCCCTCATGGGTTGCAGTTCATAGAATTTGAATGCATGTATACTGGTTATGAAAGGTGCCTGGCATTTGCATTTTCATTCATTTCATACATACATTTATACATTGATTACTTGTTAATGGTAAGGATATATTATGAGATGGTTGGAACCATTGAGATTATAGAAATGTTTGATATGACTCCAAAGGGGTCTTGGCTCTAGTTAGATACCTGTGTTGAATTCCGGCTGGCTGGGAGCGGTATATGGATGGTGCGGGTCCCTCATGGGTTGTTGTTTATAGAATCTGAATGCATGTATATCGATTGTGAAAGGTACCTAGCATTGAATTTGCATCCATATCATACTTTCACATATACATTGATTACTTATTGATTGGTAATATGATATAGATTGGTTATTGGTACTTGTGTGATCACTATGATTATATGGATTTGGATAATTGTATTAATCATATTGAAATGGATTGGTTTCCATGATTTGTCTTATTATTTGTGAATTTGATGTTGTGGTTTACACCTTTTTGAGTTTAATTATTCGATGGAAAACTACAATGTGGTCGGTGATGTCCACTTGTGAGAACTATCTTGTAGATCAATGAAAACTATGTGTGTTTGTGTATTGATTGGTGATTGATAGCGTTATTCGGTAAAGTGTCTAGTAAGAAACTTGTTGAGGTGTTTTTGTAGTTGTTGACTTGTATGTTATGCATGTATAGATCACATCCTTAATCAATGGGTGTACGGTATAGACTTCTACTTAAAGTATAATGAGGACTCTAGAAGAATTATTATGTGTCATGTACTTAATTGTATAAAACTGTAATTAAGCCTAAGGTTTATTGAACATAAAAGATCTAACTTCGTTATGGCCAGACTAATTTTAAGACTCTTGGAAAGCATTCTTAAGTGATGTTGTAGATTATGTGTCAACTTGTCTTATTGGATTTGTTAGATTAGGTAACTGGAGACACTATGAACATGACTTAGATAGAGTTGATTGGTCAGTGGGTATTAAGTGTAAGATCCTTGCCTGCAATATGAATTGATTTGTATTTGGAAATGATTGACTCTTATACGAATAAGGTGACTTATGTGACTATTTGAACTTCCTAAAATATGACCTACTTGATAGTCAACTTGATGTTTATGTCTGTTACGTAACTTCCATCCTTGCCGGTCTAAGATGCCTACGGGGGTACATTGTGTACTCATGCTACACTTGCTATATCTTTTACGTGGATACAGGTACTCGGTCGATTCAATTGTAGCTTGGTGCACAGGAAGGTTAAGGAAGGCCACTCATTCTTGGTAACCTTAGTTTTTATCTAGTCACACTGCCCTTATTTATCCATGGCGGTGTTGTTGATTCTTCCCTTGGATTGTATATTAGGGTCCATGTACAAGTCAGACCATGTTTTAGGAGAACGTGTTGTAAGGGTTAAATGATGTATTAATTTTATTTAAGAGATTTGTTATAATATGTATTTCTTCTTAATTTATGCAAGTGTTTAAGTTATGCTTTTAAATGATTTTTTGGAATGGTTCGCCTACCGGGGATAGTGTGCCACCACGATACCGTGATTAGGGTCATGACAAAGTGGGTATTAGAGCTCTAGGTTCATCGGTCTCACAAGTACAACGATTGTGTTTAGTAGAGTCTCACAGATATTTACGTAGAAGTCTGTACCCATCCTCAAGATACTATGAGACATTTAAGAAATCTTCTATTCTTTCATTCTTTCATGTTACTTTATTCAAATTGGTATCTGGTCGATTCTAATTGGTATATGAAACTTCTTCATCCTATTCTATCACCGATAGTGGGAGCACACTCTTAAATACGTACATGAGTGGTTCGTTAGGACGTCACATTATAGCGTATAAGATGTGTCATTGTGATATGGACGCATGACCCAGTTCATTCTTAAGCTATGATTCGAAGGTTTAGTTGAGGGGGGTTATGATGGGACTCCTCAGTTCGGTGATATCCTTGGAAAAGGGGAATGATAATACAGAGGTCTAAGAAAAAGAAACTGGATAAGATCAATCTCCGATGTATGAAGGGGAAAATTGGTATTTGGCATGCTCTTTAGGATAAAGTTGCAAGATGTATGAGGGTGAATTTCATATAAGGTTATGAAAAGTTAAGTTGGGCTTCGACGTGGTAGAGTTATAGTAGCAGAGTAAGAACTAGTGGTTATGGGTCCCTTCAGGGAATGACTATCTTTTCTAGATCACGTGGCAAGGTTACTTGTGATGAGTGAAGCTTAAGGAAATAAACAGTCGCATTTCATCACACAAAGAGTGTGTTCTTAGGGTCACTTGGCATTTCGAGGTTAGTGATAAAAAGGGATTGTTCAAATCGCAAGATTGTTGATTTGTGAGTTATTTTACAGTTGCTAGCATGGAGTGTAAGGGATTGTTTATGTAGGCTAATGGGAGCTAGTGATCGACTAATAGGAATGACTCTAGCGCTGGACAAGTGTAGAGTTCTATTTAAGGAATTACCGGATATTGCATCTAGTCTTGAATAAGATTTTTGGGCATGGTATATAAAGGTTAATACTTGAGAAGTTCTACAATTATTGGCATAATGACTCTGGAGTTGACCGAATGACATGGAAAATTACACGGTTAGTTTGATGTGTTCTGATTTGGCAAAATAAGGTAAGGGTTGGTTCCTCGTAGACAAGCATCGTATAAAGACCCTCGAGGGAGATGTTGGTAAACAGGAACAATTATAGTATACTACTATCTCCAGGATCAGCTCAACTATTTTTGCAGGAGTTATGATATTGCAGTATAATTTGAGTGGGTTTTAGTGATAATTGGTCGATAGTAGTGAATGTGATTTGAACGGAATAGGAAAAATGGAGAATTAAGAAAAATGTATAGTTGATCGAGAATCGAGATAACTAAGGTACATCTTAAGAAAAAATAAAGGATTTGGACTCAAAGCAACAAGATTATTTGAGTTGAGTGTAGATTCTGGTGGCATTAATTTTCAGATGGGGTGAAATTGTTTAGTACGCTAGAATGAGTAAGTTCACGGTAATCGACTAAGCGTTATGATGAATGTTCTACGGGATTTGTGATTGGAGACTGGTGGTAGACTATGTCGAAGCATTGTTGACTAATGGCATGGGTGAGTATTTTAGGTATTAAAGACTCGGAAAAAATTACGCAAGGTAAGGTGCATGGATCGTAAGGTTTATACGTTAGGATTTGGTAAGGCGCGAGGGTTGTGAGGCTTGATACTTTCTGGATTAATAACGGGTAGTGAGGTATTACTATTAGAGACTCGATGGGTGGAGGTGTAGTAAATGAGGCCACAGGCTTTACGTCAAAATGTTCGGAGTTGTGGGCGAGTAAGAGGAAGTACAAGAAGGATTTGATGTATTAGAGTTCATAGGGTTCTATCAGATTGTGTATCAGGTGGAAGACGAGAAAAATGAATGTTACAATCATAAGGTATAGTTCCTCGGTACTATGTTGATGACTTGGATATGATCCATCTTTTGGAGTCATGGGTGACGGCACATAATTGATTATTCATGAGAAAAGAGATGGAAGAGGTCACCTCAGGCTTATGTAAAGTGTATTGGTTATTTTGGAATCAATTTGAGTGACCATCGATGATTTAGAAATTTGAACACTTATTTCGGGGTTAGCATTATTTTGTTAGGGCTAGGTGGACAAATTCCCAGACCAAGCCCAATAAGGGCTTCCTGCATATGCCCCTTGGGATATTAGGCTGGACGTAGTTTCTCTTACAAAATAAAGGGGAAGGGATAACATTTGATTGAAAGGAAAGGGGACGCGTAAATTTACCCAAAAGATAAATTCTCCTTGAAGCCATGGTTGGTCGTTGTCCTTACAACCGCACATTCTCCTGGTGACTTTTCTCAGTAGCGACGGGGTAGAACTACCCATATTTGACCGCTATTGACTAAATGCTCCAACTAAAATTTGAAAGCCTCACATTCTTCAATTTTATATCCCGGTGCTCTAGAATGGTATAAGCAGATCATTCTCGTCTCTGAAGTACTCGCGGAGGGTTTCCAAGAAGTCTTGACCGGGCAGATTTTGACGGTGCTAGCTAGTGTGGAGAAAAGGCTTGCATATGAATCTTCAAATACAGTGAGGTCGTAGCGCCAAACTTACGTGCCAATGGAGATTCCTTTACCAGGTATGATAGAGTCATCAACCAGTAGGGAATATAGGCCCCACAGGTTGCGAATGGTCTAGTCATAGATCAATCTTATGATCCTTTACTTGATGGCCAAGCACTCATCAACGGTGTGCCCAGGCTGATTTTTATGAAAGGGGCAACTCTTGTAAGCATAGATGGGTGCACAAGTTGGGAGGACATCATGGCTGAAACACGATGCTCCAGCAGTTGTCAATCCTTTGAAAACTTTGATGTTTTGCACGAGCTTTGGTGCGACTCTGAATAGTGAAGTGGGAGCTTTGAGGTCAATTGCCCACCAAATAGGGAATGATGTCCGAGGCGGCCATTGTGGCATCTCGTAGTAGTTAACAGCTTCAGAAGCATTGGGGTAGCTCTCTCAAGTGACCCACTTGACTTCCCAACATACAGAATAATATCTTCCTCGGGCACCTCAGTTTCCCGTTTAGGTGTCTTGAATAATTGGATGTAGTCATCGACCATTTCATTGACCTCATCTAGGAGGTTTTGATGGTAATGTTCTCATTTAGTAGTCCCTTTCAGAGATATTAGTTTAGTTATTTTCTAGTTAGATTGTATGATTTCCAGTATGTTTATGTGTTAATGAACTTGTGTTTAGATAAATCTATTCTTATTATGGTCGAATATGATAGTTAGTTAGGTATAAAAAACATGAAGTAATTCTTGTATGTAACTGTGTAACTATGAGTCTGTTTAGTTGATTTTAGTTGATGTATGTACTCATTAACTAATTTAATTTAGTTTAAGGATGGTCTTAAATTACTGTGCTTTGAGGATATATCAGTTTGTTTTAGGTGCATAATGGTTATGCTTAGTCTAAATGATGTCACTACTGTTTAGGACGGTTTCATGCTAACATATGTGTATAAAATGGTTACTCTTAGTGGTATTGTATGCTTAATGATCTAAATGTTCATAGTATGAAGCATGTCTGTTTGGTTTTCCTCTCTTGTGCTAAACTGATGGTTAGTGATATAGTTTGATAAGGCTGTAAACCTGTTCTAAAATTGACTTTAGGCATAACATATAGTCATTAGGATAGCAAAATGGCTTATCTAGTCTCATGTTAAGCTGCTTAAATCTGTAGATACCATTTAACGTTTGCTTTAAATATGCATAGGCTAAAATCTAACTTAGAATCCCATTTTTTTAGATGACCCCTTGGGGTAATGAACTAATTTACATTTATGAATCATATACACCTAGGTTTGAGATCAGTTTAGATTTAAAATGGATATGATAGTTTGTTCCAGCTTATCTTTTATGTGTCATGAATGATCAATGTTTAAAATGTGATGATGTATATAAGGAGGGGTGTAAGTGGGTAAGTGGGTCGGGGCTTGGTTATAAATGGGTCGACCCAAAATTTGGACACATAGTGGGGTTTTCGGGTGGGGTATTCGGCCAGGCAGTGTGGTTTTGTGGGGTAATTTAGGGTAGGAGTAGATAGAATCAGACTTGGGCATTTTGTGAGGGTGTTTCGGGTATGGTGAGGGTGGTGTTGATGGTCGGGGCTTGGTGGTTGGGTGGTGTCAAGGTGATGGAACAGAACTGAAATAGTGAGGTCATCGGCAAGGTGTGTTATGCGGACTATTTGGTGTTGTCGGGATTGGACGGGACTTTGTGGGTGGTTTCGATTGGGGACCTTTGGTGGGGATGTTTATGGAGTCTTGTGGGATGTGGTGGTAGAAATAATGAAGTGGTTTGGACAAGTAATGAACACGGGATGCTAGGTGTAAACCCGAGTACAAACCAAGTGTTTAGAATGGTAGATATGAACAAGGATAATTACACAAGGGTTTTAATGCTGGTGTCGACACCAAGTATAGTTTGGACAATTGGACAATTAGACAAGGACTAGATCGAGGTTGCTAAGTACAAGCTCGAGTACTAACCAAGTGATGGTGGTCGGAAACCTTATGATAGATCCTAGGCTTGGGCTTGGTTGGATCACACAAGTTCCAATGTTCACTTGCACCAAGGGGGTTCCTCAATCTTGGGCTTAGCTATCACACAAGTCTTAACCAAGATTACATCAAAGGGACCTTAGTCTGGGTTTAACTAGGTCACACAGTCCTAGCTTCAACTTACACTAAGGGGTTTGGCTTACACCAGAACTAAAGGTCCTCCTAGAGAACCAACTAAGAATAACAACCCCGGGTTGAAAGACTTAGCTTTGTGAGTAAAACTCAACTTTTATATATCAACAAACTCTGAATATTTACAATGCCCTAAGGGTCCTATTTATAGTAGTAAATGGACCATTCTAGAAGACAAAATAAATGACATAACTACATGTAACTTTCGGCCATGTTGACAAGTAGGAACGGGTTCGGATTTACTTGGTGTCCAAGGGATTTCTCGGCCATTGTGGGAACAATGGGAAATGCTTTGGTTTTACTTGGAGACATGGATGAACCCAATCTCTTTCACACCCTTTTTTGGTTCCCATGAAGAAGAATGCATGAACTTGGGCTCTTCATAAATGTCATCTTCTTGGAACATCTTTAGAAGCTTACATTACTTGTACTTGCTTGATGAACCACTCGACCAACTCTTCATCTCCCTTGGATGATTTTGAAGTCTTTAATGTAGCCAAATTTATGAACTAGTTGGTTCATGAATTGTCTTCTTGGAAGCCTTATCTTCTAGATCATTCTTGTCCTTGCCACTTTGTCCTTCTTACACTCTTCTCGGCCTAATCACCTTGTTGGAATAACTTTCGGCCTTATCATCCTCTTTCCTATTACATGGTTCATTAATTATGTCCTAATGGGAGCTAGGAGTTATTTACACATTACATCATGTCCTAAGGAGAGCTACAAGCTAAGTTACAAAATAAAGATAAGAAAAACAAACATGGTCTACGGCCAAGACCTACATACAAAGGCCGAATAGAAACTTGCTTCCTAGATATTCACGTGACAACTCCAACTCCACTACATTTTCCATGCCACATTAGGCATCTTAGTGTAGATTGGTGGGCCATCGTTGGTACTCTTAGCAAAACATCTCTCGACTTAGTTTGAGAGTTTAAGTCTGCAAGCTTTCTTACATCCTGTGATTAGTATGGATTCAGAATAGCCTTTTAAGTGTTAATGAGTCTATTTGGTTTATGTTTTGCCAAATTATGTACCTATTAGGGGTGGCTTGGTATCTGATCAGTATGTTTCAAGTGCTTGTTTTAATTCATATTTTGCATAGATTGTGCTCATTTTTGTTGAACTAAACTTAGTCTATGTCTAAATGACGTTAAAACTGGTTATCCTAAACTCCCATCTCTTGTAAGTTTGCATACTTGCATCTGCATCCCTTGATTAGTCCTGACTATGTATATGTCTGTTTGAACCATGAAATGACATTAGTCTATGTCTATTGTATGAGTTAGCAATGTTTTCTTTAGGATCCTTGTTAATGTTTTTGACTAAGTGGTCACTTGCATACCTTGATATGACATTTTTTTCTTATATGTGTTTTGGCTTCATGTTAGTTCACATGTCTTATGTAACGACCCGTCCGGTAGCTTTTAGCTAAAGAACCTTATTTGACTATATCACCCTTCCCATTGACTTTGTGTGGGGTTTGTGATGTGCAGGGATGGGTAGCATGGAGCCCGAGGTTTATTTATGTGAGTTTCAGAAGAAAACCTGAAATAGAAGCTTTAGAGTTGATTAGTTTGACTAAGATGACTTTTAAGTATATGGGTTCATTTTTTGGTTCCGTCACTTTTGGTAGTTTTGGAGAAATATTAATGACTCAGTTGAGTCATTGGTTCGCTTCTCGAGGCATTCAGATGTACTTTGTGGTCTTATTTGGGAAATTATGCTATTTGGTTGTTTTGGATTCTTTTGAAAAGTATTTCTTATCTCAGTTATATGAGAAATCTGATGGCGCGAGTGGGTTTGTAGCATTGTTTACCTTGGGATATCATGTTTAGTTTGTATCAGGGGGGTCCCGGGAGTGTTTCGGGTGGTTGGTGGAAGATTGAGTAATTTTCCAAGTTGTTGGTTTTGGTGTACCGCACCAGCGGCTGGTTGGCCTCTTCTATGTGCCCGCCTCTGTGGAGGTTATCTCACAGATGCAAGCCCACTGAAATTGTGAGGTTCTTCCCCCGCGATGACTTCCTCGTAGAGGTAATGACACATCTACGATATATCTCTCGCACTAGCACCTATGCGGGAAGTTTAGTGTTTCTGCCTCAGCGTACTTTTTCCACTGTGGTGAGGTCTCCACTACGTGATTGATTCCACTTGTGTGGATTCTCTATTTCAGGCAGTTTCTCAAATGCCCTAAATCGATTAACTTTCCCAAAGTACCATATCTCGAGATTAGAGCTGGTTAGTAGAGAATTTCTTGAAGTTGTGCTTGAGTTCTTCATTTGAGATATATTTTTCATCCTTATTGATTATGATTCATATTCTAAGGTTTCTAATCCTAGTTTAGACTTTATTTGGGGAAGATAAGTTCTTAAGTTTTCATGGTAGAATTACAGAGTTAAATCCTTAATTTGAAGGGGTAAAATGAATTAGATGACCTTGATACTATGAATTAGTATTTTTTTAATGATAGATAATAATCTTGTGATGATTAATTTGATGATAGAAACCCTTTTCATTTTGTGGAAAATTCTAGGGTTTAGAATTGAGGCTTTCCTAAAATCTTGCAATTAGGATCCATTTGGCCTTAGATTTCAAATTAACTTAAGGATGTGACTATTTAGTAAATATTATGCTTTTTGAGTAATAAAGTTGAGATTTTGGCACCGCGGGCCTGGGGTTGGTTTTAGGTGTCTTTTGGTGTATTTAAGGACTAAGTCCTTGTGCGTGTATTAGCTTATAGTTAAGGTAGTGTCTATGTATGTTAGACTATGATTACTATGAGGCTATACAAAAGGGCAAGGCCAGTGCTGAGGGTTGAATTTTCGTGGCTCCTGCTCGGCTTTGAGGTAGGCTACGGTTTCTCTATTGTAGAGTTCGATAGAAGTACGTAGTAGTTATAAATGTTGAGAGGTATTGGGCATATTTTGGGGTCCCACCTTAGCAGTTGTGATGAACGCTTGGATGGGTACTAATGTTGAACTGTGATGATTGGTGATTTTGGGAATCAACCTTAAGTTGATTCTGATTGCTGTTGTTCGGACTTGTCGCCACTATGTGGCCTCGTCTCCAATGTTGATATTGTTTTGATTATTCTTCATATTGCTTCCAATTTGATATCCTAATTTTATGTGGATTATGTGTTATTGATTTTCTGAAAGAATGTGATATACATCTCTTATACTTGGTTGCATATCATACATCTTGATTACTTGCCTTGTATTGTTATTTGCATTCATACACTCATAGTTTTTATGATATTGAAATGAGAGTACTATAAAAATGTTGTGGTTCTAAGATACCGGAAAGGTAAGAATACTTTATGAGATAATTGGAAAACTGAGATGATGATTATATGTGGTGGACCGGATTGCACGCCTGCAATAGATATTTCACAGCCAATAGTTGGGGTCCGTTGAGAAATTTCGAACGGGTATATAGACTTCGATGGTCTCCCATGGGTGTGCAGTTCATAGAATTTAAATGCCTTTATATTGGATATGAAATGTACCTGGCATATGCATTGTATTCATACCATACATATATCATTGCATTGATTACCTATTGATTGGTAAAATGGTTGGAATGGTTGGATGAAACTTGGATGACTTCTTGATAAAAAGGGCATTGTTAGTTGATCATTTGGTACTTGGATTATTGGTTATTGAACTCCTTGTGAAAAAGGCGATTTATATGATTCGTGAATTCTTGCATGAATGAGGTGGCATACTTGATTTAATGAATTATTATGTGCACAATGTGATTTACATGATCTATCGAACTGTTTAGTATAGGATTACTTGAGACTCAACTTGATATTTATTTCTATTACGTATCATTCATCGTTATCGGTCTATGATGCCTACGGGGGTACGTTGTGTAGTTATGCTACACTTTCTACATTCATTTTAGATGTAGTTATTGCACCTTCCTCCAGTTCAAGACCTCGGGTTTGAGTTTGAGCCGGGTGATTTCTAGTATTCAGGGTGAGGATACTTCCTTCCAGCATACCCTTGGATGCTCCTATCTTGTTCAAGTCTTTTATTTATCCGAGAGACATGTTCAGACATTTAGACTATGTTACTTTCCTTCTGGCTTATGTACTTGACAATTAGAACTCTTGTATTGTTGACCAGATGTATGGAGTTGATTTTCAGGCTTATTTTTGCTTTTATATTATGATAGACAGATTTATTAAGTATTTTGTTTATATCGCATTTCTTATTTAAATTTGTGTTGGTTAATTGGGAGTGGTTCGCCTACCAGTGGGAACAATGTATGTGCCACCATAATTCCTTAAAATGGGTCGTGACAAAGTTAGTATCTGAGCTTTAGGTTAAACGATCTTAAATACAAGAGCAATGTCTAGTAGAGTCTTGCAGATTGGTGTAGAGACGTCCGAAATTATCTTCAAGAGGCTATGGGACATTTAGGAAACTTCACTTTCTTCATTCTTTCGTGCAAATATTTATCAAATTAGTATCTGACCCTTGTTTCCAATTCTCTCATAGATGGTGAGAACTCGTGCCCATGTAGTGAGAGAGGAGGCACCGGCGCCTGCACCTGCAGTGAGCGATCGAGGTAGAGGACGTGTTTAGGGCCGAGGTAGAGCCCGAGTATTACACCTCATAATTTTCTCATAAAAAAGCATTGTTAGCTAGGCTACGTACTAAGAGAAGATATAAGAGCTTCTGTAAGGATAATTGAGTGTTAGGACAAGTTGAGGAAGTATAGAGAAGTATAAAGGTTAATTGAATCGAATGAATTAAGTTTTGTCGCAACTTGGATACTTCCCATGCTTTACGATGGGAGTTACGGCCGTAAATTTGTTTTACAGGCCATAAAACTCTAAGATCTCCACCGTAAAACTTAACAGAAAGTTGGTGCAGGGAGTGTTTTACGGTGACAGTGTTACTACCTTAAAATATTTTACAGTGGGGGTTGGCCGGCGTAAAATGTTTTACGGCTGGAACCTCCACCTTGAAAGTTGAGGTGGTGGCTGACCTTTTCATGATTTAAAAGAGTTGCACCCTTCATTTCTTATCATTTTCACCTCAATCAATTCCTAAGAATCCCAAAATCCTCTCTAAGGGTTCCATAGTCATTCTAGCTAAGTTCGGAAATGACTAACTCGGATATTACGCCAAGAACCTTGGGGTACTTGATTACCTTCTATACTTTTCCCTTGCTACCGTTGTAAGTGGATTTCTTCACCACCAAGTCGTAGTTAAAGGTGGAAAATTGAAGTCTAAAGGTAAGTCTGATCTTCTACATCATCTATCTAAGGTTCTACAAGTGTTTAAGATGAAGTTGTTGGAGGTTTCTTAAAGATCAAATGCTTGTAAAGTCTTGAATTATGTCCTATTATTGTGGGGTGTTGCATATGATTTGAAGGTGTTATATGAAGGTGTTGAGTTATGGATGGGATTGCGGTGATTAGTAGAAGTAATATAAAGATTGTTGCGATATTATGAATAGAGTTTGAGCTATAAATGATCTCATGAGCTTATGCATGCAAGTTGCTCAACAAAATGTCTAAATGAACTTTCTTATAAGTTATGAATCTAAAATTGATACAAATGTTTCGTATCATGTAGATATTCGGCTATAGCACGTACGAGGGTTTGAGAGACATAGATAACTTCATCGATAAGGTATGTAGGGCTTACTTCTTTTGTGATTGGGTATCTAAATGAAGTACTAGCCTTGCTTGATTGTGAGTTTCATATGACTATGTGGATCCTTAGATGGACTAGGTGACTCATTGATTATATGCATGGTTATGTAGACAATATGACCTAATTGACCATGGAACCGTTAGAATAGGATTATTTGTTATTAACATGGTGTTTATGTCTTTTTGCGTATCTTCCGTCGTTATTGGCATATGATGCCTACGGGGGTACGTTGTATACTTATGCTACACTTGCTACATCTTTTATGTGGATGCAGGTACACGGTCTATTCATGTTGCAGTTTGGTGCACGGGAAGCTGAGGTAGACTATTCTTCAGTGGCCTTAGTTTTCATCTTATGTAGACAGTCTCCTTCATTCAGAGCAATATTGTATTTCTCACTTCCTCATTGTATCGTAGAGTCCTTGTATAAGTCAGACCAAGTTTTGAGAAGGAAGGTTATTGTAAGATTCGGTATTTAATGATGTTTTTATGAAAGTTGTCATTGAAATTGCATTTCATTTTCTGCCGCATTTATTTAACATTCTTAAAGTTGTTTTGGGAATTAGTTTGCCTACCAGGGGGATTGTGTAGGTGCCACCACGACATTCGTAATTTGGGTTGTGACACTTTGTTTAGAACTCCTGACCATACCTTGAACTCAACAATACCCTACATGTTTTGATACACTCTTGCCATGTCTATGTGCTCCTGATTTTTAGATTCTCCTGTTTATATCACTAACATAAGTATTGTACTTAGCCCTGTCTGCTTACATCTAATTCAGTCTTTCTCATTTCTTGAATGAAATGTCAAACTCTCAAGAATTACAAAATGGTAAGTAGTGTCATGGTACCATGTTTAGGTGACTGTCTGCATGTACTTGTGTATCCCTGCCTATGTCTATCTGGTTTTACTTTAAGTTACTGGTCTAGGAGCATATTAGGTAACAGTCTTGCCTTACTCCTACTCATATCTTGAACTAAGTAATCACATGTATGCTTGTCTTGGTGTTGTGTGTTTGTATCTAAGTTATGAACTGGATGAAAATTTGCTATAGTGGTTTGTAGTGATCTTAATTTAAGTAAAGCTCTAGGCTTGTTATTGTCTGCCTGCTAATCAATCTTAAATGTTAATGACAACTCGACTATGGTTTAAGATAAAATGCTCTTGTTCTTTTCCGAGTCCAAGTCTATGTGACATAAAGATTGTGATTTAGTTAATTTAGCATAATGAGACATAAAACTGACTAAGTAATCGCATTGTTCTGGCTATTATGTTAACTCGTGTTCAGCATGATTAAAATACATAGTTAGTATGGTTTAAATCAGAAACTATGAAGGTACATAAGTAGTTTATGGATCTAGAGGTTATGTATAACTCCTTCTATATGTTTTCTCCTTCATCTTCTTGGTTGTTGCTTAAGATATATGGTGATATACACCATGGTATACAACCTGTCTAACAAATATACTTAGTGTATATGGTATACAGGTAAGCTATATCATCTGTGTAAACCAAATAAGGAAGACCTCATTGAAATGCCTTGCGCCTGGCCCAACCTCTTTTCTCTCCGAACATGTCTCCTTTACAACTGCTCAGCATTTAAATTTGGGTCTGGTCCATTTGTTTCCTCTCTCTCCATGCTTGCTCTTCTGAATTAACAAATTGGGCTCAGCCCATACCTGCAATTCTCTTATACATGTTTGGCTGAATTGGGCTCTGCATGCATATTATGAATATATTTAATGATTCTCTTAATAAATTTGTTTTGTTAACATTGCTGACCCATGATTGTCATCTCTTGACATGTTTTACTTTCATTTTAATTACGCATTAACCTTAAATTATTTGGTATTATATTTAAATAAGTTCAAGATACCTTCTAACACCCTTCTTCCTTTTGCCCATCTCTTCTCTTCTGTCTAATGCATGACGGGATTGGGCCCTCATGGGCCTCTTCATTCTCTTCAGCCGGTTGGGCCAAGGTCCAACTAAATATACCTTTTGTTAAGTTTGTTGCATGTAGCTGCGCATTGAAGGTCCAGCTATGGTTGAAAATAGCTAATTGGTGGGCTTTGGTAGGCCCACAACCTAAATACTCTCATTTCCATTCCATATATGTATATGTATTGTATTATTTGTATAACAATACTTGATATATATATATATATATATATATTGAAACTTTTAGCTAGAATCGCCAAAACCGATTTCAAAAAAGATTAAAAAGAAAATGGACGTTTTTCCTTGAACCTTGAAATGAATTTAAGAGCAAAATTGGGATTTAATTCGAAAACAAATCAGATGTTTGCAACAAAACTGGACCGTACATTACTTTAAAAATCTGGACTGTCTAAAATACCAAACGGATTGTTTTGAGTAGAAAACAAAATTGAAGTTTTAACAAAATTTGGATTCTAAAAATGTGTCTTCAAAAGTTGATAAAGATGGTATGAAATTGACATCTCTTTGGACTTTTTTGGGTTGAGCCCAACTAAAGTGATTCTTTCAAAAGAAAACCAAAACCCTTTTTGAGAACTTAAGTTGATATATGGGTCTTTGGAAAACATTATGGAGTATGGTGTGACCTTTGAAAAAATAGCATAAAAAGGGGAAAATCCATTTCTAAACATGTCATTTTAAAGTAAATTATACTCTTTTTAAAGATTATCAAAAAATGTATAAGGAATATTTGACAACCCATGGACTAAAAAATAGTAGAGTTCCACTCAAAATAAAGTTTGAGTGTACTTTTAGTCTGAAAATGGATTGACGAAATTATCCCTATACGAATCATTTTAGGCTAAATTTAACTCCTTGGTTTTCAAAGCCTTTTTGAGTTTGAAATGAAATTAATGACATAGATTTTTGTGGAAAGTAAATATTTTAAGCAATTTATAACTTTAAATATTCTATAGAACCCGAAGGTCAACCGTATTCTACGGATCCTTAATATCGGGGGTATCTAACACCTTTCCCAGGGGATCACCAGAGCACTTACCTTGACTCTGATTTAAAAGGGATTTTTCACGGATTCTTCTGAATAAACTCATTTAACTTGGTTTTTCTAATTTACCTATAAATTACGTGGCTACTCTAATCGATTATAATTCATATTTTAAGGTTCCTAATCCTAGTTTAGACTTTATTTGGGGAAGATAAGTTCTTAAGTTTTCATGGTAGAATAAGAGAGTTAAATCCTTGATTTGAAGGGGTAAAATGAATAGATGACCTTGATACTATGAATTAGTATTGTTTAATGATAGATAACCATGTTGTGATGATTAATTTGATGATAGAACCCCTTTTCATTTTGGGGGAAAATCTAGGATTTGGAATTGGAGCTTTTCCTAAAATCTTGCAATTAAGGATCCAATTGGACTTAGATTTCAAATTAACTTAAGGATGTGACTATTTAGTATATCATTATGCTTTTTTAGTAATAAAATTCATATTTTAGCACCATGGTCCCAGGGTTGATTTTAAATGTCTTTTGGTATATTTAAGGACTAAGTCCTTGTATGTGTATTAACTTATTATTAATGTGGAGTCTATGTATGTTAGACTACGATTACTATGAGGCTCTCTGAAACGGCAAAGCCAGTGCTTAGGGTTGATTGTTTGTGGCTCTTGCTCGGCTCTAAAGTAGGCTACGGTTTTTTTATTGTAGACTTTGATAGAAGTACATAATAATTATAAATGTTGAGGGGTATTGGGCGTGTTTGGGGGTCCCACCATAGCAGTTGTGATGAACGCTTGGGTGGGTACTAGTGTTGAACTGTAATGATGGGTGATTTAGGGAATCAGCCTTAAGCTGATTCTGACTGCTATTGTTTGGGCTTGTTTCCATTATGTGGGCTCATCGTCATTGTTTATATTGTTGTGGTTATTCATCACATTGCTTTCGATATGATATCCTGATTATACGTGGATTATGTGTTATCAATTCTCTGAAAGTACGTGATATTCGTCTCTTATACTTAGTTGCATCTCACACATCGTTATTACTTGCCTTGTATTGTCATTTGCATTCATATACTCATAGTTCTGATGATATTGAAATGAGAGTAGTATGAAAATGTTGTGGGTACAAGAGACCAAAAAGGTAAGAATACTTTATGAGATGATTTGCAATACTGAGATGCTGATGATATGTGATGGATCGGGTTGCACACCTGCAATAGATATTATCACAGTCAAGAGACGGGGTCTGTTGAGAAATTTCGAATGAGTATATGGACTTCACAAGTCCCCTATGGGTGTGCCTTTCATAGAATTTGAACACCTATATACTGGAGATGAAAGGTACCTGGCTTATGCATTGCATTCATACCATACATATATCATTGCATTGATTACCTATTGATTGGTAAAATGGTTGGAATGGTTGTATGGAACTTAGATGACTTCTTTATAAAAAGGGCATTGTTATTTGATCACTTGGTACTTGGACTATTGGTTGTTGAAATCCTTGTGAATAAGGTGATTTATATGATTTGTGAAATCTTGCATGAATGAGGTGACTTACTTGATTTAACAAACTATTATGTGGACAACGTGATTTACATGATCTATCGAACTATTTAGTATAGAATTACTTTAGAGTCAACTTGATATTTATTTCTATTACATATCTACCATCATTGTCAGCCTATGATGCCTATGGGGGTACATTGTGTACTCATGCTACACTTACTTCATTCTTTTTGGATGTAGATATAGTGCATTCCTCTAGTTCAGGACCTCAGGTTTGAGTTTGAGCTGAGTTATTTCTAGTATTCAGGGTGAGGATGCTTCCTTCCAGCATACCCTTGGATGCTCCTATCTTGTTCTTGTCTTTTAATTATGTAAGAGACATGTTCAGACAATTTGACTATGTTACTTTCCTTCTAGCTTATGTACTTGACAGTTAGAGCTCTTATATTGTTGACCAGATGTATGGGGTTGATTTTCAAGCTTATTTCTACTTTTATATTATGATAGACAGATTTATTAAGTATTTTATTAATTTTGCATTTCTTATTTGCATTTGTGTTGGTTAATTAGGAGTGGTTCACCTACTGGTGGGAATAGTGTAGGTGCCACTACGAATTCTAAAAAGGGATCGTGACATCTTAGCCCCAGTATCATTCATAACCATGTCATGTCTTTCCCCTATAGATTTGAACCATGTTAAAATGTTCTACATGTACCTTACCATATATTGTATGAGCATTGGATTCTTAAGAACCTTAAAATGAAGTGAAACTGTGTCATAATCCCCTACTAGATATCTTGTCTACATGTACATGTATGATCATTTTGAAATTGTTAGTTCTATGTCTGAATCATTTAGCATGATATCTCTTTGAAATGAAGTTTGAAATATGAATTATTGTGCTAAATGCTTTGGTCTATGTTCTGTCCTAAAAATGGAAATGAACTTGAACCATGCATGTTCACTTGTTGTGCTAAGTGCAAAGCATGTTTTTTTCTGAAATTTTGTATTTCTTTATTAGTCTTATGATATATGATAGATTGAGTATTACATGTCTATGAAGTAGCTTGAGAAATATCCTAGTTTGATTCTGATAGCTTCTTCCCAAAGCTATATTCTGTATGATCCAGTTTCTGTCAACTTGATTAGGTTCTAGGGGTATTTGAAAGCGGTTATATGTTTATATGTCTCATTGCTATATGTGGGATTAAGGGCATGTCTTGTATATCTGCTTGCCTACCTCATTTTCCTTCCCCTACTCTTTGTTGTGTCTCATGTTTAAAATGCATGTGTGATATACACCAACATGTATGGACTGTATGCCAAGTATACTTGGTATACCAGTCAAGTATATCCCCATGTATATCACTTAAGATCCTCCAACTATCTATCTATTAGGCCTAGCCCAATTCTCCATTGTTTGAGTATTTCTCCCCTGATTGTTAGGTATAAGTTATGGGCTTGGCCCATGTTTTGCCTTATCTATATTATTTTCGTGACTGTTGTATGCCAGTTGGGCCAAACCCACATTTGTAGTTTCTGTGAACATACATCATTGTTTGTCTGAAACTTTGGCGTAACCCATTTGTTATGTATGCACATCATAAGTTAATATCGGGCTGCTTCCTTTGATTTTATTTTGGGCCATGAATATCATTTGTATACATGTTGCTTGTTTATCTTTCATGGTTTATTTGTAATTTATATATAGTTTGTATGTGTTTAAGTTAGATAAGCATGGGAGCATTCTGACCGTTACTTTCTTTTCCCCCCTTCTCTCTTGCACGAGTGGAATACGGGCCATTTTGGCCAGTGCATTATCAAATTAGTTGGGCCAAAAGCCTAACAACTTCATTCATCGTGTCTGGACCTTGTAGCTGCGCAATGAAGGTCCAACTATGGGTTAAAATAGTTAACTAGTGAGCTCGGTAGGCCCACCAGCCTAACTCTTACTCTTTCAATTCTTGCAATGTATTTTTCTATATTGTGTTTGTAAAACGAACTTGATAATTTATGAAACCCGAATATGGTTATGACTTAGGATTTAGGCAAAATGATACATTCATCATTTAGAACGGATAGGGTCCCAAAACAAGTTTTCAAAATCAACCTAAAAAGATAAACACTTGTATTTCTTTCTAATAAATGAACTGATTTTCTTCAAGTGTTCCAAAAGTCTTGGACTTGGACGTTTTGGCATAAAAACTGGACTGCATAAAATTGTACTCTTTTAAAAAGAAAAAATCCGGACTGTTTTGGTTGTAAAAAGAGATGCATTTCTTATAAAACACTTATCAAAAACTGGATTTGTAAAAACTGATTTCAGATTATAAAACCCCTTAAAAAGACTATTTTGGGTCATGCCCTACTAAAAGAATTTTTCTTAAAAAGAGAAAATGACTGAAGGACCTTAGTTAAGATATTGGTTTGAAATGGAGTATGAATGACCTTCAAAGAGAATAATAAAAGGAAAGAACTTGTATTTCAAATTTGAAACCATAGCATGCTATTCTAAAGTGATTACACTTTTTTCAAAGGACTTTCAAAACATATAAAAAAATTAGACTACCATTTGGACTAATTCAAGTAGGATTCTACTCAATTTAAAACTTAAGTGTATCTTAGTCCGAAAGTGGATTGGCTAAAAATCCTTATATGAATCTTTCTAAACAGAATTCAACACTTTGATTTTCAAAACCTTTTTTTAACTTGGAATGAAAAATGAAATGACATGCTATTTGCGGAAAATAAACACTCTTAATGCAATTTTTAATAATTAAACATTCTATGGAACTCGAAGGTCAATTGTACTCTACAGATTCTTTAATACCGATGTGTCTAACACCTTTCCCTGGTATCACTGGAATCCTTACCTCGAACTCTGGTCTAAAAATGATTTTTCAAGAATTTTTTGTGTAAACCCTTTTATCTGATTTTCCTAATTTCCCTATAAATTAGGTGGCGACTCTAAAAATTAATATCCGAATAGAGTTTCAATAACCTTCTAGTAGATTTTATGCCTTCACGTAAAAGTGAACCGTAACATTTACCCTTGTTGAATGACTTAAATCATGAATCTGGTCTACTTGACTGAACACTTGCATGAAACATGTTCAGGAATAGCCTAAAATTTATTGTGTTTTGTCTATGTGGATAGAAGAACATGTGATAAAAGATATAGAATTAGGTTATTTGGTTCTGATAGTGTCTGGTTAAATTAGAACAAGTATACTGTATGACCAAAAGGAAATAGGATTAATGACTTCCATCTATGTTCCTTTTCATTAGTTGTTAACCACATTGAGCTTAGTATCAAATTAATTTTTGAAGAAGGCATCACATTGTTCCTTTAATTGTGAATGCGTCCATGCAAGTTTGAGAGTGTACTAGTCATTTCAGCTTTAAGTTCTGGAGGTGTTTCTACTTCCTTTTATTTTTTTGCATCTCTAGAGGAAGAGCTAAACCTCTGTTAGGATCTGTGTGAATTAAAATGGAAGATGTGATCTATGAAGTCACTTATGCATCTTTTGGATAGTCTGAAGAAGGTATCACACTATGCCTTTAATTGTGAAAGAGTCCACAACTTCGAAGTAGATTTTATGCCTCGCGTAAAAGTGAACCGTAATACCTCCAATAGTCATGTTGATCACATGACATGATGTAGCTGGCTTAGAAGGCTCCTCTATCTCCCTACCTTTTCCGTAGTTATCTCTGGCTCGATCACTCAGAAATTCCCTTAGATGACCATTCTTTAAAAGTCGAGCGACCTACTATCATAGATGATGACAGTTTCCAGTCTTGTGGACATGAGTTCCATGGAAGTCGCATATCAAGTTTGGGTCCCTTTGACTCGGTCCCATCTGAATTGGTTTCAGCCACTTTATTTCTTTTATTCGTCCAATTGCAGCCACCAACTGTACTATGTCGACATTAAAGTTATCCTCAAACATACTCAAAGCCTCGATTCCATTTGAAGATGACGAACCTGCTCTACCTTTACTTTGCAATCCCCTCCTGCTATGACCTCGATCACTTCATTTATCGAACCCTGCTCTTTCGGAAGTTGAGAAGCATTGATTGCCATTCCCTCATTCAGATCGAGTTCTTTCCAATAGATTATACGATTGGTATTGGTCTATCAAAGACCTTAGTTCAGACTCAACATTTTGATTTCTATCCTGATATCGGTTCTGGCCGATTAATCCCGAAGACACCGGGGCTAGTTGATCATCCTCAACTAGGTTTTCTTTTAACTTAAGTGAAGTACTCGGGCTTTTGGGATTCAGACCCTTAGAGAAAGCTTCCGCCGCCTATTTATTCGGTATCACCTGTAGAAACATATTTTCCTTCTGGAACCAGATCACAAATTCACGCAGCAACTCCGTATCACCTGGGGCAATTTTGAAGATGTCCGCCTTCCTGGCTTTCACCTTTTTAGCTCTGTCAGGCGCTTTAAAAAAGGAATCTGCAAGCATTTCAAATGAGTTAATTGAATATTCAGGTAAAAGTGAGTACTATGTCATAGATCCCTTGGATAGGGTATCGCCAAACCTTTTCAACAAGACAAATTCTATCTCATCTGACTCTGTGTCATTTCCATTTACCATACACGTATATGCCATCACATGTTCATGCAGATCTGTTATTCCATCATACATTAGGATGTTCGGTATCTTGAACCTCTTTGGTATCAACTTCGACGTTGCACTCGGTGAAAACGGCAGTTGGACACATCTTCTTGAACTCGGCCTCTTCAAGACCAGAGGCACACCCAGAATCTGATCTATCCGGGTGTTGAACTCCATTTCATTTTGTACCAACCGAGTAGTGAGGGCATGTATTCATTTCACTACATCGGTTGAATTATTGTTTCCAGAACGACTACCCTCCTCAGTTCTAACCACCACATCATTATTGTCACACCCCAACTAGGGGGGTGCACTCGACACTCGGTGTCGTATTGGTTCGAGTGTACCACACCGAAAACCAAACTTTTCTATGTATAGAACTTCCGGCCGACAAGGCCGTACTAGAATGTAACCTGAATAACATCACAATAAAAGTGCCAACAAGGACACAATCTGTAAAGCAAAAGTGTAATCCAAACCTCTGAAACTGATCGAGGGAAGGTCAACCCAAACATATATATATATATATATATATATATATATACATACATACAAGGCCGACAAGGCCGTAACACAAGTTAAAAGGTTGTACATCACTACTAGACATACTACACTAGTCTACGAGCCTTTATGAGTAATTGAACATTCATATGGCTGGGACAGGGGCCCGACCTACCTATTACCTACATATATACATATGATATAACTCAACACCTGACTAAGAATATCTGGAAGAGACGAAGCTTACCAACTGATGTCTGATACTCAACAACTCCTACTGAGGTAGTCTATTAGAGCCACTATCAGAACCTGCATCATGAAATGCAGCGCCCCCAACAAAAGGGATATCAGTACAAAAGAAATGTACCGGTATGTAAAGCATGATTAACAATATGAAAGTATAAATTGTAAAAAGGATAAAAGAGGTAACTTGATAACATGTATGTAACTAAAGGAGAACTGTGAAACTCAAAGACTACTTTAGGACACTTTTACATATATTGTACTATATAAGATGCCTTCAGCTTATATCTTGGGGTGTGAGTATGTATATGTATATGTATATAACTGCCCTCCAGTTATAGCCTAGGCAATGGAGGCCTTATCTAGCCCGAACTCCTTTGCCTCTAAGAACCAGAAGCTCTTAAACTCTGACCTAGTCATGACTGTGCATACCAGTCATATCTAGGCTCCTGAAATTGAGATAGAGCACTATTAGCAAACCGATATGGATGCCTAAGAAATTGCTATCTGGAACTACTTAGTGCTTCTCTAAAAGACCCAGATGATTTGTCCTTCTTAGTCAGCTTAGAGTTGGTTCTTACTGTCCTCAACATTCTGAGCATATGCCTATATCATAGAGATGTCCACGTCCCTATTCAAGGAAGCTATCATACACTCTCTAATCTGATGTGGATCCAAGCCTGATACAAATCGATGAACTCGAGCCCTCATCGTATCCACAATGTTTGGAGCAACCTAGCTAGAAAATCAAACAACATACTATAATCTTGTACACTTGTGCCCCTCTACTTGAGGTTTAAGAACCACTCTACTATAGTCTCTCATACCTCCAATGGAAAGTCATGATCAAGAAAGGCATCTGAGAATTCCTCCCACATAGCAGCAGGTGCATCTGGTCCTCTAGACCGCTCCCAAGCCGCATACCATAGAATAGCCACATCTCGCAATCTGAAAGAGGCCAACTCTACCGCCTCAGTCTCTAAAGCATGCATAACCCTAAATAATCGTTACATTAGATCAATGAAGTCCTGTGAATTAGTACCGATGAATACTAGCGGGCTCAATCTGAGAAACTCTCAGGTTCTAGAGATCATTTTACCATCAGAAGGCTAAACACCTATGGAGGCCCTTATATATCACTGCTGAGAAGCTACTATTTGTGCCAATAACTGCACAACACTCACCACACCCTGCTCAGAAGACTCGAGAACAGGGGGAAACAAATTCTATAGAGCTGGAGGTACAGTATCCTAAAAAGCTGGAGGTACTGTTCTTCCTTTAACCTCTTCACGCTGGGGTGGGACATGTGATACATGAGAGTGCGACTCACCTTGGGCCTCAACTCTGTCATTCTGGACAGGCGGGGCATTATTAGTACCTTCGCCCCTATCTATATTAGCTCGATGACTAGCAGTAACCCTTTTAGTAACTAGCATGACTGGAAAAGGGATAGAGCATGAATTAGACTCAAAATTGTATAACTCAGCTCTATAGCACGATCTATGAGATTAAAGAACAGTAACCATCCCTAAATTCTCAGCAACCTCTTTCTTATAAGTGTGGTACAAAACACACCCGTAAATAAGACTCTACTAGACATGGACAATAGACTCCTTAGGACTTACCTGCTCTGACACCAAGTTTGTCACACCCCAACTAGGAGGTGTGGCCGGCTCCCGGTGTCGTATTGGCTCGAGTGTACCGATCTGAAAACCAAACTCTTGTATGCATAGAACTTCTGGCTGATAAGGTCGTACTAGAATGTAACTTGAATAACATCACAATAGCAGGGCCGATAAGGTCATAATCTGTAAAGCAAGAGTGTAATCCAAACCTCTAAAAACTGGTCAAGGAAAGATCAACCCAAACATATATGTATGTATATATATATATATATACATATATATATATATATATATAAACAAGGTCGGTAACACAAGTTAACATGCCGTACATCACTACTAGACATACTACACAAATCTACGAGCCTCTATGAGTAATTGAACATTCATATGGATGGGACAGGGCCCTGACCTACCCATTACCTAGATATGCACATATGGTATAACTCAACACGGACAACACCTAACCAGGAAGCTCTGGAAGAGTCAAATCTTACCAACTGATGGCTGAGACTCAACAGCTCCTACTTAGGTGGTCTATAAAAGCCCTTATCAAAACCTGCAACATGAAATGCAGCGCCGCTGGCAAAAGGGACGTCAGTATGAAAGAAATGTACCGATATGTAAAGCATTAACAACAATATGAAAGTATAAGCTGTAAATAGGATAAAAGAGGTAGCCTGATAACCTGTATGCCACTCAGGGTGCACTGTGAAACTCTAAAACTACTTTGGACTCTTTAACATAGACTGTACTATATAAGCTGCCCTCCGATTATAGGATGTGGTGTGGGTATGTGTGTGTGTGTATATATATATATATATATATAACTTCCCTCCAGTTATAGCCTAGGGTGTGCGCGCGCACAAATAACTGTCTACCAATATTAGTTCGGTGGTATGTATCGTATATGTAACTTCCCACCGATATTAGTTTGGTGGTGTGTATCGTATACTATAGTAACAATGACATTTGGCCTTTAGTACTTATATGACTCCTTACTTTGCTTAGGAATGAAAATTGGTCGATATGTAAGCTTATGACTTCGATAGACTTCATCGGAGAAGGATATGGACTCAACTATACAGCCAACAATACCAAGATAGATAAGATACGATCCCAATATGAAGAGTACTCCTGAAAATTGACTTCTAGACATGGATTTGGAATACTCCTTTAAGATACTTTGTTAAAGATTGATATATGTTCTAAGATTCGTGCTTTGAAAGAGAGTTTAGCCTTACATACCTTTAGCATTCTCCTCTCTAAGACAATGGATACATTCGTATATCACATCAATCTACAACACCGAGAAGAGCTATCATTTAGCCTATAGAAGTTAGAATTCGATAAAAAGTACAATAATCTTGTTCTACGACAATTCGGACTGCACTTCCCCTATTCCTCTTACTCTCTTCACATTCCATATATCAAGTTTAACACCTCAAACACTCAACTACATATCTACACAACAATATCCATTCTTATAACCATCACAACTACTTTATCAAACAACCCAACAAGCTATAATAGTAACACAACTTCTCCAAGTGTTTATTTTACACTATCTCATTCATATAATTTATATAGGACTTAGACATGCCCAAATCCAGGAAGGAGAGGGAGAACTTACCTTAACACTCCAAGTAGAAACCCTGGAACAATTCTCCTTAAGAGTGGAATAGCTTACACACCAACAACAATATCAACCAAGTGGCATTCACCACCTTCACAACACTTTTGATGAAAGACTTGAGTGATTTAGCTTCAGATTAGCTTAGGATCCTTTAGAGAGTATCTTGAGGGAGTTTAGAGGTTTAGGAACTCTATTTTGGTCGAGACTTTAATGAAAATGACAAACTATTGCTTAAATAGCTCGAATTGGTCGCCCACCGCCTCAATTTTGCGATCCATTTTATGCCTCGCAGAACCATTTTGGGATCGGAAAAAGCTCCTCTGAGGTCGCAGAGTGGGCCACATAACTTCCCAAAAAACTCAATTTCTCCGTCTCTTTCTGCGATCAATAATGCAACCTACAAACCGGTTCTGCGGTCTGCAGAATGTTCCGCCGAGATCTCGCCTTGTCTATTTCTATCGAAACATATTTCCTTCAATCCGATTGACCTCTAACCTTTCGTAAACGTTCTTATCATCCATTTAATTTATAGGTGACCCTCAGGAAAGGTCTCGGGTTGTCGAAACTCAAATCGATTAACAATACTCTTGATCGCGCATAGAACAACAGGTTGTAACGATTATTGGTAACATCATCACATGGGGTTTTCAACAACTCATGTAGGAATCTAATCTCAAATTTCTTGAATAAGATATTGTTCTAGCTTTCTAGTTTTATTTTTATCTTGTATTTGTTATTTTTGTTATCTTTAGTTTATAGGCATTTTTATAATATTTATTAAAATTTCTTTAATCGGGTTTCATCATTTTAACTATCAATTAAAAATGAATTATTAGGAGAAATCGATTATAAAATAATTATTTATAACTTTGCATTTCAAAAAGAGTATACTTGCCAAGATACTCATTTTTGCTTTACCAAAAATATCCTGAATAGCTGTAATTGAAACATAATAATAAATGAGGTTTTTTGGTCTTTTAACAAATAATTCTAAACCCAACAACATATTTGTTACCTCCATTTTCCCGTTCCTCTCCCGACTTTTGAGTCTCTCCCTTTCTCTCTCCTCCTTCTCTTCTTTCCCACCCTCTGCCATTTCCAAATTCATCTTCAATATCAAATAAAAGGCATCATGGCCATAATCTCTAATAACTAAAAAATGTTTTTCAGTTTTGATACCCAAATCTATTTGACTTTCTTGTACTTATTTTGTTTTAATATCTCCGGATTGTCTTGGGAAGATACACTACAACATTAATATATCCGGACAGTTTAGCAACTCGTCTACCGGCGAGATTATGAAGTTCCCTTTTCTTACCGAAAAACATCACGTTAATTTTTTCTCTTCTAAAGTGAATTTAGTTTTTGGGTTTAGTCAATGGAGCTTCTTGTGGAGGAGTTACAGATGATTTCAAAGTTAGATTTGCCAACAAATTTATGCTCTTAAGTTGAAAACAAAACTGATTTAATGGCTGGAAGAATCTTAGTTTAAAGACACAATTTGCAACCCATCAAGAAGGAAATTGAATCTACGGAAATGGGTTGAAATCTCTATAGAGAGCTTGCAGCAAATGAAATTAAAATTGGCTCATTTTCCTTATTGAAACGCTGCGTGTAATTGGGAAGAAGAACATTAGATGACCGAAAAGACAAAAATGTCCATGTAGTTCATTTGTTGCTAGTAGGGATGGCAACGGATAGGATCTGGACCGGATCCTACTAGATCCAGATCCAGATCCGTTTTTCATACCTGAATCCAGATCCGGATCCAGATCCATCGGGTTCATAAAAATCAGATCCAAATTCGGATCCATCGGATTCACCGGGTCCACGGATCGGATCTGGATCCACATGTAAAAAAAATTGTCTTGCTAAGAATTTTTTTTTTGAACTGACAACCGATTTTTACTTAGCTAACAATTTACTGTGTTTCAATTTTGAAATATTCATATGAGATATTTTGTTCGTTGTCTCGTTTTGATTGTGAGCTATTAATTGAAAATGTTGGACAATGACAATAGTTGTGGAAAATGCTGACTAGTATTTTCACAATACTGAACTTGCATGTGCTTGTGAATATAATTTTAACTACTTGTCTATGGAGATATTAGTCATTCACTAATATAACATTGATTTTATTATCGAAGTTACCTCTTTATTTTTTGGTTTTTGAGTTAACGCGGGGATAAATTAAACTTGTTTTGAGAATAAAACTTGCAAGGATGTGCTTAGCAATTTTAAGAAAATACTTATAAAATTACATTCTAGATTATGAATATATTTAATAAAAAATGGATCCACGGGTCGGATCTGGATCGGATACGGATCTCAAATACAAGATTCAGATCCAGATCCGATCCGGATCCGTCGGGTCCAAATTTTGAAGATCCATATCCTATAAAATGGATCTGGATCCATCGGATCCGGACCGGGTCCAGGATCCACTGCCATCTCTAGTTGCTAGTCTGTTATTAGGGATATTTTAATCAATTAGAAAATGGGTAGCTTGCTAACATACTACCTTCATGTAGTACGTAGAGATGGCAGTGGATCCGGATTCGATGGATCCATATTCATTTTATAGGATATGGATCTTTAAAATTTGGACCCGACGGATCCGGATCGGATATGGATTTGTCTCTTGTATTTGAGATCCGTCCGGTCCAGATCCGATCCGTGAATATATTTTTTATTAAATATATTCATAACCTAGAATGTAATTTTATAAGTATTTTCTTAAATTTTTTCATAATTTATGTATTTTACATTTAGATTTGGACTTTATTTTTTAAATGGTCCATACCTTTAAGCCCATAAATCTCAAAAGCCCAATAAAAAACTAAGGGAAACATATCTCTAACAAAAGAGGCCTACAAGCTCCAAGCCTCCGATTCTCAAAATCAGAAACCCTCATTGCTTTTTCTTTCAAAATTAGAAACTCTCATTGCTATATATTTCTTGCATTTGAAAACAGAGGAGTTCAATTTTCGTCTTATCTTGCATCTTTTGTAATTTTAATATGGTTATGTTACTTCAAGAGAAGTTTAAATGTGCTTTAATGGGTGTACACTGGTTCTGGGATTGGTGATGGTGGGTTAGTGTTTGTTGTATGCCTTTTAATTTTTTTTATTTTTAACTTGTAGGAAATGGATAGTGAACAATCTAAGAATAATGCAAATGTTACTTATAAAAGTCATGTTGCTTTTTCTAGCCCACCTCCGGTGCCTCTGCTTTGTGGAGTGGATGATTTAGAAGGGGATTCAGAAGGTTTTATTGAGCTTGGAGTAAAAGAAAAAAATCAATCAAGTAAACTTCGGAAAGTGCCTTTAGCATGGGTGGAATGGTGATTAGTTCTCATCGCTTCACTCTAAAACGGTGAAGGCATTAATGTGCTTGCAAAATTGGATGATCAAAGACATTAAAGGTATCTATTATTTATGTATTGATTATTCTCATATACGTTAATATCAATTTTTTTTCTTACATGAACCTTCTATTTATTTTTCAATTTCTTTCAAATAAAGGTACTTTGGAGGGCACACATGCTTGTTCGACAGTTACTGAAGATTCTGAAGAAGAAGGGGAAGTAGTGGACTGTATTGATATGGTAAATGATATGTTTAATCATAAATATTTATTGAGATGAATTTTTTTAGTTATCTCTTTTTAATATGATTGTTTCTTTGTTATTTTAGGATGTTGATGACGTTGAAACTAGTGACTTCGAAGACTAGTTTATCAAGTTTGGCAGAAGGTTATAGAAGATGTTGCTGGCATTTTAAAGAACATTGTTGTAGACTTTAATTTCAAGACCTTTGTAATTGCAGTGTTTTCCATGATGTTATTATTTACTTACTTTGCTTCATCGTCTTTATTTTCTTGTGATGCTAAAACTTCGTTCAGTATTTTGGAAGAATGGTGTCATGTTTGTGTAGGTTGATTGAATGAACTCAATCATTTTTTTCAATCAAATTGGGTTTCATTTTCTCAAAAAAATTTCAACATGTGGAAATATTATTCAAGGCAAAAATTTTTACATGTGGATCCAGATCCGATCCGTGGACCCGGTGGATCTGATGGATCCGGATTTGGATATGATTTTTATGGACCCGATGGATCTGGATCCAGGTATGAAAAACGGATCTGGATCTAATAGGATCCAATCCAGATCCGATCTGTTGCCATCCCTAAATATATATTTATATATATAAATATATCATGAAAAAATTAAGACTTCATTTTGAAATTTGCCTTTAGACCCATATATATACTTACAGAGTATGCGTTGTTATTGTTGAGTTACTTTATTGGGGTGATAAAAGGACATCCCGGTGCATTAAGTTCTCGCTATGCGCGGGGTTCGAGGAAGGGCCGGACCACAAGGGTCTGTTGTACGCAGTGTTACCTTACATTTCTGCCCGAAGCTGTTTCCACGGCTTGAACCCACGACTTCCTGATCACATGGCAACAACTTTACCAATTACTTCAAGGCTCCCCTTCTGTGTCTGGTAACAGGTAAAGCCCGAAGGTTGTTCCCGTCCCTGTCGTGGGAGATGCCAACCATCTCTCCTTTCTACGAACCTGTAGGGGGAGATGCCAACCATCTCTCCTGGGGTGATCTAGACTATTTATTTGTCAATACTTTAAAGTTGGAGTTTAAGACTCCTTTATTCATTGTTGAGCTGATTCTCCCTGATCTTAAAATGAGGCGCCTTCTTAATAAAAATAACTTGAAGTTTACTTTCTCAATTGAAATTATGAAATGGTCTTTCACCCGACCGACCCATGCTTACTAGTACTAGATTTGCCGTTGCTCTCATCTGTGAACCAGAATTGGCAAATTGTCTTATTTCATTAATTTTCTGCTAAATGATAGTGGCGTGAATACCCAAATTTGAAGACGCTCCAAATCAAATAAAGTTATCGAATCACACAAATATAAATCGAAAAGAGAAAAAT
Organism: Anisodus tanguticus; assembly: GCA_034509755.1. Lineage (NCBI taxonomy): Eukaryota > Viridiplantae > Streptophyta > Magnoliopsida > Solanales > Solanaceae > Anisodus > Anisodus tanguticus. Next base: position 22,149,286 of record CM067540.1, read on the forward strand.
TTGAATCATATAGGATGAAATTCAATAATGTACAGTATAATATTTTCAAAAATTGAAAACTTAGAATATTGAACCAAAATATGTTAAAATCATACCGAACCAGCCGTATTAGTTGTTTTCAAAAAAATCCAACTGAACTGTTTTTTTCCTTTTTTTTAAAGAATCATACCAAAGATTCTCTTGCCTAAACTAATAGAAGACTTTAATTTGAAGTTTTTCCTTTTCATTTGTCATGTTAAATACTTTTAAACCAAGTGTTATTAGCTTGTCAACTTTATTTTAACGAAAATGAGATGATGATTAAAAAGCAATGCTAAAGGAAAGTAAAAGATATTATCGTCGATAGCAAGGTTCGAACCTGCGCGGGCGAAGCCCAACAACAGATTTCAAGATAGGAGGAAGCTTACATATTGTCCACCAACAAAAGAATTTTGAATGTGACATTAGAAGACTTGTAAAAGTATATCGGAACTCGATTTCTATGTACATTCATGACCTGGATGCATATACTAAAGGTAAATAATTTTTATACTTAGGAAATACTATTGGTGTCACCCTTGAAAGAAGAGTGGACTATATGAAACTACCAAGAACAACCCCACTGGTAGCAAATTGTAGACTTGGTAGTTAGTACATCCCTGTCTACCTAATACGGGACTATTTGACACTAGGGCTGGTCAGTGGGCCGGGACAACCCGATCCCGCCCCGTTCCATTCCGATTCCGTCGGGTAAATTAGGGGATAGGGATTGACTTTAGTCGGGTTCGAAATCGGGATGGGACAAGCGCATGTCCCGCCCCGTCCCGATCCCGCCCCCATCCCATTTCCAGAAAATAGTTGTTGCACAAACGATCATTTGCAATTCTAACCGTTGACAATGGCTAGAAACCGCCATTTTGGCCTCCCAACACCCCCATAAACCTCCCTACCCCCTTGATATTTATTTTTAACCCCTAAGTTAATAAATTTACACATTAACCTTATTTCTCAACTATAAATACTTCATTTTTTCTCACAAATCTTCCTACCATCTCTCTAATCTCTCTCTCTCTCTCTACAAGTCTAAATTGCACACTAAATATTATATTTTATTTGCTATTTTCTATCAAAGTTCAACAATTGGGAGTGAAGTTGGAAACTAGCTTGAGGATCATCGAGCAAAGTTTCAAATTTCAACCTCGATTACACGTCGACATTACGTCGGCGTTTGGTACACTCGTTCCTTCTTTTATTTAAATTATTATTTTTTAATTTTAATTATCGTACTTAATTTTCTTAACTTTAATTCTTTATTTACATAATTATAATGGAACGACGTGGATGTTTTTCTGGTAGAGGTAGTAGGGATAACAGGAGTAAGGGCGTGTTTTCTAGTAATCCTAACTATGATAATTTCACTCATGTAGATGAAACTAAACTTTTTAATGTTAATATTAATGCAAATGTGCAATCATTAGATCATGAGGTATATTATGCATCTCCAACTACTGGACCAGACTATGATTTAAAAAATGAATTAGAAGATAATTTAGATAACACACGCACTAGTGTAGCTCCACCTCAGGCTCAGACCGAGTCTCAGGCTGAAACTAGAATCACTCATATTTCCCCTAGTATGAGAAGAGGCCAAAAACAACGAAAATTAAAATCACATGCATGAGATTTTTTTGAAAGGGACATTCCTAATCAACTAGCTATTTGTAAAATTTGTTGCGAAGTTTATAAAATTAAAACTGGAAAAGATCAAGGTGGGACATGAGGTTTAATGAGACACGTGGAAAAGGATCACAAAGCAAGGTATAACCAATACTTGGCTGAAAAGGCGGGTGTGCAAATGCCTTCTGAGTCGGGACAAGGTTCACATAGTGTCCCCGACCAAGTACAGGGTCGAATTAACCCGATGACGGGAAGAGTTATAGCTCCGAAATATGTATAAACACAAAGATCGGAAAACTTTAGCAAAATTAGTTGTTGTGGAGGGTTTGCCTTTTTCATTTCCTTCTTCTCCTGGTTTTATTCATTACATTCGAAAAACATATAATCCTGCTTTTAATGGTTTTTCTAGATCAACTATTAGAAGAGATGTTTTTAAATTTGCGCATATATATCAACAATATTTACGTTATGCATTGTATCATTTTAAGGGAAAGTGGCTATCACTTCTGACATAGAACGTAGTACTAATGGTAATGATTATTTGACTGTTACATGTCATTGGATAGATCACAATTGGTCTATGCAAAAACGTATATTAGCATATAGATATATTGATGAAAGGCACACTTGAATTTTTATTTCAAGAAATATTCATGAAATTAGTGAATATTATGAAATTACTGATAAAATTATGACTATTACATTAGATAATGCTTCTTGTAATGATTATGTTGTAAACATTTTAAAAACTCGATGAACTCCATCTTTTCCCGATTTTTTTCATGTTAGATGTGCATGTCATATTTGAACTTAGTTATAAAGGATGGCCTAAAATTTTTAGCTCTATTCTTGATAAAGTACAATTTCCTATCAACTTTTTTTAAAAGGTAATAAAATACAAAGACGCAAAGAGTTTAAAAAAATATGTCATGATTGTGAATTACCTTATAGGAAAATTTCAGAAGAAGTTGCAACTAGGTGGAATTCTTTGTATGAACAATTAGTTGTTGCTCACGAGTATAGAAGACCTATAACTTTAGTATTTAACGCCCATAATCAAAATTCTTCAGATATGCTTGTAGATGATGATTGGGATAAAATTTGGAAACTTATTGTATTCTTAGATAATTTTTTTCTAGCTACTAAGAAATTTTATGGTATTTATTATCCTACTATTTCATCTATGTTATTTTATATAACTCTAATATTTTTGTTATTTAATGAATATAAGAAAAAATCAACTTATGCTCCAGCTATTACAAAAATGATCTTAAAATTAAAAAAAAAATTATATTCCCACTATTTATTTTATTGGTGCTATATTAAATCCTACTATTAAAATAGATGGTTGTAATGCCCTTATTGAAACGATTTATGAATGCCTAGAAATACTTGAAATAGAACCAAATAAAGAAGATGTTATCTCTAGCATACAAACACAATGCAAAACTATGTATATGTATTACCAAGAGAAAAGTGCAAATAATCAACCGGCTTCTGTACCATCTTCTTCTACTTCACTTCAACCTTATAAAAAACATGTGGTTTCTGCTTCAAGTATTCAAGGCTTTCGAAATAGAATGTATAGTGGTTCAAGTGCTTCACAAATTAGCGAGTTTGATGTTTATGTTTTGCAGGGTGTTGTACCGTTCGAATCAATTGCTAATGAAAATGGACGTGGAGACTTGCTAAAATACTTGGGGGAGAATCAAAAGACATTCTGACTCTATCAAAGATGACCCGCGATGTGTTGAATATTCAAGCGACATCTACATCTTCTGAAAGCGTTTTTTGTGCTGGAAGGTTTCAAATAGAATAGCACAGACACTCATTGGTGAGAGACAGTTTGGAGATTGCAGTTTCATTTAGAGATTGGATTAGAGCGGAGAGTAGAATGTGCGGTCAACCAGAGATCAATAAAGAAGGCGACTACAATTACAATGAAATCTTATTCGGTGGAGCAGGAAGCGACGTTGAACAATTTGACCAACAAATTCAAATTCCAACAGAAGATCCTCAAGAGATTGTCAGAAAATTAGAAAATTATGGTTGCATATATAATTTTTTTAATGCCAATTTTACTATGTGATTTGCAATTTTTGAACTACGAAACAAAGTTGTAATTTTAAAATTGTATTAGAAAAAATCATATTTCTATTAAATAATATAAGAAGCAATTAGCCTTGAGATGTTTTTTCACTATCTTGTTCAATTATTTAAGTGTTTAAATATATATTTTTAAAATTAAGTGTCTAAAAAAGTTTTTAAAAGTCCCCCCAAATCCCCCTTCCCATCCCATCTTGTCCCATCCTATCTCCCCAAATCCCCCTTCCCGTCCCATCTTGTCCCATCCCATCCCCCCAAATCTCATTCCCTCTGATAGTGGGATGTGGCATGGGATGAGACCACTTCATATCCCCATAATCTCGTCCCTCTAATCCTGATCCCGACCTACTCTACCATCCCCCCAAATCCCCGTCCCCCTAATCCCGTCTCGTCTCGTCCCATCCCATCCCATTGGTCATCCCTATTTGACACTAGTGACCCATCTACACATGATACCAAACTCTAATTGTTGATTTGCGAAAGAAATAAACGAAAATTATGGATTTCTTCATAGATGAAACTCTAAATTGAAAGTAAGTCGGTTTGGGGAATTTATTATGTCATTGCCAAAATATCTCAAATGTCAAAACTGTACAAAATGAATGTACTACTTTTATTTATACAAGGAATAAATAATGTGGTACTACTGCAAATTAGGATACAATTTAAATAATCACAAGTATAAAAAATGATCAGTCTGGTGGATTTGGATGGTGTATTGGGCCTGATAGTTGAACTGGGTCTTATAGTCCAATACCCCCACCCCTCAAGCTAGAGGGTGACAAAACACCCAGCTTGGACAAAATGTGTTGATATTGCACACCTGTGAGTGACTTTGTGAGAATATCAGCCAGCTGAGAATGAGTAGAGATGTAGTGCAAAGATATAAGGCCATCAACAAGTTTCTCTCTGACAAAATGGCAAATATAAGGCCATCAACAAGTTTCTCTCTGACAAAATGGAAATCAAGTTCAATGTGCTTTGTTTTTTCATGAGCCATAGGGTTCCTGACAATGCTAACAGCAGCTTGATTATCACAATTGATTGTCACATGTGAAGAAATTGGAACACCTAAATCATGAAACAATCTGACCAACCAAGTAACTTCAGCCACAGTCTTCCTCAGAGCTATATATTTAGCTTCAGCAGAGGATAAGGAGACTGTTGGTTGTTTCTTGGACTTCCAAGAAATAGGATTACTACCCAAAGTAATGAAATAACCTGTGACTGATCTTCTAGATGTAGGGAAAGCAGCCCAGTCTGAATCAGAAAATGCATGAAGAGAAAGATCAGATGAAACATTAAGAAAAAATCCCTTTGCAGGATCCCTGTCAATATATCTCAGAACATGCAGGGTTGTAAGATGATGAGAAGACCTGGGGCATTGAGAAACTGACTAAGGTGTTGCATTGAGAAAGAAAGGTCAGGTCTAGTGTGTTGCAAGAAATTCAACTTTCCTACCAGTCTTCTGTAAATAGAGCGTCAGGAAGTAAATCCCATGAATTAGGTGTGAGCTTAGAATGCATGTCCAAAGGGGCTACCACAAGAGAAACTGAGGAATAATTGATCTCAGCATGCAATTCCTTGGTGAATTTCTGTTGGTTGATGAGGACATTGTGTCACCTCAAGGCCCAAAAAATAGTGTATTGTACCTTGATTCTTAATTTTGAATTGAAAATCCAAATAAGATTTCAAGGAATCCATTTCAGTAGTATCATTTCCAGCTAAGAGTATATCATCTACATAGACTGCTACTATGATAGTGGACCAACTGTAGTTTTAGTGAATAAGGAATAATCATTAAGGCTAGAAACATAACCTCTGGAGATAAGAACAGTCGATAATTTAGCAAATCACTACCTGGAAGCTTGTTTAAGACCATACAAGGACTTCTTAAGTTTACAATCAAGAGGACTAGTGGAAGATGAAGGGGATGAGACAGTGAGACCACGTGATACTTTCATGTACACTTCCTTGGACAAGTTCCCATGTAGAAATGCATTATTCACATCCAGTTGGTACACAGTCCATGCCAGTTTAGAAGCTGGAGCAAGGAGGCACTTGACTGTAGTAAATTTCAGAACATGAGAGAAGGTCTCATTGTAGTCAATACCAGCTGTTTGAGTGTCACCTCTTATAACCAATCTAGCTTTGTATCTTTCATTACTACAATCTGATTTTTGTTTGATTTTATACACCCATTTGCATGGAATAGCTTTCTTGTGAGGTGGTAAAGGAACAATGTCCCATGTTTGATTAGCTTCTAGAGCGTGAAATTCTTTCATCATAGCATCCTACCAAGTAGGGTTGGACATAGCCTGTTGATAGTACATGGGCTCAAGTAAACATGACTCATATGATAGTGTTTTAGGAAAAAAAGAGTGAATATAAGCAGAAGGAACAGAAAATCAAATGTAGTATTTCAGGTGTGATGGTGTGGTTCTAGATGTCATGGAAGACTATCTAGTAAGTAGAGGAGGTGCAGGTATAAAGGATGTGGATATAGGAATAGTAACATCCTTTCGTTCCATTCCCCAAATCTGTCACCAGTGAAAGGAATAGATACCAACACACTTCCTGGTGTATCTGAAGGATGAAGGTACAGAGGATGAAAAATATCTAAAATTGTTGATGAACTAGGAGGTATATCAGAACTAATCATGGTGAACTCAGTACTAATCGCCATATCGATAACACAATAGTAATTGAGAAACAATCAAATGAAACAAATTGAGAGAAAGTATAGCAAATATCACTACATAACATAAAGAATACGCAAATACAACAGCAACACACAAACCCTAGGTTCCATGAAACCCAAATTAAAACCCTAGATTTGTCGATGCAATGCGATTCTTTGAGTCATGAATTGAGAAGATAACTGTCATGAAAATCCTAACTTGTTCGACGCGATGTGATCTCTTGAATAAACGAACACAAATACAGTAAGAAAACACTAGAAAATTGTCGATATGAAAAAAACCTAGAAATCGCCGATACGATCTTTGGAATTTGGAATAAAAAACGTAAACAAAATGAGATTTCTCAATATAAACTCTAATACCATGTTAATTTGCGGAAGAAACAAATGAAAATGATGAATTTCTTCATAGATCAGTGGGTCGGGTCGCCTGATCCCATTTTTGAACAATTTGGGGCGGGTCGAATCGGGATCGGGACGGGCGGGACGAGCCCTGGTCCCGTTCCGAATTCAAACCCCGACACTATTTTTTTCTTATTTTTTAAGGGGGATCGGGGTGGGGCAGGTATCGGTACGGGCCAGGTTGCAATAGGGCCGACCCGCCCCAATCCCGACCCCGCCTCGCCCCCGTCCCGACCCGCCCACCTCCCTTTGCAAAAATAACCGTTGCACAACGACCATTTTTTATTTTAGCCGTTGTGCAACGGGTATAACGACTAAAATGTCCCCCAACCCCATAAACCCCCTACCCCCTTTATTTATTTCTAACTCCTAAGTTAGTATATCCACACTTTAATTTTATTTTTTAACTATAAATACTTCATTTTTCTCACAAATCTTTCTACCATCTCTCTATATCTCTCTCTACAACTCTACATTGCCTACTAAATTTTATATTTTATTTGCTAATTTATATCAAAGTTCAAAAATTGGGAGTGAAGTTGCCAACTAGCTTGAGGATCATCCATCGAGCAAAGTTTCAATTTTCAACCAAGAAGTTACGTTTAGCATACACATTGAATGTAAATAAGTATATATGTATTACCAACAACAAAGTGCAAATAATCAACGGGCTTTTGTACCATCTTCTTTTACTTCACTGCAACCTTATAAAAAACATGCAGTTTCTGCTGCTAGTATTCAAGGCCTTTGAAATAAAATGTTTAGTGGTTCAACTTCTTCACAAGTTAGCGGATTTGATGTTTATGTTTCGTAGGGTGTTGTACCGTACGAATCAATTGTCAATGAAGATGGACGTGAAGACTTGCTAAGATACTAGAGGGAGAACGCGAAGACATTTCCAACACTAGCAAAGATGGCACGGGATGTGTTGAACATTCAAGCGTCATCAACAACGTTTTTTCTGCTGGAATATTTCAAATAGGAGAGCACAAACACTCATTGGCGGGAGACACCCTGTAGATTGCAGTTCTATTTAGAGATTGGATTCGAGCGGAGCGTAAAAGGTGCGGTCAACCAAAGATCAACGAAGAAGACGACTACAACTACAACGAAATCTTGTCTGAGGGAACAGGAAGCGACGTCGAACAATTTGACCAACAACTTCCAATTCCAACCGAAGATCCTCAAGACATTGTGAAGAAATTAGAAAAAGTATGGTTACATATGTAATTTTTTTAATTGCAATTTTACTATGTGATTTACAATTTTTGAATAACGAAACAAAGTTGCAATTTTGAAATTGTATTACCAAAAAATTATATTTCTATTAAATAATATAAGTGGCACAAAAACAGCCTTGAGATGTTTTTATTAAACTATCTTGTTCAATTATTGAAGTGTTCAATTATTTTTTTTAAATTCAATGTTTTAAAAAAAGAATAAACCCCCTACCGACCCGCTTCGCTCCGCCCCGTCCCCCTTCCGGCAGGATGTGGGATGGGACGGGACCTATTCCTGTCCAGCTAATCCCGCCGGAGCCCGCGTTCCGACCCTCCCCCATCCCGCCGAGACTGGTCCCGACCCACCCATCCCCGGCCCACTGGCCGCCCATAGATGAAACCCTAAATTGAGAGTAAGTCAGTTTGGGGAATTTCTTATGTCATTGCCAAAATATCTCAAATGTCAAACTGTACAAAATAATTGTACTACTTCTATTTACACAAGGAATAATGAATGTGAGTATTGGCCTGATAGTTGAATTGGGCTTGTAGTCCAATACTAATTGCCAATAACATGCATCTACTATACAAGCTTATTAATAATACTATATCTTACTGTGAAAAATTGCTCGTAAAAATGCATATAGTGAGCTAATAGGTCAGCGCATGCTTCAGATAAACTTCCGTCAAGCAATATGTTGGATTATATGTGCATTTTAATATTAAAATTAAAATATTGATGTGTGGCATATTAGTGGCCATAAAGTGAAGAAAGTGGTCATTATGCTCATGTAACCACTATTACATGTCCTATATTGACAAGGACGAGCTTTTTCACGAAGATTACAACAACAATATACCAGTATAATTCCACATGGTGGGGTCTGGGAAGGGTATAGTGTACGCAGACCTTACCTCTAACTTGGGAGGTAAAGAGGTTTCCGAAAGACCCTCGGCTCAAAAGAACACATGGCAACATGACAACAAAGGTTAGATAAGGTTTGAAGAAAGTAAAGTAAAGTAAAATACAGATATCATGAAAAAATACTGTAGATAAGCATTAATGGAGAAATTTTAACAATAATTGCATCAGCTAGTACGATAGTCGGAACACTACACCTCAAATTATTATCCATTATCTTGATATTTACTATTTTAAAGAATCCTACACCTAGATAAAGAGGAAACTTTCCTTCTTGTGTTGTGTAGATGAGAAGTGAATAAGAAGTATTATGTTGTAGATGAAGAAGAACGTTGTATTGTGTTATAATTGGAGGGCTGTGTAGTAAAAGAGAGTTGAGACAATGAAAAATATTCTAAATCTCCAACCTATTCACAATAAAAGAGAGTAGTTTTATATTGAAGGAAATTGTCGTTATTGGTAGAGCTCTGGACTCTTCAATTAGTATAGAATTGTTCGAATCACATGACATTGTCCAATGTAGAGGACAAGTCAAGAGTTATATTGTTAGACCGGTGAAGATATACTGCAATGGGTTTAAATTTTCTTAAAGAGAGCGAAATACCGGCCTCAGCTTAAATATATAGTTTTTAAAATTTCATTTTACAACTGTAATTATCACATTTTCGCCAACACTATATATATTATATTATATCATCTTAACCAAAAAAGACCGATCCTACAAATCGTAGTAGTTACTTGAAGTCTGAGTAGTAGACAAGTTATTTAGCTTCAAGGGGAGAGCAAGAAACAATATCAAATAATTGTGCATCTGCAAAAGCAACATTTGAATGCTTACTTTATACTTGATATCAAAGTGTCCTACATCAAACTTGTTCTTTGTACTATACACAAGGAAAAAGAAGCAATTCAGCTGTTTGCTGTCCCTATGTTTATACCAACTAAGACTGAACTAAACTTTTTACCTATTATGACTACTTCCCTATGTGCCTTGTAGGATTTGAGAATATACATGAAACATATTTGTGTTACAAACAATGTTTGTTGCTTATATAAACTAAACCACTCTCTCTATGGTAACAGGCATCATCCATTCTAAGAACCCTAAAGCATCAAAAGGATTGAGAAATCTTTTAAGGTTTCTTTTTTTATAAGAGAAGCAGAAGCCCGTCAAGTCCTCCACTCCTCAAGCTTGGAAGATGAAAAGATCAAACCCCAACAAAGAATCCAAAAGCAGTCCTTGAAGTTTTTATGTACATTATGTGTTTAGTTTCAAAGGTTTTCCCTGAAAAAGAATGCATTGGAATCCAAGTGGTGGATATCGAGATTCTGAAGAAGTATTCTAACCTGCAGAAGTAATCATGTTTGGGCCAGAAATCACTCAGTTCGAAAAAAGAAAACGTGAACGACCCTGAGGCACCATGAAGTCGATGGTATTTCTACTCGAGGTTGATCACAAGAATTTACCAGGAATGCTCTTCAGGTATTCTAATTTGCCTTGATGTGGAAAAAGCGTGATACTTCTTGATAAAGCTGCTCAGCCTCAAATGGTTTGGAGACATAACCATCCATTCCACATTTCTGACACTCTTCGTTTGTAGCTTGAATTACGTCAGCAGTCATGGCCAGAATGGGCACTTTCCAGCTTGAAACATTTCCACACGCTTCAGGAGGAAGTTGTCCAAATTGGATACGGCTATTGACATCAGATTCCATTTCGCGGATTCTTTTTGTAGCTTCAAACCTGTTGTGTAATTTATAGTGTTACAGTCATCTTAAAAGTGTATAACAGAGCTTTTGCATAATCTCATCAGGACACTTTTGAAACCGAGAAGGTGCGATAAAGGAATTGCTCCGATGGGAGCATAAGCTCATGGTTATGCAAAAATAAGAAAGGAAAATATAAATTAGGTCCAACAGTGGTAGAAAATATAGTTTTTCTTAAGAAACATACCCATCCATTTCTGGCATCTGAATATCCATGAAACAGGCATCAAATTGATGAGGTGGCTGTAAAAAAGTGAGAGCCTTTTTTCCACTGTCTGTGCAGACAACATCAGCACCATACTTCTTTAGTGCAGCAGCAGCTACTCTAAGGTTCACGTTGTTGTCATCCACAACCAAAATTTTTCTCCCGTGAAGGAGCTTGGAAAGAGAGAGACCGGAGAGCTCTCCATTCGTGCAATTTCCTTTGTTACCAACACCCATGGCACGTTGGAGTGATGCAGCAAGCATACTCGCCCTTAGTGGCTTCATGATGACAAATGGAGTAGGAAAACCATTGGCTGAGACACCAGCTCGGCTAGAATTTATAGAATTAGCTAATATAAAAAGTTTAGGAGAAACACTAGCATTGATCTTTGTTAAGTTTTTGACAAAGAGACTTGACTTTTCCATATCAGTATCCCAGACCTCCTGTTCAATGAGGATCATATTCGTGACTCCATTTTCAGTTCTTAAGCAAGACAAATCTGAGACCACTTCAGCATGGACTCCAAGTCGTTTCATGTGACACTGTGAGACCTTTGCACGGACAGTTCTTGGGTCAACGATTAAGGCTCTCATGCCATGGAAATCTGAAGAAACAGAGTTCGATTGATTGTTGATTTTCTGGCTCTTCTGCTCGTTCCAATTACAGCGGCCATTGGTGAAAACAGCAGTAAAAGTAAAGGTGGATCCAATCTTTGGCAAACTTACGAATCCAATTTCACCTTTCATAAGTTTTACCAAACATTTGCTTATGCTAAGCCCAATACCTGTTCCTCCATGGATGCGAGCAATAGAAGGACCAACCTGCATGAAGGGGGTGAATATACGAGATTGAGCTTCTAAAGGAATTCCAACACCAGTGTCTTCTACTGAAACAATCAGATTGATCTGGTCCAACAAGGAAGATGTGAAAGATGCACATCCTTCTTGATTGAAACCCACGAAATTTCTCCAGCTCTGTCGTCTATCAGCCACAGGCAATCCACTCAAAGTGCTCTTTAACGATGATTCCATCTTGAACTCCTCAGCTGACTCTATCACTTTCTCGACAAGATGGACCGTCACAAATATATGACCTTTCTCGGTGAACTGCAAAAAGACATTACACTTTAGAGAGTGTGAAAAGTATAATCACGGAGTATCCACAACTAATCCCTTATATGCCCTTATACATGCGATGCTTGATTTTATATATCACCAAAACTTTTCTTGTCCTTATATATATCAATGTGTCATTGCTCCTTGCCCTTACAGCCTTACATACTTGATATGAGTCATTGTAGGGGTGGGAAATGGGTGGGTTTGGTTTGGTTGAAAATGGTTTGAATAAAAATTTACCACTTTTTATAACTATTTTTAAATAAAATTAAGATAATATATACGAAATAGAAAATGTGCCGGGAGGGGGGGGGGGGGGGGGGGAGACAAATTTCTCCATATTTTATAAATTTTTTTATAAAAGTAAAATATATGAAATAAAAAATGTATGGTGTCTGGGTGGGGGGGGGGGGGGGGTAATCTCATTTTCTTTTATAAAATCAAAATATATGAAATAAATAATGTTTGGTGTCGGGGGCAGGCAAGGTGGGTGGGTGGGGTAAAAAAATCTCATTTTTTATAATTTCTTTTATAAAAGTAAAATATATGAAATATATAATGTGTGGTAACTGTGGAGGAAGGGGGTAGGGTGGTGGGTGGTAAGAAAAAAATTTAATTTTTCATAAATTCTGTACAAAAGTACAATGAAATATACAACATACCTAGTGAAATCCCACAACGTGGGGTCTGAAAAAGTACAATGAAATATATAAAATAAAGAATTCTGAGGGGGGTAGGGGCAGGGTGGTGGTAGTGGGGTGTGTGGGTGGGGGGAGTTGGAAGGGGGGAGCGAGAGTAAGGGGTGGTGTAGAGGTGTGTGGGGTGTAGGGAGCATGGGGTGGGGGTGGTGGAGGTGGGTAGGTAGGGTAGGGGGTGGGGAGTAAGTGTAGGTGGTGGGGTGGGTGGCAGAGAGTGGGTTGGGGTTGGGGTGCATTGATGTATTTTATATCATCCGAAAAATGTTTTTCCTCAAATTTACATTTTCTCCTATTTGGAGGAAAATGAGTTGTTATTGGGTCTAGTGAGTCACATATGTGGGTACCCATATTTGCCCATATTTTAATGGATTAAAAAGAGAACTGATGCTCATATTTACCAACCAGAAATATGAGTGACCCAATTCACTAAAATGTGAGTTAAATGGGCTAAGTTTCTAAATATGGGTTCAAATTGCCACCTCTATGTCATTCCATATCTCCAACACACTAGCACATGTAAGTCAAATCTGAGGTTCTCAAGTAGACTTGAATGCACATTTACACATGTGAGAATAGGTTTACCAAAAGTTGGTGCTGATACCTTGTCACAAAATCTAAGCATTCAAGCTAAAATCACGCAATTAAATTGGTTAGAATACTTTAAATGCAGATATTCCTGATACGACAATGACATAATGTCTCAATTCCAAGCAAGTTGGGGTCGGCTAGAATGAATCATATATATATATATATATTTTAAAATTAATTATGCCCATGTGCGCCTTTTATTGATAATAATGTTAAAAAATGCAAGAAATAAAATACACAGTCAGGCCCAAAAGTGACCTGACCCAAACCAAGTTAATATTTGCATATGACCCGGCCCACTTCCATACGCCATCGGTATCAATTAGGTAAGTTGCCACTTCAAGACAACAGACCTCAGATACTCCGATGGGATACTGTAGGACATTATATATAGACACTATCCCTGATGTAGGACATTATATATCTTCATTGTTGGAGTCCCACATCGTTTCTGGATGGGTTCTAGGTCTCTTTATATGGTCTTGGGCTATCCTCCCCTCATGAGCTATCTTTTGGAGTTGAGTTAGGACCAAAAAGTCCATTTCTTATCATTCATCAAGGTGAGTGATATATATTAGATAACAGACTTAACGAAATCTGACGCAACTTTGATAAATAAATTAGCAGAACATGACAAAAGCACGTTATCGACTGCATTAATTACTTCCTTTTTTCCACACCTCTCTCAGTTAATGCCTACATAATGAAAGCAACTGATGGATATTTAGCAATTTCAGATATCCATTGAGAATTTAGATAATGGAAACATGCACAAACTCATATATCTACTCCAGTTTAAACTCAGTTACAGAGTAGCGGTATTCTGCTTTTGCTCCTAGCCAAGTCAAGCTCTTTGTCGCTGCTATATTTTCTGGGCAAAAGTCTAACAGACAAGTGAACTTACTTTGATAGAGTTTCCCATCAAGTTTGTGATAATCTGACGAAACCGTCCAGGGTCACCAATGAGCACATCAGGAACCTTATCGGAGATGTAAGCTGCCAACTGCTTTCCAGAGAAAAGGCTAATTAATTAGATCACAATAGGAAAAAGAAGGCAGTAATGAATGGAAAGTCTAAGATGTGGAGTACCTCAACTCCTTTTTGTTGAGATTTCCCCGAAAAGAGCGAGAGAACCTCATCCAGAGTAGCTCTCACGTCAAAACAAACAGCCTCAAGCTCAAGCTTACCAGCTTCGATCTTTGCTTGGTCCAAAACCTCATTTATGAGTGAAACTAAAGCTTTACCACTGGCCTGAGCAGTGCTGACATAATCTTGTTGTGTCACATCTAGATCGGTGTCCATAAGCATATGAAGCATGCCTGTCAAACAATTACATACATGTTTATCGTAATCACTCCGATATCCTCTAAAATATACTAAGAGTAACGACACAGCAAAATGAAAATTTTGAGACTCACCAAGCACACCGTTCATGGGGGTCCTGATCTCATGGGAAACAGTAGCAAGAAACTACAAGAAATAGGTCAGTTTAGAACATATCCCATAACAAGTGTTTGGACAAAGTATTTAGCGAGCTAAGAAAAGCTGTATATACCTGTGATTTTGCAACATCAGCAGCCTCAGCACGCTTTTTCAGCATCATCATCTCATGATAATCATCCTCAACTTTGGCTATTCTGTTTATTGTTGCATGAAATATTTGCCCTATAAGCAATGCGATTACAAGGATTCCTGTCGCAGTTGTGATGCCTAGCCAAGGCCACGGTGGTTTCTGTTTAAATCTGCAAAAAAACAATAAAAATCTCAGAGGATTCAATTCTCTGGAGACTTCTCTAATCTTTAGTGTTCATATCCAGTAAAGTGAATAGAAAAAGCCTAAAATGACAGGAATCATGAATATAAACAAAAGAAGTCAAAATAATCATTGACACCCCATTCAACTAAATAATATCTGCCCATATGCTTCCATCAAACAAAATAGCATAATCAGCAACACGGAAGCTAGCAAGGCCACAAGATGAAGTTGAAAAAGAAGACATCCAAAGATGAAAGCACACACAATCACCTGCAACGCATCTCATGCCTTCTAAATGGATCCCCAAAGTTGAGGGCACTGACATGCTCCACACCATCACTCGATACATTTGAACCATACATGCTAATAGGGTGGGAGATATTAGTCGTATCATAAACGTTCACAAGGATAGTTTGTTTGCTCGCAAGCTGCTGAAGAAGCTTCTCTACAAGTGACTCAATGTCAAGGACTCCACCAAGATACCTGCTTGGAAAAGGAAGAAGCGTTAAAATATTCGTGTAATCTGCTAACATAATTTGGTAAGATCATTATCTCTTGTCTTTCTCTTGCAGTTCTGACATTCTTTTGCTACTATGAAGGGGCAACATATTCCAAAAGTTGAGTAGTCAGTCAGTGATTTGTATATAATTAGATGGCATACCCGTCAGTTGCTTGGATCCTTTCATTTGGAGTTGCATTAGAAGGAAGATCAGTTTTGTAGACTGCAAATGTCTTTATCACCCCAAGGCGATTCGTTTTAAGTAGTTTGAACGGAGCCGTGAGAACACCCTTTCCAGATTCCCTTGCACGTAAAACATTCTCACGGTCTTCCTGTTTTGTGCAATTATTTATAAGGGTCATGCGAAATTAAAATGACTAAATCTAGCTATCTAATAATGTACATTCAAAAAACACTCCGGGAAGATTTAATAAAAAGTTACCTTTCCGGAGAGCATATCAACAGAAATTACATGTGCAATCGTATCCTGTGCAAAAATAACAGGGGCATATTCCTCCTGAACCGGTGATGGCTCCAAGCCATCTCTATCATACTCGTCGTCTTTGTGAACTGGAGCTTGTTCAAGTATATCCATTCTCTTAATACTCCAACCGTGTTTCTTCTCGAACTCTTTTCTTTCTGAGTGGAGCACTCTTACTGCATATGCCACTCCACTTGTAAGAGGCCTCTCGAAAGCTGTTCTTTCTGTATATCTTGCAAAAGTACTCTGCACGGACAGAGTTATTCGGTATTTTAGTGAATTAATAAATAGAAAGATTACTAAGTTGGTTCTATAGGCTCCATGTAAACTATAAGAATACCTAGAAGACTTAATTAAACGGCAAGAAATTATACTCTCACTTGTAGTTCAACATAAAAGTGACAAATTTAATGGCTCATGACAAAGCACGAGAATTTATGATTTAGAGTTCACTATTCAAGGGAAATAGATATATATGTGAAAAATCACAGAAAATTCCAGAAATGTTAAATCTTGAACCCATAATTTCGAAAGTACAATGAATTCAGTGCTAATAAACTTAAGATTGAACCGATCAAATTTAAATCCTGGATCCGAGGACGGGAAGTAAATTTTTTTATAGTCCCTATATCTTTCAAGAAAATGAAATTGTAGAGATGAGTATTTAGACCTGATCAATAGCAGAAGGGTTCCTGCCATGGTGGAAAGTTGAGATGAGAATAGACATGGCCTGCACATGGTTCATGCTAACATTAAACTGGTCTTGCAACATCCTAGCCCTCTCATCACACATACTTGTAAGTGTTTCTTTTCTCTTCTCATAAGCTTGAGTGTTCATGTACCAGAACACTGAAAAAGATACAACAATCCAAAATAATACCCATGCTATCAAAAGCTTCCTCCACCACTTCTTTCCCACTTTCCTGGTCCCAACATAATGAGGGTAACAATGGTAAATCTTAGCACTCAGCTCTGCTATCCCTTCCCACAATTTCATCACTATCTGCTCCCCATCACCAAGCAAAGTAGTCTTGGTAGTCATAACTTCACCATTATTTAACCAATTCATGGAAATCACATACACAAAACACCAACATAGAGTCAATACTAGGTTCCCCAATTTCAAACCAAACCCAATTATATGCAACAAACTCATCCAAGAGACCAACAAGTTCCCAACTTGGAACACATAAAACAAATTGAAGACCCTTTTCAAGAATCACTAACTATGAGCACTAGATGGAACTCACCCAAGAAACCAACAAGATGCCAACTTGGAACACATCAAACAAATTAAAGACCCTTTTCAAGAATCATTAGAATTAACAAACTATGAGCACTCTACTGACCCTAACATCATTAAAGGTTCAAACTTTAGTATGTGATGAGGAATAAAGAAGTGAATTTGATGCTATTTTCCTTCAAATTAGGGGAATGCTGAAGAAGCAAGAATTGATGAAGAAGATAAGAAAAAGCAAAAAGCCAAAAAAAAGAATCAAGGGATCTCCAAGATTCGAATTTTATATTACACAATGATGAATTTTGATTATTCCCCAATAAGCTCAAAAGAAAAAAATGGGCCAAATCAAGATTCTCTAAGGTAATTCTAGTTATCAAATCAAGAAACAATATGAAAAATTGAAAATACTAACACACTTTGGTTTAGTTCTTCTCTTACAAGTCTCGATTAAGTAGCACACAAGTTTTGGACATAGGCAGTCAATAATTTGTCACAAGATTAAGTATATTTGTCAGTAAATATAAGTACCCTCAATGAGGAAAATAAAAAAAGGAAAAAAGAGACAACTAATAAGCTACTCATAAAGAATCTATAAAAGCAAAGATAAAAGGAATATGGTGGTGGTAAGAAATGTCGCTACGGTATGTTATCTCTCTATCCAATTTCTGTCTACATCCAAATTAATAAAAGAAAAAGAAAATAAAATGAACATATTCCCCCTTTATAATAAAATATAGTAGAATAAAAGGCAGAAAAGTATACTTCCACTCAGCAGGAAAATGACTTTTATTCTTTTAATTTCCCTTTTTTTTCTTTTCTTTTTCATCCTTCCACTTAGCTTTGTGTGCACATCGCCTTTATCTATCCACACAAGACAAGTCCTATGGTTACACGCCAAGTTGTTATAAAACTCTATTCCTTGTACGTTTCTAATTGTTTATGGACAATATTACCCTTACACGTTCAGCAATATATCATTCATGGCATCTAATACCAAGAGGGGTAAGTGAAAATGAGAGAACAACAAATATTCTTTTTAAGGGGAATTAATTGCAATTTGCAGTCTTGTATCGAAACGGGTATTATAGCACTAACAGATGAAAAATGTAATCCCAATATTAAGACGAACTTATAAATGTAGTTATATACCCTATTCTAGCTAATCATTATTTTTATCTCCACATGTACCATAGGAAGTTTATGTTCAATGCCTTCATAATTGTAAGGCTCTCATAGATAATACTTTGTTCAGTTTTACTTATTCATTATATTAAAAATAATTATTCAATTTTATTTATTAATTTTAGAAAATTAAGAGATAATTTATCATTTTTTTCTATTTTACCCTTATCATTTATTATTAGGTTGATAAGTTTACGAAAGTTTTAGTGGTTGCACAACTTTTAAAATATGTTTTATTTATTTAAATCATTAAGTTACTTAGTAATAATTATGAGTGATATAGTAAAATTATCATTTCATTTTTATCTCCTTAATAGACGTGCCAAATCAATATGTGACAAGTAAAAATGGACGGAGGGAGTATATTTCTTTAAATTGAGATTATTTTTTGTATTATAACTTGGTACTTTCCTTTTTAGTTCATCCTAAAAAGAACGTCATACTCGCTTATTTAAAAAATAATTTAATTTTGAACTTCTTATATTTTCTTTAATGAGATGCGATGAAAGAAAGTCCGTGAACTTAAACTCCCAACATAAGCCAAGAGGTGATTTGTTAAGGGTGTCAACGATTGCCCGTCAATCTATGGTTACATGCTTAAAATGGGACGAAGTGTGGAGTAGAATGGACGATATCACGTGAAGATTCGAGACGAAGTCATTTTATTTTCGGCTTGTATGTAAGTCTTGGCTGAGACCATTTTCTTTTAGCTTATTTTAATTCTTAGTTTAACTACTAGCTCTTCTTAGGACATAATTAATATATCATGTAATAGGATAGAGTGACTAGGACGTGTAATGGGAAAAAGAGACTAGGCGGTGTAAGAATATCAGGTGACAAGGTCAAGAACGATCTAGAAGATGAGGCTTCCAAGGAGATAATTCATGAACTTAACTAGTTCATGTACTTAGCTACATAGAAGACACCAAGAATGGCATATGGAACATGAAGGGTTGGCCGAGTATTCTTCCCTTTCCTTTCGGCCAAGGTACATGCTCAAGATGGAAGCTTCCAAAGTATTCCAAGGGAATGGTTCATGAGTGGCCTAATTTCATGCATTCATCTACATGGGAACCACAAAATGGTGGTCTAGAAAGCATGAAAGGTTGTATTCATCCTTGGTCCCCAAGATAAGCCGAACCCTTTCCTATTTTGGCTAAGAGTACCGAACCCTTTCCCATTGTGGGCGAAGTGGTTCAAGATTGTGTCTCTTTGTTACCCTTCTAGAAGAGTCTAAGTCTTAATATAAATAGGGCATGAAGTTGATGTAAAAAGGGGTGGAAGATTTATGAAAAATATTTGAGTTTTACTCATTTGATAAGTTACTCAACTTTTGTGTTGTTTATCTTAGTTGGTCCTTTTGTGGTCCAAACCTCGATCCTTTTGTGGGTCAACCCCTTGGTGCAAATCTAGTTAGAACTTTTTTGATCTATCTAAACCCAAACTAAGGTTCCCCTCGGTGCATGTTGAAGTTGGAACTTTTGTGATCCAACCAAACCCAAGCCAAGGGCCTATCCAGTTACTATCACAAGGTCATCGGCCTCCTTCACTTGGTTTGTTCTTGAGCTTGTACTTAGCAACCTCGGTCAAATACTTGTCCAATTGGCCTACCTCACTTGGTGTCGACCCGAGCTTGCCCATAGCAACCTCGCGTCTCTATCCTTGTCTATTTCGACCGCCCCTCACTTGGTTTGTACCCGAGCTTGCACTTAGTAACCTCGTGTCCATTCCTTGTGAAAACAACCTTATTCTTTTCACCATCATACACCATAACACTTCCCAAACACCAACACCAAATACCATTAATCGAAACCACCCATACATATCCATCCAACCCCGACAACCTCAATCAATTCGCAAAACACCCCTTACCGGTAACGTCACTGTTCCAGTCAATTTCTGTCACCTTACCACCATCCAAACACCAACTCCCGACCACCAACACAACCCTCAACTTGTCTAGAACCACCCCACAAAACGCCTTAGTCCACTTCAACCATAAACTACCCGTCTAACCCACCAAACACCCCACTGCCCGACAGAAAATGTCCCACCTGACAACCTACTTTCGATCCCACTTTCGTATCAACCCGTGTCCAACCAAACTCCGACCAACTTACTCTCACTCACCCCTCCTTATATACATCAAGATGATTTATAATTAAATAAATATTCGTAGCTCGTTTTAGACAACAATTTTTTTTTAAAATAATTTATACTATGTGCCAATCAAACCCTGCCGTATAAATTGGTACGGAAGAAGTAGTACTTTTGCATGTTTGGAATGTTTTAATGCATTTTGTTGAGTTTAGTACTCCCTTCGTCCCATATTACTTTCACTTTTTCCTTTTATACGCTCTTTAAGAAATCATAAATAAGAAGTTTATTTTTACTACATTACCCTTATCTCTATCCAATTAATTGTACTCTAATCAATATTGGTTATTTTAAAAAATAATTAATGTTAAGAGCAAAATAGGAAAAACTTAATGAAATATTAATTTCATTTTATTTTTTGAAAGTGACCAAATAATTTGGGATGAATACTTTTAGTGTTGTGGTCAAGTAATATGGACTGAGGAAGTATATGTTATAGAGCTTGTTTAAGAAATGAACAGAAAGATTCTGTATATGATAAGCCAAACATGGCATATATATATATAGAATGAAATGGTTGATGTACCGTCTAATTTTGCTGTTTCCTCGTTTGATGAACCACATAAAAACGCCCATGTGCTATAACAAAGATGTCTTCTTATTGGAAACAAGTTTTCCTCTTTAACTTTCTGATCGATATTGTTGTAACTTTGCATTGATAGACAATATGTTACTAAAAATGCTGTCTTAATTTCTTCTATTACCCAAAAGAAAATAAGGGTATAAAGACAAAGAGCGACAATAAAACTTGTAGCCGCAACCATGTAATTAATGGAGTATTTGATTAATTTGATTGTTGCTTTACCGGCTTTGTTTAGATTAATGGTAAAATAATCCAATTATTAGAGAAACAAGTGAGATAAGAAAGTTGGTTGGCCAACCTTCTTTAGTATACTTGCTGTTTCACATTGTAGTAACCTTTTTCTCTTCTCCTTTCTTAAGCTTTTGTTTATGCTCTAGGAAACAAATAAAGTAAAAAGAAGACAAAAGAGAGAGTTGATTGGATATTTTGTGGCATCAAAGTGATGACAAAGCTAAGATTGACTTGATAGGCATAGTGTCACAATCATATAGACAATTTTTTTTTTTTTTTTTTGATAATCAGGGTTTTAAGCTGCGCACCGATTACTTCACCAGTATTACCTGGGGACGTCCCGGAGATGATGGGACCGGTCCTTCAAAGACCCCACCACCAAGTAAATCGCGGGATGTGCACACATGGTCAGTGTCTGCTTGCGTCCAACGGATCAATGCTACAAGGTTGACCCCCCCACAGGCCCCATCCACAAGGCTTGGCGGAGACCGAACCCACACTGCAACATGCCCGCGCGGCTTTTAGCGCCCAGGCTTTACCACATGTATGTGCCCCGAAGGACGATATCCGGAGGGGAGAATCGAACTTGCGACCCTAAGGCCGCAAAGTTGACTCCCTGCCAACAATCATATAGACAATTTCTTCATCCGTCCCCAGAGTGCTTTTTTTGGTTTCCGTCCGGCATTCGATATCCACATTAAAATCCGATTATATTCAAATTCGCGCCGTATAGAACCCCACTCAAGAGGAAGCAGTCCTACCAAGAGTCCATAGTACTTTGATTGTACATAAAGGTTATAGCAGAATTTCTCTTAGTAACAATTAGTTTGGAGAAATGTTTTTATCTGGTGCAATGATGACCATTTTAAGTTATTGTCCTCATTTAATTATTATGTTCTTTATTTATTATCTAATATACTAAGAAATATGTACAATTTAATAATGTACATTGAAATATTTACTCATAGGTAAGGACATATAGATTCTTTTTGTTAGTTGATTCTGGATATTACAAAAAAAAAAAAAATGTAACGCACCTAGAATCACAAATGGATACTTAGAGGGTATCTGAATAAATTTTTAAGTTGATCAAACTAGTTTATAAGTATTTTCTTTTATTTACACATTTGACAAACACCAAAAGTTCTTATAAATCAAAATCAGTCTTAAGTTGGTCACCGTGCAATTTATGATTTAAAAACTTATAAACACTTTTTATTTGACCAAACGTTTGACGATTGTATCGCTAATAATTTTTATAATTTTAAAAATATATCCTTAAGACATGACTTTTCATTATTTCTCTGCTCCATTTTTTTAAATGTAAAAATACTTTTATTTTTATATTTTTCAGAAATAGGTTTGAGGATATCTCAATTATTTTAACAGGAAAATGCTCATCAACATCTTTTTAAGAAACACATTAGTAACTCTTTATTATCTGTTTTAATTATTTTATCCAAACATATAATTATTTATTTATAAAATTAATTTCGTCACTTAAAATATTAATTTTTTAACACTTGATGTTTATCCTATTTTTAATCAGCTAACCCAAATATATTTTTTCTGCACGACTCGATTCCACATTTTGTAAAGAGGGTTCAGTGATTAAAGTTCATAATTCAAATCACCCTAATTCCTACTATCAAGTACGTGAAGAAATATTTTATGAGATTGAGAGCAAATCTAAATATAGAGTCAATTGCTGATATAAATTAGCAGACTTAAATGAAGAGCAAACAAACCTGCGCCACTCTAAAGTACTAATGGATTCCGTTCTCTTAATATTATATTATTGTATGTCGGTACTAGTTCTAATAGATTTGATACTCCTTCGTTTTCCATTTATGTCTCAGAATTTGTCTATGCATATATTTCCAAAGAAATGAAATTTATATTCTTAAATTTGTCATGACAAACTTATATAACAACAAAAATATGACGTCAAGAATAAAATAAATAATTTTAAAAACAAATTATCATCAAATATAAATATTTATTTTCTTAAATTATTTATAAATAAATGGAAGAAATGAAATATATATTATAAAGGGGAAAGTTACATTTTGACCATTTAATCAAAGATATTTATAGTTATCATTCAATATACATATATTATATGCTAATTATATAGAGAATATATTATATCTATCGGCTATTTATTTGGGTGACATTATTGAAGTTAACAATTTTTGTAATACGGGGAAAGTAAGGTGAATAATATGATACTCCTACTAATAGTTGCAGAATGGTGAATATAAGGAGATAGTAAGGTGAAAATGAAGAATGATAGGAGTCCTGTTGTCACCAAGTGATTAGGCCATCACTACTACAAACTTTTTTTTTAATTACTACTCCCCTCCCTTCCAATTTATATGACATACTTCTTTATTTGATAATCATTTTAACTTTATATTTAACACTTAATAAAATTAATAATAGCATAAATATTTTTAACAAATTTTAAATCACATGATTTAATTTTTATTTTATTTTTTAAACTTTATTTCAAGTCAAAATACATCATATAAGAGTGACATTCCACGTCAATTCACCGGTTCTCTGAATCCTATTTTGACTATTACCTTCTCCATTACTATGTTCTCATACGCAGGAATACCCCGTTAGCCGATGACTTGTGACTAATTACAACCTACAACGTTTAATGGGCACATCACCTACGTGTCCTTTCTCTCAAGGGTAGACAGAGAGAGAAAATAGCTAAAAGCCTAACACGCATCTATTTGCCACGTGTCCTTATGGGGGATGTCTTTGCTGCCTATAGGACAAGGACACTCTAATGCTTATCCACTCTTCCACATGACGCTCCTATGAATTTTTCCAACCAAAAAAAGAAGAAAAAAACATTTTGCATTTTAGGTCTTCACTGCGATAAAGAGTGGGTATATATTTGAGAATTTTTTCAAAAATAAAATACAGTGCTCTTTTTTTTTTTAAGATTCGAAAACTCAGTTTCTTTAATTGTCTTGCCGGACTTCATTAATTAAGCATTAGGTAAAAGAAACTATTACTTCATGAGGAACTCATGAATCTCTTTTTCTCATCCTATAACCAACCAGAGAATTCAAATACCATTTCATCCCTTCATTTTTCGATAGAGGTGCATTAGTATTATGATCCAAATTCTTTTAACCCCCTGATGATACTCGATTATGTCAATTCAAGTAAAATAAGGTATTCGTCAATTCAAATTAATTTAGCGGAAGCACTATCAAATTCTAACAACTATAAAAAAAAAAGGCAGTCCGGTGCACTAAGTCTATGCGGGGTCTCAGAAAGGGATGGACCACAAGGGTCTATTGTACGCATCATTACCTTGTATTTCTGCAAGAGATTGTTTCCACAGCTTGAACCCGTGACCTCCTGGTCACATAACAACAACTTTACCAGCTACTGCAAGGTCACACTTCATCTCTTGTTGGTGCTTCTAATTACTTACAAAGGGTAACAAGATGATTTCAAAGCTCTATAATTCGTTGGGGTTGAAACAAATTCGTGAAGAACACCCACCTAGGCTTAAACCCAGGGTTTCATGAAAAAGAGTGGAACCTAGAATTCGATCAAGTCTTAATCTTTATCACTCCAATTGATTGTAGAGTGATTGTGTGGGAATTGGAGCGTGTGTTGGGATTATAATTAGTGGGACTTGAGGTATGTCAATTCTTTTTAATTTTTCCGACCCTTTTACTACAATGGTATTTTGAATGGGTTTTCATGCACATGTGAGACAATTTTGCATGATTACTTTTATTAATTCTATGTTATATGTAAGCACTACATCTAAACCGGTTTAACCTACAATTTGATTTCTAAATATCTAAGTCATGTCATTGATTTTTGAACGTGTGATTTCTGACAAAGTTATGTTGATTCGGCTAAAAGATCATGATTCTTGAATTATTGCATTGCATATCAATTTTCTGTGGTTGACCTAGATATTCGGTAGGAAGAGTAGTCATTACAAATATCCTTGCATGGTGTTTGCCTAACAATTAGGGAGGAAGAGTGGTCATTGAGGATTAGTAGCCCATGTGGTGCTTCAGTGCAATTTAGGGACGCTAAGATGGTTATCCATTCTATATCATTGATTGTTTGTCCTTTTTGTTGGCTCACTGATTTGATATGGCCTTGATTGGCGCGATAAGACTCATGAATATAATGAACTAAAACTGAATAATTACTTTACTAGCCTTTAGGTACTTGCTACTTTCAAACTTTTGGTGAGTCACATGCTTGTTCGTGGATTCTCATTTATAGTAGTTCTAGCTTGTGTCCTAAGTTTAGCTTTATTTCATCCATTCTTCTTAGAAGCTCCATAGACAAGTTTTGATATTGTGCGTAGTATTTTGCTAAATTCTTTGGTTTACTTGTTGGGACTATTGAGACATGATCACTTATTGTCTATTGAGTTATTTCATTAATTTTAAATTTAAATTTAGAGTAGTTATTAAATTGTGTCTTGAATTTAAATCATGCATTAACGAATATTTTAATAAAATTGGGCCTTTAGTAGTATTTTTACTATCATTATAAGATGCTTTCGATGTGGTTTCTTAGCATTAGATGTATGTTGCGCCAGGTCGGCGTTGAATAGTTGCTGACTCTATGATTGTGAGCTTAATAATGGAGTTTTGATGATTTGACAATAATGTACCCGATGACAATCAAAGAGAGACACAATGAATGATTCATTTGAAGAACCAGACATGCAATTAGATCTCCAAAGATCTCAGTGAAGCAGTCACAACATTCAGAGAAACTGCTCGAAGGAACTAATCCTTACTATAACACAACTGGAGACTAGAAGCTATTCCATGCCGACATTAGAGAAAAAAGAATATTGATTGATTCTTATTCGATGAAGGATTGGACTTAGAGTTATGATAATATTCTACAAATATCATAAGTTGATTAAAATGGAAATTAGTATTGAAGTAGGATAAGGAAGGCGACGTGCAAACATGAAACAAAGGAAGATCCAAGTCAAACAATGTTTGATTTTTCGGGTGCAATTAATGAATCTAAAACCTTCTTGGAATCAAGGATTGAAGGCGACAACTACTTATATATAAATCAAGCATTGGAGCTTGGAAGCCACAACCACAATACTCCACGAGAGACAAGAGTGAGTGCAGTCAAAACCTTCATCTCAAGAAGACCGAACTGTCTCAACAACAAAGAACTTGAGCCTATTCAGATTTATCCCTTCAAGTTCTTTAGTTGTAGTTAGGTTCTTTTGTGATTCTCACCTATTTAGCTTTGCAAGTATTGTGTAATAGGTGTTCGTTGGTTAGTTATTGGATATATTATAAATATAGGTTGTTTAGGTGGACTACTTAAGATCAGGTCCTTTAGGTGTTACAAGAAATTTGTAAACTTGTTAACGACTCTGGATTATAGTGGAATTTTGGTAAATCCTATAGGAATGATAGGTCGTGGTTTTTGACTCTCTTGATCAAAGAGTTTTAAATGTGAAAATATTGTGTTTATATTTTTATTCCGCTGCATCACCTTCGTACACAAGAAATTCTAAATAACAGGTTCTTGAAGCGCACAGAAGTAACTTAATCCTAACAAGTGGTATCAGAGTTAGACTTTTCTACAAAAGTTATTACCTTGAAAGATGGTTGAACATCCTATATTTCAAAGAGGAGAATCAATAAACAAACCATCATACTTTGATGGAGAACACTATCAATGGTGAAAATCAAGAAATGAAAGACTTCACTATCTCTGAAGACTTTGATGCTTGGAGACTAATTCAGGATGGCGAAGAAATGTCCTCAATTATAGCCAACAAAGATCGGGAACTTGCTCAATCACACATCAGGGGATTTTTTTTTATCAAAGGTACTGCTCCTCCCTTTCATGAACAGATCCTCTCACATATCAGTGTAAAACAAATATGAGACTTTCTTCATGCAATTTATGAAGAAGGAAAAATTGTCCCAATTCTTAGAGATGAGAAAGAAATCTATGATGAAGACTCCCCTGCAAAAGTTCTCAAGAAGCTTATCCTTAGAAAAAACATAAGAGAGTACAAAAAGGCTCAGAAAGACTCAGGTGATAAGACATAGGATGACACATCACCGATTAATCTATACAACATAAGTCAACCCTCTGCTGAAAAAATTGAAAATCTCATCCTCATGGCCAACTCAGATATTGAAGAAGAAGATCAAGACTCTGCAAAAGATTTTCCAGCTAATAAGTGGGAAGCAACAAATCATGTCATATTGAAAACTCCTAAATTAACTGCTAATGAAGAAGGAAAAATAGATAATCACATCGTACTGATCCAAAGAAAACATCAACGGTAGATGAAGATAACAGGGATGAGGATATCAGCAAGAAATTCCCCTCATAAATAAGAGAAGAAATTATAAATTACTCCAGAAGAAAATTAGAAGGAGTAACCTAAACTGTCTTGAATATGCTGGAGAATGGACATATCGAAAGAAATAAATTGATATATGAATACAACATCCTCAAGAAAAATCATTTAAATTAGGAAGAAGATAATAAAAACCTGATAAGAGAAAACAAGAATTTCAAGGAATAGGTCCTCTCGTTGCGGAATGAAAAAGGACTTAAAATACAAAAAATCTTAGCCATACCTCCCCGGGGAAAAATCAAAGTTGAAGAAACTCTGAAGTAATTGAGGGAATTGACTAAGATGATAGTTGATCTATACATCAAAACAAGTCTTCAGAAAAAATAACCTTCCTCTATAAGGGGCAAAGAAATAGAAACACTGGAACAATAAGTCATATACAATGCTTCCATTATGAGGACTATGGACACATGACAAATACGTAGCTAAATAGTTAAGATATGGACAACTAGAAGAAAATAACAAGCTAAAGATCAAAAGGAAAGAGAAAAATACAGTCCTTCACTCAAGACACAGAGTAAGTCCTACTCAAGACACATAGTAAGTCCTACTCATGTCAAAGGGAAGTCAACGTAAAGTGGGTTCCTAAGACTTTTCTCTGAACAAACATGAAAGGCGGTGGTAGGAGAAAACTAGAGACATGTGCGAAGGTCTCAACATATATTGAAAGAACACTCTTCCGACCAACAACCTACAAAAGGGAGTATGAGATATTTTAGCTCCCAAAGATCTCACTCCCCAAACCATAATGAGATGTATGAAGATGACTTGCATAAATATAAGTGAGCGAGAGTTAAGTATCAGAAGTACCAGTAAATCAAAACCCCCAGATGCCTAGATCAGTAATCAAGATGATAGGAAAAAAGGTGAAGAAACATGATCCCTCACTAAGATAATAATGGCTAGAAGACAGTAGCAACACAACACATGGATAAACAAGGCAATCAAGATCTATATCACTAAGAACCGATTTTCACAAAAGAAGGATACGAATATGTATAGAGAATGACTCAAAAGATCCCCAAAGAAGAAATCAAATGAAGGATAAGATGAAGGGTGGAGGATGTTCCAAAGAAAGGAACTTGGAAACTGCACAACGTCTACTCTTATAAGGAAAAATAGGAGATCCAGAAATATAAAGGGGGCACTAGGAAATGACTTTCCAAATATCATCACTAGGGAACTTGGTATATAGTGGAGGACATAGAGAAAGAGCTTGAGCAGGGAAGTGACAACCATTAAGTAATCACAAAGTGTGTGGAGAAGAAGGAGGAATCAACAATAGATAGACAAGAAACAAACCACACAGACTTATGGTAGAAAATATTCTCAACGAAACCACATAGAGGAATCGGTTCTCTGAAGGATAACGTACAAGCCAAGACAACCTATTGAAATACACCCATGAAAAAACTGGTCCAAAGAGGGGTGTTGAAAAAGCAAGAAAAAATACAAACATGCATTGTGATATAAATCAGCTCGCGAACTTAAACTACTAACATAAGTCGAGAAGAGATTTTCCAAGAGTGCAAACAATGATACGTCATTCTACACTTATATGCCTAACATGGCATGGAAAATGGAATGGAGTTGGAGTTGTGACGTGAGGATCTAGGAGCAAGTCTCTTCGTGAGTTCCATACAAAAGGTCTACAACCATCTATGAGATGCATCACGTCTTCCAATGGCATGCATGATGTTCCACCCATGGTATTAACCTTTCGAGATTGGCTCGAAAGTATAGCAAAGGGTTGCTGTGTTTCGGTTTCTTTCCCTCGTCAATTCACTCAAACTTTTTGGGACCCTACTACCCTTATTCAGAATCTTGGAAATGGAAGTGATGTTGGGATCATCTTACTGCAAGGTAAAGAACCTGCAACATCCTTTAGTGGATGATCGGGTGACACACGACTTCCTTGTTCTATGCACAACGCAGAATTTTATGTGTTGCAATGAAAATTGAACTCGAGGCTTTCTAGTTGGTTAACATACATACAAGCTCCTTCGGTTGGTCAACCATCCATGGTCCATGATCCAATACGGATAAGATTTTGAATCAAAACCATTTGTCTCATATTTGGATCCATAATTGGGAAGAATTGAGAAAAACACCTACAAGATAAAACTTCCAAACTTATCTAATGATGGAAGTAATGGATCAACACTTGTTGTTGAAATTTTGTTACCACATTTAAACGACGCGAATTTGAGGGAAAATTCTTCCAAAGAAGGGGAGATTGATATAAATCAGCCCGCGAACTTAAACTTCCAACATAAGTCGAGAAGAGCTTTGCCAAGAGTGCCAATAATGGCACATCATTCTACACTTATATGCCTAACATGGCATGGAAAATGGAATAGAGTTGGAGTTGTCACATGAAGATCTAGGAAGCAAGTTCTATTCAGCCGTTGTTTGTAGGTCTTGGCCGAAGACCATATTTTCTTTTAGCTTATCTTTAATTCTTAGCTTAGCTTGTAGTTCTCCTGAGGACATGGTGTAACATGTAAATAACTTTTATCTCCCATTAGGACATAGTTAATGTACAACGTAATAAAGGGACAAAGCCGAGAGGTCCTTCAAAAAGGTGATAAGGCCGTGTGAAGTTGTTCAAGCCAAGGTGGAAAGGACAAGAATGGTCTAGAAGACGAGGCTTCCAAAAAGAAAAATTCACAGCTCTGGAGTGTTTCGAGGTGTTTGGTGGAAGACTGAGAATTTGCCAAGTTGCTGGTTTTGGTATGCTGGACCGGCGACTAGTTGGCCGCTTCTGTGTGCCCGCCTCTACTGAGGTTGGCTCTACAGATGCCGGCCCTCTGATTCTGTGAGGTTCTACCCCTGCAGAGATTCTCTAGCACTAATAGCTATGCGGGATTTTAGAGGTTCCGCCCCTATGGGATTTTTTCGCTATGGCGAGGCCGCCTTTATGGGATTGATTCTGCCGGTGTGCGATCGCTGTTTCAGGTAGATTCTGAAATGCCCTAAATCAATTCATTTTCCCAAAATATTATACCTTGGTTTTAGAGCTTGTTTGGGGGAGAATATCTTGAGGAGTTCAATCTTTTTCTTCAATTTTAGGTATAATTTCACCCCCCCTTTGATCATTAATGTCCTTTAAATCCTAGTTTAGATATTAATTTGGGGAAGATAGGTTCTTAAGTTTACATGGTAGAATAAGAGAGTTAAATCTTTGATTTGGGGTGTAATTTTGCTTAGATGATCTATATACTTTGAATTAGTGTTGTTTAATGATAGATAACTATGCCGTGATGATTAATTTGATAATGGAAACCATTTTCAATTTGGGAAAAAAAATGTAGGGTTTGTAAATTTGGGCTTTTCTTAAAGAATACAATTGAAGGTCCAATATGGGTTAGTTTTCCAATTAATTTAAGGATATGACTATTCAGTGTATTATTATGTTTTTTGAGTAATAAAGTTCAGATTTTGGCACCATGGGCCCGGGGTTGGTATTATGTGTCTTTTGGTATGTTTAAGGACTAAGTCCTTGTATGTGTATTAGCTTATTATTAACGTAGAGTCTATATATGTTAGACTACAACTACTACGAGGCGCTCTGAAAGGCCAAGGCCAGTGCTGAGGGTTGATTGTACGTGGCACCTTCTCGACTTTGAGGTAAGGTACATTTTCTCTTTTATAGACTTCGATAGAAGTACATATTAGTTATAAATGTTGAGGGGTATTGGGCGTGTTTGGGGGTCCCATATTAGCGGTTGTGATGAACGCTTGGGTGGGTACCGCTGTTGAACTGTGATGATGGGTGATTTGGGGAATCAACCTTAAGCTGATTCTGACTGATGTTGTTTAGGCTTGTTTCCATTTTTCATATTGTTGTGTTTATTCATCACAATGCTTTCAACATGATATTTTGATTTACGTGGATTATGTGTTAATGACTCTCTGAAAGCGTGTGATATTCATCTCTTATACTTGATTGCATCTCATACAATTCTGATTACTTGCCTTGGATTTGTCATTTACATTCATACACTCATGGTTCTGATGATATTGTAATGAGAGTGGTATGAAAATGTTGTAGGTCTAATGGGACTGGAAAAAGGTAAGGATATATTATGAGATAGCTAGAAACATTGAGATGATTGATATGGATCCAAAGAGGTATTGGTTTGATGATAATGATGATACGCGGAAGGGTCGGGTTGCATGCCTGCAACAAATGTTATTATAGCCAAGAGTTGGGGTTCGTTGAGAAATTCTGGATGGGTATATGGACTTCGCGGGTCCCCCACGGGTGTGTAGTTCATAGAATTTGAATACATGTATATTGGAGATGATAGGTACCTGGCATATGCATTGCATTCATATCATTCATACATTCATTCATACTTTGATTACTTGTTGTTTGGTAACATGATATGGATTGGTTATTGGAACTTGGGTGACTTCCTGATTAAATTTATTTGGATGATTGGATTAATTATATTAGGTTGGATTAGTTGCATTGGCTTGTTCTCTGTGAATTGGGTCTCGTGGTTATACCTTTATTAGTCTGAGTACTCACTGTCAGACTTTATTATGGTCGGTGAATTCTATTGGCTTGTATTGATTGATGATTGACAGTGCTATTTGATAGCGGGTCTAGTAAAAGATTGGTCGAGGTGTTGTTGCTGTAATTAAATAAATTGTATGTTATGCATGTGTAGATCTCCTCATTAACCAAGGATGTACGACGTAAACTTCTACTTGGAGTATAATAAGAACGTTAACTGAATGAGTATGTGTCCTTCCCTTACAGATGTAGAACCGTAATCAAGCCCAAGAGTTAGAGAGAATAAGAGGCTAATATTTCTATGATCAGACTAATCGTGATACCTCTTGAGAAGGATTATTAGATAATGCTGTGTACTTGGGTCAACTTGTCTTAATTGTTTATTTGATAACTTGGGTAGGTGGTGACAACGTGAATATGACTTGGACATAGTTTACTAGTCGATGAATATTAAATGTAAGATCCCTTTATGCAATATGAATTGAATTGTACTTGGTTGTGATTGAACCCTTATGTGAATAAGGTGACTTATGTGACTACTTGAACTGCCTAGAATAGGATCTATTTGAGAGTCAACTTGATGTTTATTTCTGTTACGTATCTTCCATCGTTGTCAGCCTATGATACCTACGGGGGTACGTTGTGTACTCATTCTATACTTGTTGCATTCTTTCAGATGCAAAAACAACGTCTTCCTCCAGTTCAGGACCTCGGGGTTGAGTCTGAGCTAGTGGATTTCTAGACTTCAGGGTGAGGATATTTCCTTCCAGCATACCCTTGGAGGCTCCTATCTTACTTATGTCTTTTTTATTTTCTTGAGAGACATATTCAAACTATTAGACTTGTTTCTTTTCCCATATGACTCATGTATTTGGTTTACGACTCTTGTATTATTGACCAAATTCTCGGGGATTTTGTATTGATGATTATCAGATGTATTTTTCGCATTTGTATTATGGTTAGACAATTTTATTAAGTATTTTATTAGTTCCACATTATTTCTTTAATTATGTTGTTAATTGGGGAGTGGTTCGCCTATCGGTAGAACAGTGTAGGTGCCACCGCGATTCCTAAAAAACGATCGTGACACTTAGTCACATTAAACCCAAATTTCCGTAAAATTATGAATGTAACTTGCAATAGCTTTTTCTGACTTTTGTTCTACATATTACTTGCCTTCAAAACTTATTATACGAATATTATATGATTCATATACCTTAAAACACGACCTCCTGATCATATTAAATACCCCTAGTTTTACCCCCAAATTACAGGTCATAACATCTTTGATTCGTTTAACCTCTATCCCTCATGATAATTCCTTAACACTTGTTTTAACCCATAATTATCTTTGTAAAGGTCCTTAACCTCTCCGGCTCATATTGATTCACATACGATGCATTCTATCATGAAAGTATGGTGTGTTACATCATTCCCCCCTTAGGAACCTTCGTCCTCGAATGTAAAGGTGCCTGATAGGAGAAACTAGCTCTAAAAAAGTTCTTAAAAATTTCGGCAGTGTATCCTTTGTTAATTGGACTATCCCAAACCTGTCAAGTAGCCAAAAAACATACCATATGCCTCACAGGGCCACAAATAAGTAGTAGTATCTCATTGCTCTTGAAAATGATATAACACCTCATCTCAGAGTATCACCCTCTATCTAAAATGAGCGAGGCTTCTTAGATTTTATTTCCTCTTCGGCTCCCTACATCATTTCTTGTGAGATACCGAGGTATACACATTTGAGTAGAATCTTCGAACTGAGATAAATGAGGATATTTGAACCCGTTTCTCCTTACGCTTCTTATGTAATTCCTTTCACATTCTTATAGCGCCATAAGATTTCATGGGGGTTACATTTCTTGGTCCCCCTCTTTATACCATATATTCTCTACTACTTGCATATCGTCTATTTGCACTACCCGGGGGGGGGGGGGACCTTCAATGGATCTCTTCCATATAGAGACATGGAAACTGGGTGAGCGGATCCTAATTCCAGGGGAAACTCTAATTCATATGTCGTTTGGTTTGTATTTCGAATATTTCAATATGAATCTTTATATCTTAGTCAACTTATCGTACCATCTCATTACATCGTTCATAGGCAAGATTTTCAAAAACACCCCCATCATTGAATTGAAATTTTTAAATCTCGTTGTCGCGTGTCTAAATACAATTCTTTGTTTGATATACTAAATTAGGCCCAAACAATTCTGTCTTTCAAACTATCTTAGGGACAATGTGCACTTTTTACCACTCTTCACAGGAAGCTACTCTGCCAGGCTTAAAATGTATTCTTCGTGATCCTGATATTGTTGTTATACACGAACTCAATAAGCTGTAATTGATTATCTTATCCTTCTGTGAAGTATGACACCTTTGTTCGTGACATATCTTTGGTTCCGCTCAACCACCTGTCTATGGGTGAAAGGTTGTCCTATAATTAACTTATGTTCTCGGGTTTCTTTGAGAGGACCTTCATAAGTTAAACATAATCAGGGCGGAAACATTATGCACCCGCACTACCTCCTGTACCTTTCCGTTTTACATACCTTTGATAATTTATCCAGTAGTAAGTATAATCATCCATACCTGTAACTATTTTCATATTAACCATTCCTCATTTCCATGTCGAGTTTACCATATTCTGTGTCAATCCATTGGATTTTTGATGTTCTATCTCGACTTGTTGAGAATTCGGACATTGAGCCACGAACTCTACGATGTTCCTTTCATATCGTCTGACCAACTTAGTTCTTTAGTATTATAATATACCTTCGATATTCTGGGATGAATGGAATAGTGTGAATAATGGACCTCCGTCCTAGTCTTATCTTATAATCCTATAACACTCGGGACACGTAACGACTCTGATATACTAAGACCTCTCCTTCAATAAACTCAAAAGTTATGATCTTCTTTTGCTAAATACCTCATCTGATTTTTCCTAAAATGGAACTATTTCATTGACATTCCTTTCTCCTTGGTTATAAGAAGAGCCTCTACTATATTCTAGACTACTACAACCCCATCGTTCCAGTCTACTAGGCGGATTCCCAAACCCGCTAATTAGTGAAGACCACTAGCCAACTCTTTTCTTTCTGGATTGCTCATTTATCAATCACCCGTGGCTTTACGGCTAAACACTTTTGCTACAATAATAGGCATGTTATCTTCACTCATGTTTAAACAAGCCATCCTATATGAAAGGATACTCCTCCTTATCCTTGTCGTTGCCATTAGTTGCCAACTCCTTATTTTGGCTTATTTTTATTACACCTTACTTGCTACTCTGTTCTAACTCTGACACATTCTAGATCTCTCATACATATATAATTTTAACATCATTGTTGATTCCTGTCCTTGTGTTATAATACATGGTAAATAATAAATTCTGAACGTATTTTCTCTTCGGTTGTACTCATAACGTAGAAGAAGTTGACTTTATCTAACGTCTCATCCTCATACTAACTCTTACTATTCCCATCATTTTCTTATTTGTAAGTTTCATCCAAAGTCTTACCTTCAATATTGACTTTATATTCATAACTGAATGTTTTCTACTAGCTTCCTTGTCATTGCTGCCATCTAGGACATTTCTCGAGGTTGTAATGTAGTAGTGGTAAACTAATTTTGGAGCAATTATGCCATTTGGATGTTTCCCCGTCTTGTCTTTAACTTCATGTATAGCCGTAACTAGGTTCTTCTCTAGTTCCGTGTCGTTTACTCAACAGATTTACCTTCACATCTCAATTCCAAATATTTACTTTGGAAGTCATATTTCCAACTTTGACTCCTTCTTCAGACTAACGTCCCCAGGTATAATGTATCCGACTACGCTCATCGTCAATTGGTAAATCAATGTTGTCTCATCTCCATATCGCTTGCATTCGCGCTTTACTTTAATATTTTCTTCTAATCCTTTATATCACAATCCTTCCATCCTTTTCGTTATTACACAAGGCGCGCTTTTGACTTAGTTCTTTACCATCTCATCTTTCCCCTGGAAATAATTCAATACTCTTCACTTGAAATCCTGTTTGTCCTTCCGTCTTTCATAGATTTGTATTCCTAGCAGCTTACAATTGATCTTGGAGTAACCTTTCTTTATCTGAAGCGATTAAAGAGGTCTATATACATAGAGGGTCATATATTCTTGCTGGTATACTTGCTCTTGACGAATATAACTTTGGTTCACGTGTCTTGTTAAGGAGTTCTTTGTAAATTCTTTCAAGGTTCGTTTTCAACTAATCACCTTCCTCCTTCTACTCATTCGCTCATTCTAGTACTGCAATGCTAGCTAGTGTGAGAGTCCTTCACATCTCTAATCGGTGTCTTAGTTATGATTCATCTTAAGTCGTCCTCCAACATCGGTGTCTCTCGTTTATATGGTTAAATTGACCTTCGTATAATTCCCATTAAGATTATTAATTAACCCTTGATGAAAACGTGGCCTACATTACGTTGTAGCCTCAAAGCTCATTTATTCCGTATATTTTCTTGCCTATGAATCTTATCGTACTTCCATATGTTAACTTACATCTTCTAATGGTCTCCCTCATTTCATACTTGTCGCTTTCTCGGTTTTCTTTATACTTACTTTTCATAACATTCCATTTCTTATCTATTTCAGAGTAATCCCAACAAAACATCCTTGATTCTTGACTTCCCTTACTCTGACTGGCCCCATTCTTTTGTCGTCTGATATTGCTTTACATTTTTAATAACCCCATAAGTTGTAAAACATCCTCAATGGTATCTTTCACATCCTGCGCTTACTTCCCATTTTTAATACACTTGCATATACTACGATTTACTCATAAGAATCATAAATTATCCATATGTGCTTCCCCGTACACTCGGTAACATTCTACTAGTCAGCATAAACATTATAAAAGAAAATTGGACCGTGTATCTGTCACAATCTCAATGATGGTTCGTAACTCACTAACTTGATAGGATGTAAATACAACTCTTAATTATTGTTCAAACATAAGATATCTACCCTGGTCTTTATTTTATATTTGTAACTTATTTCTATTGGAATGCCATGAACCCTCGTATTACGTTAGAATTCAAACTCTATAATCAAAATATTAGTAATATAGAACATACAATACCTTTCCACTAACTCATAAAAGATGAATGTCTTATAGAATACCATTTACCTACCTGTGTCTAGAAAGTAAACTCAAACAACACTAGAGCCCAATGCTCTATCTCCACTCCTATCTTGGTCTTTACGACTAAGCTCTGGACATATCCATATCCTCTGGCTCTTTCTACCACACCAAACATAACCCCTCATATTTGCACGACATGGTCCGGCATGCGCCCGATCGCACTAACGACATAATGGCTGGGGCAACTCCACTCTACATGTACTAACATGATCCTGACATACTGATGTTTGTGAGCCCTTCCTCGGCCTTACCTAAGAGCTCAGATCATGCACAAATCACTTTCCAAACCTAGTATGTCGCAAACCACCACCACTATATACCCCTCTATAATCACCAACTATCCTAGCCCTTTTGGTCTATTCAATAGCCTCATCGAGATCATATCTTGTAAATAATAACATGCCTCGCTCCATGGTCTCCTAAGGCTGTGAACTTCCTGATCATTCAAGGGATTTATCTCTATCAGGTGCTCTCAGGTGACGCCAAGCCCGTGAGGCAACCAACTGCATCAGTACCTGCATCACTCTTCTCACATCCCGATCAGACGGAGCCGGTGGTTGAACTAGTAAAGCTGAAGATAATGGAGCTTCTCTAAGCTCCTCTAGTATTGGAATAATCGAGGCTATTTGAAGAAGTGACTCACTCTGGGCCTCAGATGGGTTTGTCTCAATAGAGGGCGTACCTCTCACACCCTCGTCCAATCCTGCATTATCATCCCGTCTAGCTGTAGCAATTCTAGAAAAATACATATCTGTCGCAAACATTAGAGTCGACTTCCTATAACTCTGATCTATAGCATGATCTAGAATATAAAAGAAAGGTAGCCATCCTAAATATTCTGCAACCTCCTGTTTATAAGTGTGGTGCACAACACACCCATAAATAGGACTCTACTAGACATGGTTTATAGACTCACTGGGATAGAACTACTCTGTTACCAAGTTTGTCATACCCCAAACTGGAGGGGTACGACGAGCACTCGAGCCTACTTTACCAAGCTCCAACATAACGCATATCCATAACCATGCTATCATGTGTAAATAGGCCGAAATGGCTGCCATGACATAATCTGATTAAAACATGAAAGAATACTCGACAAAGGATGACCTAAAATTATGTACAAGCTTATATACATGAGACATACGGGCTTACAAGGCCTCCATGACAATCTATACACATAACATCTATCTACAAGCCTATAAGGAGTACATAAACATCATAAGTTTGGGATAGGGCCCCGCCATACCTATGGACATATATACATAAGCATACCGACTCAAAAGGTAACTCCGGAGCAAGTGGAGTGAACCATCACCTTCCGCTGAGCTGATAACCTACTGAGGAGGATCGTCAACCTATCTATCGGGACTCATGCATGAAATGCAGCGTCCCCAGACAAAAGGGACATTAGTACGATTAAAATACCGAGTATATAAGGCAGATAACGATATAAATAAAGTCATCAATGTAACAAAGGAATAAGAAACTCAACCTAGGCACTGTATTGCCACTGAGGGCCATGATATGCACGGTTTCATTTAAACATACACACGCACACACACAAACACACACACACACACACACACACACACACACACACACACACACACATATATATATATATATATATATATATATATATATATATATATATATAAGGCATAATACATACTATGGGGCTACATCATCATCATCAAGCTGCTCTTTAGGGCTAACATCATCATAACGTACCCAACTGCAGTGGTGTGCATAATGGGTGATGTACCCGGCCGACTATAGCGCGGCTTGGTGTAAAAAAATAGATACATATATATAAGGCATGATAGACTCATGGAATAACATTCTGAACCTTCAAAATGATGTAAGGTCAGTAAACCTCTGAATATGTTATATGAGCTAACTCGTAAATATATAAAGTCATAAGAAATAGAAAATATCATCAACATATGCCTAATATGAGAATCCAAGAATCAGAACATAAACATGATCATATACTTTTCATTGGAATGAAGAGCTTGCACATTTTCTAGTTACTAAGAATAGAACCTTATTGGTACGACATTCATTTATGTTACATTTTTTGAAATCATTCCAAAAGAAGGAAAGAAGGTGCCTCAACATACCTTTGTTGTTTACTTAATGACTAATCGTATAACTTCCCGTAGCACTTCAATCTACATCAAGACAACATAACCTATGGTTAATGTCATGAAAGAACTTAAAACACATTTCTAAGCTAGTAACTCTCTTATAGAAAATTAGGTAGCACTTCCCTTATATTTCCTTACTTTTCCGAATTCAAAACAACACGAAACAACAACATTAACAATATCAATAACCAATACCATCCATTCATCACCTCAATAACATAAGAACAACTTCAACAAGTCAATCAAAAGTACAACGAGCAGCAAGCTCAGTTTATGATTAACAAATATATGGCTTTAAACCCCTTTTCCCTACAACACTTGCTAACATCAACCACCACAACATACTCAGTTTATTCCATGAATTTATAGCCACAAAATACCACAAGAGGGTGTCACGACCCCTTTTAAGGAATCATGGTGGCACCTAAACTATTCCCACTGGTAGGAGAACCACTCCAAAATCATTAACATGTTATAAGAAAGAAGTGCGAAAATAACAACATACTTAAATAAGATGTCTGATCATAATATAAAATACAAAAAGATAAGCTTGAGAGTCATAAGTACAACCCCTAAAATCTGGTAAACAATATAAGATCTCTAATTGACAATACATAAGCCAATGAAATGAAATGTAGTCTACTAGTCTGAACATGTCTCTAGAATACAAATAAAGACAAGGGAAGAGATATAAGCGTCCAAGGCATGCCAGAAGGTAGCATCCTCACCCTGAATACTAATAATCAACCGATTTGAACTCAAAATCGAGGTCTCGAACTGGTAGAAGAATATGTATCTGCATCCAAAAAGAAGGCAACAAATGTAGTATGAGTACACAATGTACCCCCGTAGGAATCATAGACCAACAACAATGAAAGATATGCAAAAAGATATAAATATCAAGTTGATACCAAATAATCTTATACTAAATAGTTTAATAACCCAAATAAGTCACATTGTCCACATAATAGTTCACTGAACCAACAAGGCACTTGTTCATACAAGAATCCATATTCATATAAGTTACGCCACTTTAGAAGAGTTCAATGACAATATCTCAAGTATAACAATGATCAAATTAACAACCGTTCTTTACTCAAGAATTCAACCAAGTCATCAATAACTAGTCCAACACTTAATCTATCAACAGATAGTCGATGAAATGCTGTATGTATGATATGTATGCAATGAAGATGTCAGGTACCTTCCATCTCCAGTATACAAGCGTTCAAATTCTATGAACTACACACCCGTAGGGGACCCGCGAAGTCCATATACTCCTCCAAAATTTCTCAACAGAGCCCATCTCTTGGTTGTAATAATTGTTGCATGTGTGCAACTCATTCCCCCGCGTATAATCATTCGTTGTAGCGTGCAACCCGAGCCATCCGTAATGTTATTATCATCTCAATGTTGCCAATAATCTCATAAGTATTCTTTCTATTCCGGTATTTTGGACCCACAATATTTCCATACCACCCTCATATTAATATCATCAAAACGATGAGTATATGAATGCAAATAACAATACAAGGCAAGAAATGAGGATGTATAAGATGCAATAAAATGTATAAGAGATGAATATCACATGCTTTCAAGAAGTCAACAACACGTAATCCAAGTACAATCTGGATATCATATCGAAAGCATATGTGATGAATAAACACAACAATATCAAATATGATGACGAACCCACATAATGGCGACAAGCCCAACCAATACTAGTCGGAATCAACTTAAGATTGATTCCCCAAATCACCCATCATCACAGTTCAACACCGGTTCCCACCCAAACATTTATCACAACCGTTTGGAGGGGATCCCCAAACACGCCCAATACCTCTTAACATTTATAACCAATTACGTACTTCTATCAGAGTCTAATAAGAATAAACTGTAGCTTACCTCAGAGCCGATCAAGTGACACGTGCAATCAACTCTCCATGCTGCCTTGACCTTTCGGAGCACCTCGTGGTGATCATACTCTAACACGCATAGACTATACTTTAATATTAAGCAAATACATAACACAAGGACTTAGTCCTTCAAACATACCAAATACACCCAAAACCAACTGTCGCGCCCGATTTTGACCTGCGGGCTTCGCGACGCGATGGCGTCGATTCCCTCCGGATGGATTAAAAATTGCTTGCTTGAGGAGTCGCCACCTAATTATTCTAAGGTGAATTAGGGCACCTGAATGCTAACTAAATGCTGCAAAATAACTCCGATTTTATGGTCTACGAAACTAATGAGATTCTAGGTAAGGGTTCTTTATTATCTTAAAGGGAAAGGGTTAGGCATCCTTTAAGATCCGCTAACTTGCGGTTATCCGATCAAATTCAGGTTAATTGTTATGCTAAGAAAAATACATGTTTTTACAAATATAAAAATAATGTTACAAGATGTTAATAAAATGATGCATTTTGTACAAGTATGCATTTGTATGGCATTAATATACATGTAAAGCTGAAAAAAGTATAAATATGCATTTGTATGAAAATTGATAGAAATACATGCAATGTAAATTGTATGGGTGACGAGCCTAAAAATAGATAACCTAGCGATGGGTTTCCAATTTTAGACTACCCTATCAATTAATTCTATCTATTCTAAATATTTCAATAATTTCACGAGTACAATAATATTACAATACATAATGAAATAGAGCTGAATTAAAGAATGTAAAAAAAAAGCAACAATAAAATAAATAATCTCCAAGGGGTATTCGCCTTCTTTGACTTTATCCCTTGCAAGCTGTCAAGAATAAACGGTTAGAAACAATTGAATATACATAACTTCGAATCCGTATCCAAAACAATAAATGTTTTGATTACGGAGGGCTCAGACTTAAATTTTGAAAAGATCATTCCAATCACGTCGTGGCTGCGAACATATGACTCGTTGGTCATTTTAGTTGCCTTGCCTATCGAACATGTTGGTCTCTCGGGTGAAAAAGATTTAAGTTTCATCCTTGCTCAGAAGTTTTATTTTCCGTCTTTACAACTGTGGAGGCCTAAAAAATCGACGGATATTTTTTCAGCAATTTACACATTTTTGATGCGCTCAAGGAGGTCGGGCCAAGAGAGGGATAGTGCGTGTACGCACTCAGAAAGGGTATAGGCATAAGATGTGGTTGTTAAAAAAATAGGCTTCAGGCTCAAAGGGGAAATGCTACGGATAATGTTATTTGGTAAGCTGGAAAGGATCAAACGAATCAAAGAAAGCCTACGATCCTTTCCTATACCAAGTGTTACTCAGGATTTCGCCTCAACAAACATTCGAGCCAAGTTCTAGATCACAATGCAATGCAATTGAACTTATTCTAAAACTCACCACACAATGCATATGAAACGATGAGGTTTGCTTCGTTCATACCTTGGAAGCATGCAAAACGATTTCTAAGCGTCAACACAGGCGTGAATAAGAGGTACCAGAAGAATCTATGGTTTACCACGAAATCAGTCTTCTCCGCTTGTTCTTTCCTATGCACACTCTTAACTGTGTTGGTATCAACCAAGTCCATCAATGATTCTTAGAAAATATATATATATATTTTGTATTTTTTTTTGTTTTGTTTTGTTTTTTTTTTGTTTTGTTTTGTTTTTTTTTTGTTTTTGAATAAAGGGTACCGAACCCCCAAATAGGGCTGCCTACGTATCTCATCTTTGACGAGAATCAGGTGTGCGTAGTTCGTGCAGAAAGTATATATAAAATGTAAAAAAAAATTCATCCAAAATAGGATAGTAAGTAAAATTGTATGCACTAAAAAAGTGATTGTCCATACTAGGATAATGTAATGAAAAAAATAATTATCCACAATAGGATGTAATGAAAAAATATTGTCCATTAGGGTGTAATGAATTTTTTTTTTTGATAAACCAGAAGCATTTTTTTCAATTTTTTTTTTTTGATTTGATTTGATTTGATTTTTTTTTTTTTAGGGGTTTGGGTTGGAGTATTGGGTAGAAATTATTTTGGGTAGGGAAATAAAAAGTGGGTTGTGAGTTTAAAAATATAAAAGGGGATTTTATTATATAAAAAGAAAGCTTTGCAAAATTTATAAATTGTAAAGATGATAATATGATAAAATATAATATTTGCGAAATGCTTGGTGCTAAAAATAAAAAATAAAAATGCGATGCCGTTTTGTCAAAATAAAATAACATATAATATTAGAATAAAAGTACGATTATGATATAAAAATGCAAATGACAATAAAAAATGCAACTAATAATAATAATAATGATATATATACATATATATGCCTATATTTTAAAATTGTTTTAAAGTGTCAAAAATATTAAAAATTGCAAATAAAATCATAAAAGATGGGACAAAATTGGGTGTCAACACCAACCACAGCCCACGGTGTCAAAATCCAAACTTTATTAGTCAAAAAGCTTTAAAATATGCTAACATATCCTTAAGTTAATATGAAATCTAACCTCAATTGAACCCTCAATTGCATAATCTAAGAAAAACCCCAATTTACAAATCCTAAATTTCCCCAAATTGAAAAGGGTTTCCATATTCGAATTAAACCTACAATATGATCATCTATCATAAATCAATACTTAGTCACAACATTATGGTAAACTAACTCATATTACACCCCTAATCAAAGTTTTAAGCCTCTTATTCTACCATGGAAGCTTACGAACCCATCC
The DNA here is from genome assembly GCA_034509755.1 of Anisodus tanguticus. Classification (NCBI taxonomy): domain Eukaryota; kingdom Viridiplantae; phylum Streptophyta; class Magnoliopsida; order Solanales; family Solanaceae; genus Anisodus; species Anisodus tanguticus. Next base: position 22,193,744 of record CM067540.1, read on the forward strand.
TACCAAAATAAGGATTAAACTAAGATTAGGAACCTCAAAAACATGGTATGAAATCAAAAAAAGGGTGAATAATTTACCTCCCAAGAAGAACTTAAGCTCAACTTCAGAATTTTCCCCTTAACAAGCTTAAATACTGAGATAAGATGATTTGGGAAAGTGAATTCAAGATAGGGAGCTGCTGAGGCAGAATCACTTGACACCTCACCCAGCGCAGAAGCGAAAACCATCTGCAGAGGCGCCTCCACCTCTGTGAGGAAAAATCCACAGGGGCAGAAACTCAACAATCATCAGGACCCACTTTTGTGAGCCAACCTCCGCATAGGTAGACACGCAGGAGCGGAAAACTAACCCACTGGGGCGGACACCAAACACCAATAATATGGAATTTTCCCCAAACTTTCACCAAACACTTGAAACACTTCCGAGACCCCCTGGACATAAACCAGACATGTTCTGCAAGGTAAAATGTGCTACAAACTCACTCACGCCCTCATATTCCTCATTTAACTGAGCTAAGACATACTGTTATAAATATCTCCCAACAAAACCAAATATCACAATTTCACAAATAAGGCCACAAAGTACATCCGATTGCTTCGGGAAGCGAACCACTGACTCGATTAAGTCATATATGACCCTTCGGAACTACTAGAAGTGACAAAACCTAGAAATAAACCCACATACTCGAAAGTAAATTTTGAGTCAAACTAATCAACTCAAAGATTCATATTTTGGATTTTTCATCTGAAAATCACATAAATGAACCTCGGGCTCCGTACCACCCATCCCTGCACATCACAAACCTCAATCAAAGTCTACGGGAAGGGTAAAATAGTTAAATACAGGTTTTCTAGATAGAATGACCGAACAGATTGTTACAGGGGGTTTGCAAAATAGTTCAACAAACAATGACGACAAACCTATGATTTTCGACCTTTATCTTACGGGTTTTCAATCATACGAGCTAGACATAACTCCTACAAGATTAAATACATGAAGGAGAAGTTAAATCTTACCTTAAACAACCAATAAAGCTTCAAATATGAGGATACATAAATTTGTGGTAACCTTTAAATCAACCACAACAAAGAGAAACTATGATCTACTAGCACCACAAAATTCCTGATTTTCAATTTGCATTGTTTGCCTTTAGATTTACCCTTGAATCATGTAAGAACTCTTAGAGAACCTTTAGGGGTGGTGTAGAATATGTCTTGGTCGGAAAATGACCAAAAATGAGCTTTTAATAAACTCTAAACCGTCCAAAGGTCGGCCAACTCCTCAAGTGGGTCCCAAATGAGCTTCTTTCGTAGTGTCACAAAAACATGAATATCTCTCTACTCCGATGTTGTATAGATGAAAAATTTAATGCATTGGAAACTAGACTCATAGACCTTAAATTTAGTAGGTGGACCACTCCGTAATTCAAAGTATATTGGGGGAAAAGCTTAGTCACATTAGACCCAAAATTCAGTAAAATTTTGAACGTAACTTGCGATAATTTTTTCGACTTCTGTTTTACAAATTGCTTGCCTTCAAAACTTATCATACGAATACTACATGATTCAAATATCTTAAATACGACCTCCTTAGCATATTAAACACCCCTAGTTTTACCCTGAAATTATGGGCTATAACATCTTTAATTCGTTTAACCTCTAACCTTCACGATAATTCCTTAACACTTGTTTTAACCCATAATTATCTTTGTAAAGGTAGTTAACCTCTTCGGTTCATATTGATTCACATACGATGTATTCTAACATGAAAGTATGGGGTGTTACATGTATCCAATAAAGAAGTACATAAATAGTTTATTGTTAGCTATGCCGGTTGAATAAAGAACTAAATCAGAATCCAGAATAATACCTGAGGCTATGTACATAAGAGCCTCCAGTTTATCTTTGAGAAGAAGTAGCTAAATTTTGGATGAGATTCCCTATTAATAGCAAAAGCATCCTCTGGGATGAATCACGATAGTATAGAGGTACACATGTCCTCTTAAAGAGAGACAATATGATATAGTTAAGTATGGTCCTCCTCAAGAGGAAAATGACTCAGAACTTAGACTACAATGAAAGTATGGTCCTCCTCCACTCTTATAAGAAATAAGACTTTATATGAGTGATGGTCGATAGACTTACAAAGTTAACCCATTTTTTGTTAAATAGAGCCATTCACACAACCACGGATTATGCAGAGTTGGTATTAAGGAGACCATACGATTTCATGACATTGTAATTTCCATTACCTCATATGAGAGAGCTCGGTTTATAGCAAACTTCTGGAAACCATTCCAGAAAGTTTTTGGGGAACAATTGATCCATAGTACAACTTTTTACCCCAGACAAATACATGATTCAGACACTCGAGGGTATGATACAATCATATATACTAGACTTTAAAGGATGTTGGGATGATCAATTACCCATTGTTGATTTTACAAATAATAAAGCGTTATCATTCTAATATCAAGATGGCTCCTTGTGAGGCCTTGTATGATTAGAAGCGTAGATCCCCATCGGTTGGTTTGACGTGAGAGGATCAAAGTTATTTAGACATGTTCTAGTTCACCAGTCTATAGAGGAAATAAAGATTATTCAAGAGCGGGTGTTGAGAAGACTATAGTACTCAAAAATAATATACTGATGTGTCACGATAAGATTTAGACTTTTATAATTGATGACTGGGTGTTCCTGAAAGTATCGCCTATGAAAGGTGTAATGAGATTTGGTAAGAAAGGAAAGCTTAGACCAAGGTATGTTGGGCCATTAAAAATTATTTAAAGAATAGGCCAAGTATCCTATGAGTTGAAATTGACTTCAGAATTAGAGTGTGTGCATCCAGTCTTCCATGTATCCTTGTGATAGAAGAGTATTAGAGATTCCTCCAAAGTGGTATCAGTTAATGACGTTTAGTTCACTAAGGACTTGTCCTATGATGAGGTCGCGTTTGCTATACTTGATAGACATGTCCGTAAGTTATGAACCAAAGAAGTAGTGTCTATGAAAGTTCTATGAAAAGGTAAAGACGTTGAAAACATGATGTGCGTAGTCAAGGAGTAGATGAAATCTAATACCCTCGCTTGTTCAAGATAGAAGGTTCACGATGATTACAACATAATTGATTCCATGTTTTCCTTTAGCCATGTTATATAGAGTTTAGACTAATCCTATGTTATATTCAGACAATGTGTAGGGTCGAGACGCAATAGCATCACAGGAGACATAGTTACTTATACTTGAGGTGAGTTTATGTTAATTGTTGTGAGAGGCCTGAGATACGATTAATGTTGTTTATGTATCCCCGTGTGGTATTATATTGGTATTTTGGCTACTTGATATGTTTTTGAGTAGTCACACTTATAGAGGAAACTTTGTCAAAATATTTAGAATCATTTAGAGATAATACCCCTCTATACACGCCTCCACATTTGAGGACAAATGTTTCTAAGGGGGGAAGAATGTTACACCCTATATGTTTGCCCTAGTATGTGTCATAAGTAAAGTAACATAAGCCCGGTGAGGCTATGTTTGGATGACAATGAGTTTAAGCAAGTGTTATGTAAGTTTCATAAGAGTTCAGGGTTAAATGCATCAAAGAAATCAAGTTTTTCGGAAGTCGGCTAACATTAGGTCATTTCACAAGTTGTGAAAGTGATTCACGACCTGTAGATTGGTGGAAGCCCCACCGTAGATCCTTGGTAGAAGCTAGAATTTTTTTGGCCATTTCACGGTGGCTATCTATGGACCCTGCCACTATTTCATAGTGGCAAAGCCATCATAAAATAGATCTATAGGGTGTGAAATCCACAGTAAAAGTTGAGGCAATGGAAGCTTATCCATCTATATTAAAGTGGTGAAGCCTCTCCTTACTTTATTTTCTCAACCAAATAGACCCAAATACTCTCTAAACTCTCTCTAAGAGTTCTCATGGGGTTCCTAAGCGAATCCCAAGGTGGGATACGTAAATCAAGTGCTGAGAAGATTGTGGTGCCTGTTAGATTGTTCTCTTTCATTTTGTGGGTGTTGTGGAGGATTCCTTGAAGTGAAGAAAGCTCAACCTCGAGCTTCCTTGATGTTTGAGGTAATATTTCACCTCTCGTTCATGTTGTTATACTTGTAGAAGCCATGACTAAGTTGTAATATTGAGAACCCGTGTAGTAAAGGTCCGAAGTCGTGTTTTTGTTATTATTTATTGTTGTAATATTTTGAGGTGTGTTCATGGCCTTATGTGGCTAGGAAATTATGAAGATGACTATGTATATAGTTTTGGTTGTGCTAAGAGTGTTCTAAAGGGAATATAACTGATAGATAAGTATTGGTGATTATTATAAGAATGAGCTTGGCGCTCGATGTATTGTATATCAGTTTTCCCTTAGCTTTATAATAGTATGATTGTATATTGAAGTATCGTACAGGTTGCGTGCATTTTGTCGATGAGTAGATCGATAAAAGGTATGTAATGGCTATCCCTTTTTTCTATGGCATGATTTCATGCCTAAAATGGTACACATATGAGTTGTTCAAAGAAGTATTCATAGCGAGTTCATGTCTCTTATTGAAACATCACACAAACGCTATTGTTTGTCCCTTGTCGGGAGTACTTTTCTTTCCTCAGAGCTTATTACCTCACTAGGTGAGTGTGTATAGATCTTGCGAACATAGTCCATGGTTGACGATATCTGATATCTTAGCTATCCCTTGTTGAAACACACATTCAGTTCATACTGGTTTTACATAGAAAAGAAGAGTAGAGAGTTTATATATACAGTTATACAAAATTACTGTTATATATAGAGATAGCCTGGCATATTGCTGGTGATATACCTGACTTATTGGCTGGTGAGATGCCCGATCTATTAGCTGGTGAGATGTCCGACCTATTGACTGGTGAGATATATATATATAGCCTTATATGTGGCCAGCTTGCTATACTATTCCATTACGTAAGAGGTGAGTTAGAGAAGGTAAGTGCACCCTAGAGTATTCTTGATTTTTAGATATGTTCAGTGGCTATGCTTATAATTTTAGTTTCAGCTTTCAGTTATTTTATTTCCTTACATACCAACATATTATATTCATACTAACGTCCCTTTTTCCGGGGGCGTTGCATTTCATGAGTGCAGGCCTGGAGAGACAAATAGATAGGCCTCCTCAGTAGGTGATACAAAGATCAGCTTGATTGGTAAGCTCCATGTCATTCAGAGTTTTCAGGTCAAGAAGTCGCTGGTCAAGAAGTGTTTTTGGAGTTTTCAGGGTGAGATGGTCAAGAAGTCGCTGGTCAAGAAGTCGCTGGTCAAGAAGTGTTTTTGGAGTTTTCAGGGTGAGCTACTGGTTGTTCCACAGCACCAGACTCCATCTCTAGCTTATTTTTTGAATAGTATTGTAGACTTTGAGACTTGTATTCCACACTTTTAGTAGCTCTTGTACTTATGACGGCAGGGTTTGGGAGGTATATGACTTAGTTTTCATATATTATGAGTATTGAGACTGTTAAATATACATAATATACACATGAAAGAAATAATCCCTCGATTATTTTCATTGATTGAAAGGCTATATATACAAGTTACATATTTCCATAATAGGAGAATCCTATTCCTATTCTACTCCTAAATCCTTATTCTACTTGGATACTAACTATACATTTATGGTAATACAAATATTATGGTAAGTGTACAATACTAATTATATTACAACATTACCTAAACTAGGATACTAAAATACTACTAATCCTACACAGTACAAGGGGAAATCCGAGAGCCACATACATATACACAATATACACGTGTATATTATGTATATTTAACACACCCCCGCAGTCATAGCGGGCGGTTTTCGAAAGCTGTGACTGTCCCTAAAATCTTCAAAAAGGACCGAGGGAAGACCCTTTGTAAAGATGTCGGCAATTTGACACCTTGACGGGACATGGCAGATGCGTACCTAGCCACGAGTAACCTTTTCGTGGACAAAATGAATATCCATCTCGATATGCTTAGTGCGCTGGTGCTGAACCGGATTACCAGTAAGGTAGATGGCACTAATATTATCGCAATAAACCAAGGTTGCTTTCTGAATGGGACAATGAAGCTCCAACAGCAAATTACGTAACCAACATGATTCTGAGACCACATTAGCTACCCCTCGATATTCGGCCTCGGCATTGGATCGGGACAATGTGGACTGACGTTTCGCAGACCATGAGACCAGATTATTGCCGAGAAACATACAATAGCCAAACGTAGACCGTCTGGTGTCCGGACAGCCACTCCAATTAGCATCCGTATACGAGACAAGTTTGGATGTCGATGAGGGATATAAATGCAAACCATACTCACCGAATGATGCGTTTGAGTGCATTCATGTGCTCAACTCTGGGACCATGCATGAACAAGTACACCTGCTAGACAACATACATAATATCTGGCCTCGTGAATGTAAGATAATGAAGGCCCCCTGCAAGACTGCGATAGCGGGTCGGATCCTCGTATGGTACGCCAGCCGCGGCACTAAGCTTGGGCTTAGTATCAACTAGAGTGGAAATGGACTTACAAGATGACATCCCAGCCCGCTCAATGATCTCAACTGCGTACTTCCTTTGAGATAAGAATAACCCACCTGCATGACGAGTGACAGCAATCCCCAAAAAATAACTCAAGGGCCCCAAGTCTTTCATAGCAAACTCAGAGCTGAGCATTGTCATGATAGACTGGCGTAAGGCATCGGAAGAGGCAATCAAAATAATATCATCCACATATAACAGAATATAGGCCAATGATGAGCCACGACGGTAGATGAACAAAGAATTATCCGACCTGCTGTGAGTGAACCCAATAGTCAAAACATAGTCTGCAAACCGCGTATACCAGGCCCGTGGAGACTTCTTAAGCCCATATAAGGACTTCTTCAACAAACAAACATGATGAGGATGTTTGGGATCCCTGAATCCCAAAGGCTGATGCATATAGACTGTTTCCTTGAGATCACCATGTAGGAAAACATTTTTTACATCTAACTGATGAATAGACCATTCTTTCGAAAGAGCCAAGCTAAGCACAATGCGAATGGTAGCTGGCTTGACCACCGGACTAAACGTCTCACCACAATCTATACCAACCTATTGAGTCTTACCATCACCCACAAGTCGCGTCTTATGTCGGGCAAATGAATCATCTGATTATCCTTATGAGCAAAAATCCATATGGACCTGATAATATTAATACCAGATGGATGGGGCACCAACTACCACATCTTATTATCAATAAGAGCATTATATTCATCGGTCATAACAATTTTCCAATTCGGGTCATTTAAGGCAGACACATGATTACAGGGTAAGGGTGATTTAGGGACATTAGAATATAAATTAAAATGTCTTTTTGGTTTAAACACACCCCGTTGACTATGAGTGACCGGTCTATGACTCGAGGAAGAATTGGGCGGATTTCAGGAATTTATAGGGGCTCGGGACGGACTGGCCAGCCGGTAGTGGACCTATTGGCCAACTCGGTAAACAGACACATGAACTGGACCAGTTCCAGAATTGGGCTGGACTGGCCCAATCGCTGAAACTGGTCCAGTGATTGTATTGGGAATTGCAGTGTGTGACGGACTAGTGGGACCAGCGGGCAGTAGGCCCTCTGGAGAATTTTAGGTGCGGGAGATGTCCGAAAAATGCTGAATAATATACGAGGATATTTGTTCATCCAAGAAATTATACAAACTAGGCACGGGAGAATGACTTTTAGCAAATGGAAATTGGGATTCATAAAAAATTACATGGCGATTAATGATGATTTTATTGGAGAATAAATCAAAGCATTTGTAGCCACGATGATTAGAAGGAAAACCCAAAAACACACATGGAGTAGACCGGGCCTGAAGTTTGTTAATTGTGGTGGACGGGAATAACGGATAACACAAGCACCCAAAGACCCGAAGATGAGAATATGAAGGAGTCTTATTATATAGAATTTGAAGAGGGGAATAATATGTCAAACCTTTGGAAGGAATTATGTTAAGGAGATATATAGCCATTTGAAGAGCATGATGCCAAAAAGACGGGGGTACGGAAGCGTGAAGCAATAAAGTTCGGACAATGTTATTTATGATACGAATTTTGTGTTCGGCTTTCCCATTTTGTGAAGACGTATGAGGACAAGAAAAAAAAATGATCCCATTATTAGCACAGAATTTCCGAAACACCCCATTGTCATATTCTTTGCCATTATCACACTGAATAATTTTGATTTCTCGTTCGAATTGGGTTCTAATGAATGCACTAAATTTTAAGAATACGAAAAAAACTTGAGATTTTTTCGCTATCGGAAAAGTCCATAAAAACTTAGAATAATCATCCAAAAAGAGAACATAATATCGATGACCCAAAGAACTAAGAATATGAGACGTCCATAAGTCGCTATGAATAATATCAAATGACATTAAAGTATGAGAATTTGAGTCTACAAATGGCAACCTAACAATTTTTCCTAAAGAACAAGACTGAGAATTTAGAGTACTACTCGTACCCTTACATGAAATAAAATTATTTTTATCTAATGACGAAAAAATAGATGATCCCGGATGACCAAGGAGAGCATGCCATAAGGAAGGAGAAAGGCCTGCAAATGCGGATGGCAAGGCTTGACTCGATGGACCGGAACTGGGTGTGAGGATAAAGATCTCCCCTACTATCAGACCTCATGAGAGTACTCCCCGTCTTGAAATCCTTCACAGAGAAACCAAATGGATCAAATTCAATAGAAACAGAATTGTTAGTAGTGAATTTACGGACAGAGACTAAATTTTTAATCAATTTGGGGGCGTGTAGGGTATTTTTCAAGATAAGAGGGGGATGAGGGGGAGACAATGTTTTATGACCATAAACACGAATTGAAACAGAATTGCCATTACCAACAATTATACCGCGAGGGTTGCTCAAATTGGAATAAAACGAGAGCGTACCTGAATCGGATGTCATGTGGGTAGTGGCACCGGTGTCCATATACTAATTTGGGTCCGGAGGATTTAAACCAAGCTTGTGCATTGCGCCTTCGATGTTGGTAGATGTGGGAGCCGCGACGTGATGGGCCTGCGGGGGCCGAGGCCCAAGTACCTCTGCTTGCTGCCTCGGCCCAGAAGACTGGATGTGTGTGGACCAGGTAGAATTGGGCCTGGACTGTTGCTAGGCAGCCCACTGCCAGTGGGGCGAAACTTGACTAGGCCCAAACTGTGGCTGTAGGGCCCACTGCCACTGCATAGGGGCCCAGAACAACTGCTGCTGTTGTTGACCATCGCGAGGACCCCCACCGCCACCACCATTATGCCGGTTGCCACCGCGGTTTTTGCCATTATTTTTCTTATTTCCTCCCTTTTTGCCGCCACCGTTGTTGCGGTTTTGGCCCAAGTTGTTGGAACTGGGAGGATGGACAATGGATTTTGTCATCGTAGCTACAGGACTAGTACCGGTAGCCACCTTTTTAGCCATGCCTGCTTCTTTGAGTGTAAGCATAGAACGAGTTTGATAAAATAGCGAAAGTGGATTGCTTTGACAAAAAAGCGTGCCAACACCACTATAGGCCTCGGAGAGGCCTGAAACCATTTGGAGGACCAAACGGTCATTTGAAACCGGTGCACCAACGTTGCAGAGTTGGTCCGCCAATTCCTTCAATCTTTTGCAGCAGGCCGAAACGTTAGGGAAATATTCCATATTGACGTGGGAGAAATCCTGCTCAAGAGTAACAGCTCTAGAATTCTGATTATCTTGGAATATATCACGTAATCTATCCCAAGTCGCCTGCGCCATAGCGTCAGGTTCAATAATCGTTTGCAAAAGGTCGGTAGAAATTGTGGAATATATCCACTGAAGGACGGTAGCATCAAGAGTCGTCCACAACTTTGGATCATCCTCGCGTTTTGGCACCTCCGTATCCTTAGGAGCCGAGGGGATTATGTGATGGATGACTTGATGCGAGCGTGCGTGAATTTTGAACAGTTCGGCCCACGTCGCATATTGAACGTTTTCTATTTCAAGAATAAGAAGGATGTTATTCTTGATGTTAGAAACTGTAAGGGCAGGATGAAACGTGTTCCGTGATGTAGACATATTGATAGAACAATATGTGATTGAGGGATTTGGAAGAGAAATTGGGTAAGAAACAAGGCACGGAAACCAAGGTTGGAGTCTCGGAAACGGTGCACGAGGAGGAGGATTTTGAGAGAGAAAAATTTAACCTAGACTTCTGATACCATGAAAGAAATAATCCCTCGATTATTTTCATTGATTGAAAGGCTATATATACAAGTTACATATTTCCATAATAGGAGAATCATATTCCTATTCTACTCCTACATCCTTATTTTACTTGGATACTAACTATACATTTATGATAATACAAATATTATGGTAAGTGTACAATACTAATTACATTACAACATTACATAAACTAGGATACTAAAATACTACTAATCCTACATGGTACAAAGGGAAATCCGAGAGCCGCATAGACACAATATACACGTGTATATCATGTGTATATTTAACAGAGACTCTTTCAATGACTTATGTCTTATTCTTACTTTGATATCACTTAATAATTGGCTTAAGTATGTGTAAAATTTTGAGTAGGTGCCCTCACGGCTATTTTGTATATTTAGGCCGTGACAATTATTCATTGAGCAAGCATCACACTCTACACAATCATTTTATAGAGACCACAGTTGCAAGGATTTCATAAAGTAGAGCGTATGGTTGACAGTTTTTGGTGAGACCCGTATTTCTTAGTGTGGGAAGAAGTTTATTTATTTGCTATCATCCTTTTAGAAAGAGTCATTCCGTCAATTAGTTGTGGTAGTGTCATGAGTATTTTTTTCATTATTATAGATTGGTGGCTACTATTACACTTTTGTTTCATATTTTGAAGATGGTTTTACTATTATTATGTTGTGAATGGTTAGTTGATGTAGATTTTGATTTGCTTTGGTTAATACTGATAAGGTTGTGCTGTTGATTCTGAGACACAGTTTTTCTTAAATAGTCTTAAAATAGAAAAACTCTATCCGATTTTTTCTATAAAATACCGCTGAGGCTTGTTGTGGCACTAAATCTTAAGTGTCAGTCATGATCCTAAATTGGACCGTGACATTGTGCTAGGTAGCAATTCAAAGCAAATGGATGAAGTTGTTAAAAAATTAGGCACTGAATTTTTCATGACTGACTTTGGATAACTAATCTTCTTTCTAGGTATTAAAGTAGCTTACTTTCCGAAGGAACCCACTTAACTCAAAGAAAATATGCAAATGATTTGCTCGAAAAGGTAGACATGACTAAAGTCAAGGCAGTACATACAACATTAACTCAATGATTTGAAGGAAGATCTTGGAACTTGTTATATGATTTCTTAGATGCAGATTAGGCAGGTTGTGCAATAAAAAGAAAATCCACTACTAGTTACATCATATATCTGGGAGCAAATTGTGTGACTTGGTCTTCTCAAAAGAAAAATATAGGTGCAAGGTCAAGTGCAGAGGATGAATATAGTGCTTTAGTTGCTAGAACTATTGAGCTCACATAGATAAATTATATTTTGCAAGATATTGAATTATATATCAAGACTGTCCCTACATTACTTTGTGACAATATGAATAAACTGTATATGACTATAAACCAGTGTTGCATGCCATAACTAAGCATGTAGAACTAGATTATCATTTTACTATAGAAAAGACAGCTTAAGGGTAGTTAATCACTCAGTTTGTCATATCCAAAGATCAACTAGCGGACATCACTACTAAGTCTCTAGCAAAGAATGAGTTCAGTTCTTAGAGACAAACAAAGAGTGGTGAACTTACCTCCAACTAGTTTGAGGAAAAGTGTTTAAGATCGTGATAAGATCACTTAGTGATAAAGCTCTTGATTGTAATAAGCTTAGTATTAGAGTTAGTTAGAAGAAATAATTCTATTGTATGAAGTGTTTCTTTTGTATTAGAAGTCTTAGTCTAGTTATGTTAAAAGTATAAATACACCACTGCTTGTACCTGTAAGGATTATTAATGAATACAAAGACTTACGCTTTTTCATAGCATCATACTTCTCAAGGACTACGTCCTGTAGGAGTTTATGTGCATTTTAATATTAAAATAATAATATTAAAGTGCATTATATCTTGTCATGTTAGTGACTATAAATTGACAAGAAATTGGTCATTTATTCATGTAATTATTATGACATGTTTTCCCATTATCTCTTACTAAGTACCCCACTACACATCAAATTACTATCTACTTTCTTTGCTCCAAAAAGGTGGAATCTCCCACCCAAGGAGCCCCCACACCCCGGTCCGACAGGTCTGTGAAGGAGGTAAATCATGGTGACTCAATTGATTTCAAAGGTTAGACCAGTACCACGCTGCGCACAAGGGGCCCTCCTTTATTTCAAGAAGAAACCCCCACACTGCCGCTGACGGGATTCAATCCTTGGTCTTTGCTCCAAATATCCCCCTTGAAACCAATTGAGCTGCCCAAGCGGACGAAACTTGGTAGGGTAAACTTTTTAAAGTGACTGGTCCCACCGCATTACGGCCCCATACCCCAGAAAACCCCACCTCCGGCCTGGCCTTACGGATTAGTATACACCGTTTGGCCCTACGCGTATGGAGGGATTTTTTTGGGGGAACACAGTTCCACTCTCGTTGATCAGAGGACTCGAACACGGAACCTCATACAACAATACCCTAATGTATTGGCCACTGGGCCAAACACTTTGGATTACTATCTACTTTCTTGATATTTACTTGTGGAAGAACTCCTACACCTATATAAAGGATGTTTCTTATTATGTTGTATGGATGAGTAGCGGATGACAAATATTATGTTGTAGATGAAAAAGAACATTGTATTATATTTAATTTGAGGTTGGTGTAGTGAATGAGAGAGTTGAGACAACAAAAAATATTTTAAGTCTTCAACTTATTCACTACAAAAGAGTGTAATTTTATGTTGAAGGAAGATGTTCTATTGGCGGAGCTTTGAACTTCTCAACTAGTTCGAAGTTATTTTAGTCATGCGATGTTATATTCTGGAGGGGAAAAGTCAAGAGTTATACTGCTGGACCGATGAAGATTCTATCGCGGTGAGATTGAGTCTCCTTAAAGAGGGCGAGAAATCTGCGCCTTATCCCGAAGGATATTTGTTTATTTATGCTTCATTTTTTTATTTTAAATTGTAATTTATTGTATTTTACCAATAATTTTATGGAGAATGAATTTTCTTACAATTTGAAAAATTATGAATATCAAGGTAGGACATCTCAACATCAGTCTGCTTAACGTGATTACATCTTTTCAAGATATGAATGGATAAAATAGTTTTCTACTTGCTCAATTCTAGCAGATGAAAGGTAAAAAAACTTTCTACCTATTATTTTTCATGTATCAGGTGATACTACTTTTCATGAACATAAATTTGTATTTAAATTCTCGAAACAGTGGGAGTTCTTGAAATGAAAAAAATATTCATCATAAAAATGTGATTTCTGCATCTTATAAAATGCTTTAAAAAGAGTGTTATAAGTACATTTATCATAAGTCTTGGAATAATTCACATGTTATTATTTGCATATAATTTGATGATTTTTGGCTCTAACATGGGTGTTATCAAAGAAACTATTTGAAAGAAATAATCCCTTGATTATTTTCATTAATTGAAAGGCTATATATACAAGTTAAATAATAGGAGAATCCTATTCCTATTCTATTCTTAAAACCTTATTCTATACATTTATGGTAATACACTAATTATTGTAATATAATACTAATTATATTACAACCTTACCTAGACTAGGATACTAAAATATTTACCATAAATTACACATAATAATCAGCCCATCCGAGGGCCAATCCGTGAGCCTAGCCGAGACCTAATATACACATGTATATTATGTGTATATTGTGTATATTTAACACACCCCCGCAGTCATAGCGGGCGGTCTTCGAATGCTGAGTCTGTCCCTAAAATCTTCAAAAAGGACTGAGGGAAGACCCTTTGTAAAGATGCCGGCAATTTGATATCTCAACGGGACATGGCATACGCGAACTTGACCACGGACAACCTTTTCACGGACAAAGTGAATGTCCATCTCGATATGTTTAGTGCGTTGGTGCTGAATAGTATTACCAGAAAGGTAGATGGCACTAATATTATCGCAATATACCATGGTTGACTTCTAAATGGGACAATGAAGCTCCAAAAGCAAATTACGTAACCAACATGATTCTGAGACCACATTGGCTACCCCTCTATATTCAGCCTCGGCACTTGAGCGGGATAGAGTCGCATGACGCTTCGCAGACCAGGAGACCAAGTTGTTGCCAACGAACATACAGTAGCCAGACGTAGACCGTCTGGTGTCTGGACACCCACCCCAATCAGCATTTGTGTGTGAGACAAGTGTGGATGTCGATGAAGGATACAAATGCAACCCATAGTCCAGTGTACCCTGAATATACCGGATGATGCGTTTGAGTGCATTCATGTGCTCAATTTGGGGATCATGCATGAATAAACACACTTGCTGGACAGCATACGTAATATCCGGTCAGGTAAATGTAAGATACTGAAGGCCCCCTACAAGACTGCGATAGCGGGTCGGATCCTCGTAAGGGACTCCGGCCGCGGCACCAAGCTAGGGCTTGGTATCAACTGGAGTGTAAGTGGACTTACAGGATGACATCCCAGCCCTCTCGATGATCTCGGCTGCATACTTCCGTTGTGACAAGAACAACCCATCGGAATGACGAGTGACAGCAATCCTAAAAAAATAACTCAAGGGCCCCAAGTCTTTCATAGCAAACTCGGAGCTGAGCATGGTCATGATAGACTGGCGCAAGGCATCGGAAGAGGTAGTCAAGATAATATCGTCCACATATAACAGAATGTAGGCTACGGACGAACCACGACGGTAGATGAACAAGGAATTATCCGACCTGCTGTGAGTGAACCCAATAGTTGAAACATAGTCAGCAAACCTTGTATACCAGGCCCGTGGAGACTGCTTAAGACCATATAAGGACTTCTTCAACAGACAGACATGATGGGGATGGTTGGGATCCCTGAATCCCATCGGCTCATACATATAGACAGTTTTCTTGAGATCACCATGTAGGAAAGCATTTTTGACATCCAACTGATGAATAGACCATGTCTTCGAAAGAGCCAAGCTAAGCAAAGTGCGAATGGTAGCCGGCTTGACCACCGGACTAAACGTCTCCCCACAATCTATACCAACCTGCTGAGTCTTACCATCACCCACAAACTGCGCCTAATGACGAGCAAATGAACCATCTAAATTCTCCTTATGAGCGAAAATCCACATAGACCTGATAACATTAATATCATATGGACGGGGCACCAACTCCCACGCCTTATTATCAATAAGAGCATTATATTCAT
The DNA here is from genome assembly GCA_034509755.1 of Anisodus tanguticus. Lineage (NCBI taxonomy): Eukaryota > Viridiplantae > Streptophyta > Magnoliopsida > Solanales > Solanaceae > Anisodus > Anisodus tanguticus. The sequence goes on from CM067540.1 coordinate 22,209,193, forward strand.
CAGTCATAGCAATTTTCCAATTCGGGTCGTTTAAGGCAGACACGGGATTACGGGGCAAGGGGGATTTAGAGACATTAGAATGTAAATTAAAATGTCTTTTAGGTGTAACAATACCCAGCTGACTACGAGTGATCGGTCTATGACTCGAGGAAGAATTGAGTGGATGTCGGGAATTTGCTGGGCTCGGGACGGACTGGCTAGCAGCGGTGGGCTCCGCTGGCCCAACTCGGGAAGCAGTACCAGTGGCAAAAACAGAAACTGGACCAGGTCCAGAATTGGGCTGGACTGGCCCAATCGCTGAAACTGGTCCAGTGATTGTATTGGGAATTGCAGTGTGTGACGGACTAGTGGGACCAGCGGGCAGTAGGCCCTCTGGAGAATTTTAGGTGCGGGAGATGTCCGAAAAATGCTGAATAATATATGAGGATATTTGTTCATCCAAGAAATTATACAAACTAGGCACGGGAGAATGACTTTTAGCAAATGGAAATTGGGATTCATCAAAAATTACATGACGATTAATGATGATTTTATTGGAGAATAAATCAAAGCATTTGTAGCCACGATGATTAGAAGGAAAACCCAAAAACACACATGGAGTAGACCGGGCCTGAAGTTTGTTAATTGTGGTGGACGGGAATAACGGATAACACAAGCACCCAAAGACCCGAAGATGAGAATATGAAGGAGTCTTATTATATAGAATTTGAAGAGGGGAAAAATATGTCAAACCTTTGGAAGGAAATATGTTAAGGAGATATGTAGCCATTTGAAGAGCATGATGCCAAAAAGACGGGGGTACGGAAGCGTGAAGCAATAAAGTTCGGACAATGTTATTTATGATACGAATTTTGCGTTCGGCTTTCCCATTTTGTGAAGACGTATGAGGACAAGAAAAACAAAAAATGATCCCATTATTAGCACAGAATTCCCGAAACACCCCATTGTCATATTCTTTGCCATTATCACACTGAATAATTTTGATTTCTCGTTCGAATTGGGTTCTAATGAATGCACTAAATTTTAAGACTACGGAAAAAACTTGAGATTTTTTCGCTATCGGAAAAGTCCATAAAAACTTAGAATAATCATCCAAAAAGAGAACATAATATCGATGACCCAAAGAACTAAGAATATGAGACGTCCATAAGTCGCTATGAATAATATCAAATGACATTAAAGTATGAGAATTTGAGTCTACAAATGGCAACCTAACATTTTTTCCTAAAGAACAAGACTGAGAATTTAGAGTACTACTCGTACCCTTACATGAAATAAAATTATTTGTATCTAATGACGAAAAAATAGATGATCCCGGATGACCAAGGCGAGCATACCACAAGGAAGGAGAAAGGCCTGCAAATGCGGATGGCAAGGCTTGACTCGATGGACCGGAACTGGGTGTGAGGATAAAGATCTCCCCTACTATCAGACCTCATGAGAGGACTCCCCGTCTTGAAATCCTTCACAGAGAAACCAAATGGATCAAATTCAATAGAAACAGAATTGTTAGTAGTGAATTTACGGACAGAGACTAAATTTTTGATCAATTTGGGGACGTGTAAGGTATTTTTCAAGATAAGAGGGGGATGAGGGGGAGACAATGTTTTATGACCATAACCACGAATTGGAACAGAATTGCCATTACCAACAATTATACCGCGAGGGTTGCTCAAATTGGAATAAGATGAGAGAGTACCTGAATCGGATGTCATGTAGGTAGTGGCACCGGTGTCCACATACCAATTTGGGTTCGGTTGAGTCAAACCCAGTGTGTGCATCACAACCTCGATATCCTTCCGAGTAGGGCCTGCTGCGTGATGGGCTTGCGGGGGCCGAGGCCCAAGCACCCCTGCTTGCGGTCTCGACCCTGCATCGTTGCTAGTCGAATGTGGACCGGACCCAGGCCAAATTGGGCCTGGACTGCAGCTGGGCTGGCCACTGCCGCTGGGAGGTAAACTGGCTGGGCCCAAACTGTTGTTGTGGGGCCCACTGCCACTGCATAGGGGCCCACTGTGGGCCTCAGAACTGTTGCTGCTGCTGCTGACCACCGCGAGGACCCCCACTGCCACCACCATTCCGCCGGCTGCCGCCGCGGTTTTTGCCATTTTTCTTATTTTCATCCTTTTTGCCGCCACCGTTGTTGTGGTTTTGGCTCGAGTTGTTGGAATCGGTAGGACATACCGTGGACTCGGTCATCATGACTACGGGACTAGTACCGGTAGCCGCTCGTTTCGCTATGCCTACTTCTTCTAGTGTAAGCATAGAACGCGTTTGATAAAATTGCGGAAGCGGATTGCTTTGCCGAAGAAGCGTTCCCACACCACTATAGGCCTCGGAGAGGCCGGAAACTATTTGGAGGACCAAACGATCGTTCGAAACCGGCGCGCCAACGTTGCGAAGTTGGTCCGCCAATTCCTTTAATCTTTTGCAATAAGCCGAAATATTAGGGAAATCTTCCATATTGACGTGGGAGAAATGCTGCTCAAGGGTAACAACTCTAGAATTTTGATTATCTTTGAATATATCACGCAGTCTATCCTAAGTCGTCTGTGCCGTAGCGTCAGGCTCAATAATTGTTTGCAAAATGTCGGTAGATATTGTGGAATATATCCACTGAAGGACAGTAGCATCAATAGTCGTCCACAACTTAGGATCATCCTCGCATTTTGGCACCTCCATATCCTCAGGAGCCGCGGGGATTATGTCATGGATGACTTGATGCGATCGTGCGTGAATTTTGAACAGTTTGGCCCACGTCGCATATTGGACGTTTTCTATTTCAAGAACGAGAGGGATGTTATTCTTGATGTTAGAAACTGTAAGGGCCGGATGAAACATGTTCCGGGATGTAGACATATTGATAGAACAATATGTGATTGAGGGATTAGGGAGAAAATTTTGGGAAGAAAAGAGGTCCCGTCGGCACACAAACCGAGAGCAAAACGTCTCGGAAATGGATAGAAGTCGACGGAAAATTTAGGAGAATAGTGAGAGGATTTTAAGACTTAGACTCTTGATACCATGAAAGAAATAATCCCTTAATTATTTTCATTAATTGAAAGGCTATATATACAAGTTACATAATAGGAGAATCCTATTCCTATTCTATTCTTAAAACCTTATTCTATACATTTATGGTAATACACTAATTATTGTAATACAATACTAATTATATTACAACCTTACCTAGACTAGGATACTAAAATATTTACCATAAATTACACATAATAATCAGCCCATCCGAGGGCCAATCCGTGAGCCTAGCCGAGACCTAATATACACAATATACACATGTATATTGTGTATATTTAACACTATTAAAAACATGTTGAAAAACCCTCATATTATGTTGAAAAATTGAAGTACAATTTTATAAATTATATGTACCGTGCAATTTGTTTTGATTCAAATGTGTAAAGATGATGTGATAAATAAAAAAAGAGTATGCTAGCCTAATAAAAAAATATGAGATATGTGACTGATTACACTTGACATGATATTACGTATGCAGTAGAAGTGTTAGCAGGTTGTCACGATCCAAAATTTCTTTGTGCCGTGAGGGCACCAACCCAATCTGTAGGTTAATCTGAACTAAAAGTAGATACACAATTTATAAGTTTAAAAGCAGAAATTAAAGGAAAAACCATTTGATAAGTTTATAATAAGTCTCATACTCATAATAGCTAGAAGGAAATAGTCAAAGTCATACAATCGCTCCAAAACCTGAAAGTCATGAGTACAGAGTCGTTAAAACCAAATACAAGTATGAATACTAATACATAAGTTGTCCGAAAGTAAAAGACAGAAAATAAAGATAGAAAAGAAGCCTGGTGCTGCGAAATAGCTAGCAGCTCACCCTAAACTCCAAGCTAACTATGATATGAACCTGCACACAAAAAGGTACAGCAAGTGCAGAGTGAGTATGAGAAACACATGTATTCAGCAGCATCATTGACCGGTCCTAAACTAAAGCGATAACGAGGGGGTGGATCTTCCGATACTCACCTCCACACTTCATTATTGATCAATTTTATAGTTTATAACATTTAAGCAATCAAGAATAGAAAGTTCACATGCAAATCAGGTCATAAGCTCAGTTCTTCCTAGTTATAGCTTTAAAGTTCAATCCTTTCCAGATTCGTGTCAAGCTCGAGTCTTTCTCATTCGCTGGCATAAAGCTTAAATTTTTCTCATATACAAGCATAAAGCTTAAGTCTTTTCATCTACAAGCATAAAGCTTAAGTCTTTTCATTAAATCATATGAACATCTCATGAATTCAACAAAGTCAAATGAGAATGGTATGAATGCAAATGATATGCAATGAAATGACCAATATGCACTAGTATACACACGCTGCAGTGGTAGGTTTTACGTGATCCATGGGGGACTCATGAGGTCCATATACCCACTAGGAATGTCAGATCCTCCAGATCACATTGGGTATAAGCCAATAGTCTATCATATCATATATACACCCAAAATGTCAGGTTCTCGAAACCATATCGGGTATCAGCTCATAGGCTATGAAATCCTCATCATCACTCCAACCATGTACCATATCCAATCGGGCTTCTTCGTACCATTACTTATGATACATCAATACCATGTCAATAATATCAAAATGTATTGAATAAATATCCGTACAACATGCAATTGCATTATAGCAAATCAATGTCAAAGATAATTCATTTTTCATAATGTAGATGATATATGGAGTGATGAATGCATAATGAATCTACTGTTGCAAGTATAAGTCAAACATGATCGTGAAAACCCACATAATCAACAACCATACCAAGAAAGTAGATTTAATATTACCTCCAAAGCCCGAAGGCTCACATGCAATCCCCAACACAAGATTATATCATTTTCTATTAATTACTCATACAATTACATCGGTACCCTCACAAGTGCTCATCACCTCATGAGTATGGGACCCCAATTCCCCATTACGCCCTTGTTTACTTAAGCCAATATTAACACTTTATAAAGAGTATAGTAAGTCTCAACTTGTCTGATATTCAAAGCCCGAAGAGTTAACCTCAGTCTTACCCTTCCTCCGAGCCTCCGAATGAGCTCAATTTGTTCATGTATGATATCTATGTAAGAATACTAACCCACATACATCCATATTTCTATACTAAAGTTTTGGGTCCAGTAAATTTTAGCATAAATTCATCTTACCCATAGCCTAAATAGTAGGAATCTAAAATATTATTAAAGACTAATCACAATTAAGCTTTCTATTTGATAAATCACCCTGACCCATTTCCAAGGAAAAATTATTATTTCTACATCTAAATCATGAGGGAATTCATTAAATAATGAGTGGGAGCATGAGGAAATACTTAGATTAAGGTTAGAATCTTACCCCAAGGCTGAATCTTGAAGAAAGCACTTGAAATCACTCAAATATGAGCTCTCTAGCTCCAAAAATTGATTTAGAAAAAATGGTGTTCGAACTAGGATTTTATTTTGTCCAAACCTGATTACCCTTCGTGATCGCAAGACACCGCTCGCGAATATGGTTTGCCTCATCCCAACCCAGTTCGATCAAGACAAGGTGATCGCGAACGTGATGAGCCTACGTGACCCAGCCCAACCCATCTGCTCTTCGTGAATGCGAGCCCAAGGCTGCGAACGCGACCCTACCTGAACCCATAGCTCCTCAATTGTGATGAAGGAAATCAACAACAGCTAAACCCAAAAATGTTGGTTTCTTGCATTCTCTGATCCAATATCCGAAACTCATTCAGAATCTTCCAAACACAAACCAAATATGCATTTATGTCATAAAACATATTCTAGATTTGCTCGCACAATCAAAATTCCTGAAAAGGTCATCTTAACCCGATGTTGACCGAGGTCAACTCCAATCCTCTAATTTACTAGTTTTTCATCTAACTACCCAAATAACACCCGAAAACCTCGGGACCCAAATCAAAGATTCGACTATGTCTAAAATCACATTCCGAAACTAATGAAATTGACAAAACTTTGAAATAGATGTGTTTACCCCCGATGTTGACTTTTGTCAAACATATTCATTTTATTAAGTTAGAAATATTCAGTTTTGCTAATTTCGGTCAGTAACCCACCCGATTGTCTCAGGAACTTTGCCACCCATTCCCGCTAGTCATAAATACCGAGATGAGGCCTCAGAAAGGGTATTTTGGATAAATACACGTAAAATCTCAAAATGACCTAGAGGGTCATTACATCATCTACCACTTAAATAAACGTTTGTCCTCGAACGATAAAGAAGAGAAAATACATGATTGCTCAAAAAGCTGAGGATATCTGGCCACATGTCCGACTCGGTCTCCCAAGTAGCCTCCTCAATTGGACGATGCCTCAATTGTAATTTTACAATAGCTGTTTCTTGTTATCTCAACTTTTGTACCTGTTTATCCAAACTAGTTATTAGCTCTTCCTCATAATCCAGATTCTGATCAAGCAACACCGAATCCAACCGAATCATATGAGAATCATCCGAATGGTACTTCTTCAACATCGGAAGATGAAAAACTGGATAGTCACTCAACAAACCAGGAGGTAAGGCCAACTCATAGGCCACCTCGCTAATATGCTGAATAATTTCAAATGGTCTAATTTACCTCGAGCTCAACTTACCCTTTTGTGTTTGGAAGATTCTGAATGAGTTTCGGATATTGGATCAGAGAATGCAAGAAACCAAATATGCATTTATGTCATAAAACATATTCTAGATTTGCTCGCACAATCAAAATTCCTGAAAAGGTCATCTTAACCCGATGTTGACCGAGGTCAACTCCGATCCTCTAATTTACTAGTTTTTCATCTAACTACCCAAATAACACCCGAAAGCCTCGGGACCCAAATCAAAGATTCGACTGTCTAAAATCACATTCCAAAACTAATGGAATTGACAAAACTTTGAAATAGATGCGTTTACCCCCGATGTTGACTTTTGTCAAACATATTCATTTTATTAAGTTAGAAACATTCAGTTTTGCTAATTTCGGTCAGTAACCTACCCGATTGTCTCAGGAACTTTGCCACCCATTCCCGCTAGTCATAAATATCGAGATGAGGCCTCAGAAAGGGTATTTTGGATAAATACACGTAATATCTAAAAATGACCTGGAGGGTCATTACATCATCTACCACTTAAATAAATGTTTTTCCTTGAACGATAAAGAAGAGAAAATACCTGATTGCTCAAAAAGATGAGGATATCTGGCCCCTGTCTGACTCGGTCTCCCAAGTAGCCTCCTCAATTGGACAATGCCTCAATTGTAATTTTACAAAAGCTATTTCTTGTTATCTCAACTTTTGTACCTGTCTATCCAAACTAGTTATTAGCTCTTCCTCATAAGCCAGATTCTGATCAAGCAACACCGAATCCAACCGAATCATATGAGAATCATCCGAATGGTACTTCTTCAACATCGGAAGATGAAAAACTGGATAGTCACTCAACAAACCAGGAGGTAAGGAAAACTCATAGGCCACCTCGCTAATATGCTGAATAATTTCAAATGGTCTAATTTACCTCGAGCTCAACTTACCCTTCTTTCCAAACCTCATCACACCTTTCATGGGCAAAACTTTAAACAGAAATCGTTCCCCAACCATGAACTCTAACACACAAACCATTCGATCCATGTATCTTTTCTATATACTCTGAACCGTGAGAAGTATCTCCTTAATCAACTTTACCTTATCCAAGGAATCCTTAACAAATCAATACTCCACAGCTTAACTTTAAAAGCATCAAACAAACTAATCAGATATCGACACCTCCTACTATATGGTGCCTCAAAAGGTGCTATCTCAATACCCAAATGGTAACTATTATGGTAAGAAAACTCCGCCAATGGTAAGAACTGGTCCAGTGACCTCCAAAATCAATCACACAAGTCCATAACATATCATAAAAAACCTGGATAGTCTGCTTATACTGACCATCTATCTGAGGGTGAAAAGTTATATTGAACTTCACTCTAGTACCCAACTCCTTCTGCATGGACCACTAGATATGAGAAGTACACTGCGTGCCTCGATCCGAAATGATAGAAATAGGCACCCCATGCAAGCAAACTATCTCCCGAATGTAAATTTTGGCCAACTTCTCAGAATTGTAGGTAGTATGAACTAGAATGAAATGTGCAGATTTGGTCAATAAGTCCACAATGACCCAAATAACATCAAATTTGTCCAAAGTCCATGGCAATCCTACCACAAAGTCTATAGAAATTCGCTCCCACTTTCACTCGGGTATAGGCATCATCTGAATCACACCACCAGGCTTCTGGTGCTCATACTTCACTTGTTGACAATTCAAACACCCCGACATAATCTCCACTATGTCTTTCTTCATCTGACACCACCAAAATATCTTTGTAGCTCCTAGGTAAATGGAATACTTTGAGCTATGAGCTTTTTCCATGATCAACCGAGTCAAATCACTCTCTCTAGGAACACAAACTCAACCTTTGATCCTCAAAACACCATCACCATAAAAAATCACCTCTTTAGCCTCTCTTTGTAACACTTTGTCAGAAATCTTGCACAATTTTATATCATCAAACTGTCGAGCCTTAATCTGGTCTAATAGAGAAGATAGTGCCTCTACACAAGCTAGTACTCGACCAGGCTCTGAGATATCAAATCTCATGAAACTATTCGCCAAAGACTGAACATCTATAACCAAGTGACGTTCCCCCATATGCAACAAAGCTAAAAAAAACCACACTCACCGCCTTTCAACTCAAGGCATCCTCCAACACATTGGCCTTGCCCGAGTGATAAAGGATAGTGATATCATAATGCTTGAGTAACTCCAACCACGTATGCTACCTCAAATTGAGATCCTTTTAAATGAATATATACTGAAGGATGCGATGGTTCGTGAACACCTCATATTTCACCCCATGTAGATAATGCCTCTAAATATTCAATGGGAACACTACCGCTGCTAACTCCAAATCACGGGTGGGGTAGTTCTTCTCATGCACCTTCAATTTTCTTAACACATAAGTTATTACTTTGCCTTTTTGCATCGACACACACCAAATACCAACTCTTGAAGTATCACAATATACCGTAAAACTCTCCCCCTCTCTCAGTAAGTTCAAAATCAGAGCGGTAGTCAACAATGTGTTGAGCTTTTGAAAGCTCACCTTACACTCATCAAACTAATTAAAAGTCAGCTCCATCTGAGTCAATCTAGTCAATAGGGACACAATAGATGAAAATCCCTCTATAAATCGCTGATAATAAGCTGTGAGACCTACGAAACTCTGAACCTCTATTACTGAAGTAGGTCTAATCCATTCTCTGACTGCCTCAACCTTCTTAGGATCTAACATAATACCATTCTTAGTCACTACATTTCCCAATAATGCTAATGAACTGAGCCAAAAATCACACTTCAAAAACATAGAATAAAGTTTCTTCTCCTTCAGAATCCCTAGCACGATCCTCAAGTGTCATTCATGCTTCTCCTCACTACAAGAGTAAATAAAAATGTCATCAATGAAAACGATGAATAAAGAGTCAAAATATGGCCTGGATACCCAGTTCATCAACTCCATGAAGGCTGAGGCCATTGGTCAACCCAAATGACATTACCAAAAATTCACAGTTCCCATAACGTGTCCTGAGAGCTGTTTTACGAACATTATCTTCCCTGATCTTCAATTGATGATAAAATGATCTCAAATTAATCTTGGAAAATACTGAAGCACCCTGAAGCTAATTAAACAAGTCATTAATGTAAGGTATCATATATTTTTCTTAATGGTATCCTTGTTCAACTGTCGATAGTCAATACACATCCACATATACCCGTTCTTATTCTTCACAAATAGAACCGGGGCACCCGAAGGAGACACACTAGGCCTAATGATCCTCTCACTCAATAAATCTTGCAATTGTTCCTTCAATTCCTTCAACTAGATCGATGCCATTCGATATGGAGGAATAAAGATAGGTTAAGTGCCCGACTCTAGGTTGATGCAAAATTCTATGTCCTAATCAGGAGGAACACCTGGAAGGTCCAGCGGAAATACCTCAGGGAACTCACTTACTACTGGAACTGACTCTAATAGAGGAGTCTCCGAACTAGTATCCAAGATGTAGACTAGATAAGAGGCACCCCTTCTCAACCATTCTTTAGGCCTTAAAAATGATATAACCCTTCTACTCTAAACGAGGAATACCCAGCATAGACAAAGTAATTGTCTTACCATGACAGTTTAGAAAGAATCATATGATATGAAGATCACCAATCCATCCCAAGAATAGCATCAAAATCCACTATTTCCAAGACTTTTAAATTTGCCTGGGTGTCATATCCCATTAAAGAAACTATACAAGATTGATATACCCGATCTAACACTACAAAATCACCAACAAGAGTAAAAATATGAATAGGTAAATCATGGGACCCACACATCATATCCAAAATCTTAGCAAAGTAGGCTGGCACATATAAATATATAGAGACTGGATCAAATAATATCGTAGCGGAACGATGACAAACCAGAAGATTATAACTGTATCGGAGGCCTCTATCTCAGGTATACCCGACAAATCATAGCAATGAGTACAATCACCCAAAGTATGAGTACCTCCATAATCACCAACTCGGTCGAACTAAGTACGACCTCTACTATACTGAGATCCACCTGTAGTCGGTCATGCTGTTGCCCTAAGTGCGAGAGTCTAAACTTTGAAGCTGACTACCACGTCTATTTTTGGGGCAGTATCTCTTGAAATGGCCAAGATTACCACACTTAACACTCTCTAGGAGTCACATACTGTTGAGAAGAATTGGCACCTGAACGCCACGACCAAATGGCCTATAAGAACTTTAGGACAACTGCTCGGTACCATAAGAAGTACGTCTGAACTGACCTTCCTCAGATATTGGTATGGCTGAAAAAACTGGTCTAATGATTAGACGATGGTAACCCCTACCAAGGTGACCTCTACCTACATATGAGGTACTCGCATGAGTGTTATAATTATACTTATTGATCATCTGCTCCTCATAATCTTTATGCCTAATAAACTCAGCCTCTTGGACCACATCTACTATATGCTGAAAGGAATACACTGTGGCATCCATATGTGCCGCCATCAGACGAAGAGGATAAATTAGCCTATTGGTGAACCTCTTCAACCTCTCAGCCTCATTAGAAATAATCATCAAAGCAAGGTGAGAAAAGGCATGAAACTAGGCTCTTACTCGATCATAGTCATATGACCCTAGCGTAGCCCCTTAAACTGAGTCCTCCTCCTCTGTCTCACACTATGAGGTATGAAAATTTCCAAGAATGCTTGAGTAAACTAAGCCTAAGTAAAAGTGGTATAGTCCACTCTAGGTGACTCCACTAACCCGAGGTTGTGCAACCTCTTATGATATCAAATCAAGAACTCATTCTCTAGGTCTTTATCATATCTAGGAGGATCCATCTTTCTAAATTGATCAAATATCTTTTGTTTCTCAATGGTCATCGTAAGCTGAGTAGTTGAGGGTGAAGAAAGACCAGGCACTGCATAATTAAGAAATAGGGAACCTTAACAGGTGCTGGCTGAACTCTTGGTGTTTGAAATCTGGAAATAGTCATATAATAAGGAGTTTGTCCTCCAACCCTGGTTTAATATCCATCATAAGTGACCGGTAGAATACCCACCTATGTTATACTCTCAAGAAACCCATCAAGTGAATCCAAGTATCCCAAAGCACAGGTGTAGCAATAAAACCCGGGGGCGCCTGTGTGGGCTCAACCCTATCAGCCTGATTGTGCTCATCATCCAGAACAACCTCCAGCTCTACAGATATATTCCAATGAGTTCTCACCATCTGTGAGAGAGAATGAAACAAAAATATATTTAGAATTCAATATAGTTAGGAACACACAATAAGAATGAAAGAAGTGAAATTTCCTAAATGCCCTATAGCCTCTCAAAGATAGGTCAGCATATCATCATACTGATTTGTACGACTCTAATAGACATTTATCTTGTACTTATGAGACCAACAAACCTAGTACTCATCACGATCCAAAATGTCTTTGTGTCGTGATGTAACGACCTGTAAGGTTGTTTTGGTTACTTTGCGTATTTTTCTCTATATGGCCCTTCCCCTAGATTCCTTATGGTATATTTGACTTATGGGAATAGGTGTCTTGATTCCCGAGGAAATTGGATGGAAAACATGAAAGAAAATCTAAGATTTTAAAATTTGAGTAGTTTGACCAAGAGTTGAATTTTGGGTAAATGCATCCGAAATCGAATACGAATGGTTTTTAGGTCTAAAACGTGATTTGTTTTACCTATTTGGATGGTCAGAATGAATCCCGAGAGGTTCGAGCGAGTTTTGGGTAAGAAAAAATATTTTTGGAAATTCTTAAGTTAAATAAAGGATTAGGTTGACCAAAGTCGACATTGGGGGTAAATCAGTATTTTTTGAAGTTTCATTGATTCCATTAGGTTTGAAATGTCGTTTATGACTTGGTCAAAATTTTAGTTCGGTTCTCGAGCGACTCGGGGGTATTTTGGCCCTTTGGTTGGAAATTTAGCTGTGAAAGAGAATTGAAGTTCCATGGTCAACATTGGGTCAAGACGACCTCGTATGATGGATCTGATAGCGCGAGATGGTTCGTTGCATATCTTAGGACTAGTCTGCATATTTAGTTTGTGTCCAGATGTTCCGGATGAGTTTTGAGGGTCGATTCCAAGTTTGGAACACCAAAAAAATCTAGTGTGCAGTTGTTGATGTTGTTCATCGCGATCACATGTCACAAGCCTTTATCACGAGCTGCTGCCTCTTTGGTCATCGCGGTTGCGATGCCTTATGTCGTGATCATGAATAAGGAATTTTTTGAGGTATCGCGATCACGTGGATGGGTCCTTCGATCATGATTAAAGGGACTGCTGGGCAGAAAGTTAAAACCCCATTTTGAACTTTGGCATCTTATTCTCATATTTGGAGCTTGGAACCTCATCTTGGGGAGATTCGGAGGGGTTTGTTAAGATTTTTCACAAGGGTAAGTTTCTAATCCTCCTTTTACCACCAGATCATTGATTATTAAGAAATTTCATCTTAGAAATCATGATTTGAAATAAGAAATTAGGTTTATGAAACCTAGGTTGGAAATGGAGATTTTTTCAATTGATTATAAAATTGATGTTGGATTTGTTCCTTTTTGGTATTTTTACTTCACGAATCATGAGTAGACTCATTTTGGGTTGACTTTCTAGTTTTACCCATCGGGGCTCAGTATCCCATTTTTGACTCTCCAAAAGGGAAAGGCTTCATTTGTGACTGTTGGACTACAAATCAGGCAAGTTGAGACCTTTATTGGCCTTATTTAAAGCGTTGTGGTTGGTTAAAATGGAATAAATTATAGGGAAAATGGGGAAACTAAGGATATCACGATACTTGTGAGGTGACGAGCACTTGTATCGGGTACTGTTGCCATGCTAAGGAAATTTATGTATTTTCAATTGTATAGTCTGGTCTGAATGCCATGCTTTGTTGATTAGCTTATAGAATATATTGATAGTGTGATTCGTGATTGTACATGAGACCCCTTATTTATTTCTTCTATGCTTATTGTATGTCTTATCTGTGATTAAATGTTGTCATCACTCTTGAATACTTGTTTAAAAGTGGAAAATAAGCTAAATATTGAGTCTTTATTGTTTAGCTTGGTTTCTTATTGTTGTGCATTTCATATTCATGCTTTCATATGGTATCTGATGCATATTACACTTGAGGATATATATGTGAGATCTGAGGGGAAATTGTTCTTAATGGAGTGATGTGATTGATATGAGCCAGATTAGCTAGAGACAGATAATGTGATCCTAACTTGGCAAAGTGATATGATTAGAAAGCTAATATTGGATAGGAAACTGAAGGAAAATGATTCTGGGTGGTATATCGACCTCGCGAGTCCCCCATGGATCACAATTTCCTAGTATTGGAACATGTGTATACCAGTGATGAAAAGGTCTTGCATTGCATATCATATCAACTTATTAATATCTAACTTAGATGTCTTGCCTAAATTGTATATTTAATCATTCTTACTTAGTTATTTAACTACTTAAACAAACTTGAGGACTTAGAAGATTTTTACCTTTAGGCTTGAAACATGTGATTATTATTATTACTATGATGGACTAGCTACAGTTAAGTATGAAAATAGTACTCGAAAGACCAACCCTCATCTCTATTTTAGTTCAGGATCGACCGATGATTCTACTGAGTACATGTTGATTATCCGTAATCAATCTAAACTTGTTGCATATTTTTGTGTGCAGATTCGATTTCTAGCAAGAGCGAATCTCGAGACTACACCGGTCATTGAGGAGGCCATTCAGATGATTTGGGGTCATCTACTAGCATGGTCTGTGGCACTGAATTCTCCATCTATCTTTACTTTCCATCTTTCATATTTCTAGACAATATTCAGGTTATATCCCAGACTTATATCTTTATTTTAGCAAGTTTTGGTACTAGTGATACCAGGTTTTGGGGGTTGTGATACTTTTTGTTTCTTCACGTCTTAGTAAATTGGCTCTTGACACACTGGTATCACAACTTTAGGTTTGCCGGTCTCACTAGTACAAGAACAATATCTAGTAGAATCTTGCAAATCGGTAAGATGACCTCCATACCTATCTTTAAGAGGCTATATGTAACACCTCGTACCTCTAAACTAAGCCATGTCCATGATTCAGAGGTTTGGGAATTTATGATGGGGAGTTTAAGTTAAAAAAATAGTTTCAGTTCTGCAGATCAAATTTTACGCCCAATTTATACGGACCATAAAGTATTTTACGGACCATCGATTTGAACCATCAATTTTGTTTTTGAGATTGACAGAGCTCAGTAAATTTTATGAACCGTAAAAAATTAAACGATCCATCCTTTCTGACCGTCTCAGTCCCTCAAAATTTATAAGTCTCTGGAAAGTTGCATTTTTCATTGACAGTCCATTTATGCGGACCATAGAAAGTTTGACGGTCCAAACTCAGACCGTAAAAGGTTTGACGGATCGACAATTTCGACCGTAAAATCCTTCCGATAGGAAAAGGATAAATACACAAACTTAGTTCTAAAAATCAAGTTTCACTTCTTTCGAACCCTAGCATGAAGTTCCTCTTTTCCCCACTTTCTCTAACATCAAGGTAAGGCTATTTCATACAACTCGTAATGATTCTAACATATATACATGGATTCTATGTAGAATCCATTGTTCTTAACCTAGGGTTTTCAAGATAAACTTATTCCAAGGTTTCAAGGTTCAATCTTTGAGCTCCTTCTTCCATGTTCAAATTTTAAATACAATTCTTGGAGTGAATAAGGTATGTAGAGCTTCTATCCATGTGTGGGAACATCATTGTTCTTTCGCACGCCACGTTATTCCATGAAACCATGAAATTCCATAACTTAGGATTTTATTCTATTATCATGATAACCCTAACTACATGTAATATTATATATAATGTCTATATTACAATTCATCAATTGTATTCATGATAGGTCAGTATGATTGTCATGAACCTGTCAGTAATTCATGAACACATGCTTTGAATTCCATGAGTTCTTAATTATCAAGTCATGAATTATTATTACTTAACCTATAAAATTATACTTGTTTTCTCACAATATATATTATGTATCTATGTTCATGTTAAATTATCACAGATCATGTTTACAAGTTATTTTCAGAAATAGCTGCTCTACTTACCAAGGTAGAGGTAAGGTATGCGTAAACTCTACCCTTCCAGACCCCACATTATGGGACTTCACTGGGTATGTTGTTGTTATGTTTACAAGTTATATTTATGAAATTCATGGGCTTACAAGCCACTATTTTCAAGTACATGTTTTGGGAGTTGCATAGTTTATTAAGAAGGCTCAGACTGCCTGAAACTATATATGTCACCATTGGATAAGGGTCGCTCCGCAAGAGGATGATACCTTCAGATTGCAGATTGAATCCTTTCATGCCATGTTCATGTCTCATACCTCTGTAAGGTATGGGATTGCTCTGCTGGTCGGGCCAGGTACCAGGCTCCACGTACCCTATGGTGCTTCATGTTGTCGGTTATGCTACTTCTCTCTCTACAAATATGTAGATATACAAATATACAAATACATAACTTTACAAATTTTACACATGTTTTATACTCATGTTCCTATTATTTCATGTGCCTGCTTATTCTTTCAGTTGATATACATAAGGTGTAATTCAAATGTACTAACGTCCCTTAGCATGGGGCCTGCACTTCACAGTACAGGTGCTAAGTTTCAGGACGACAGAGCTACACACTAGGACTTTATCTGTATCAGCTATTTGGTGAGCCCAATTTCATTCGGGTTGTTAGTCTGTCTATTTTCATAATTATATTTTATAATAGAGGTAGGACATGGCCCTATCCTGGTAAATAATTTTGTAGTCAGACTCATGTCTGGAGGTTTCATAGACTATTATAGCATGTCATGTCAATTATACAGATATTCAGACTTATCATGTGTTTCTAAGTATTTCCGCAATAAATTTTCAGACTATATTTCAGTTTATATTTTACATGTTTTAAAATCATTACTAGTACATGTTTTGATACCCATGTTGATTAAACAAGCCATATGGTTCACTCGGTCACAGGCAGTCAAGCATCGAGTGTTGTGTTTTGCCCAGGCCATGGTTCAGGGCGTTACAAAACTTGGTATAAGAGCCTAGGTTCAAGTATCTTAGGGAGTCTATGAAACCGTATCTAGTAGGGTGACTTTTATATATGTGTGTGCGCCACACATATAAATGGTTGACCACCAAGACATTTAGGATTGTCTAATTTCTTTCATACTCTAGATTGTGCAACTAGAGTAGTACTTTCATGAATTATTCTAACTCATGTCATGAATCTTAGAGTCATAAATAGCATTATCTTTCCATCAAATTCTGAACGTATCGAATGCGTAAGCGCCGAGAAGGAAATTCAAGGTCTGAGTGAGAATGATTACCCATCGGGGTGTAAATTATGATATACATGTTGGTAACAGATGAGACCTAAGATGGTATTGAAAGTGGGACAAAGTGCATGGTAACTACAAACTAGAGCATAACCTTTAACAAAAAGTGTGAAAACAGTTATCATGATTTATGGTTGTCGGTTAACCTTGGTTACTAGTTATACAATATTTCAGTTAGCAAGATTATGATTATTTAGTACACCAGTGTTCTGTTATGTAGTTATCACACTTTCAATTTTTAGTGTACCGAGATTGTTATGGCTTCTGAGTATATAGTGATGCCTACGGGTGCTAAAATGAAGGGTAAGAAACAATGACTACAACGAGACCTCCACATTTTTCAATTTCGAGTTAAGACCCAAGACTCATCAAATGGGGCATGATGTATTTATCAGGTGATGATATCATTTTAAGGACACATTTCTGCATGATAGTATACGTATGTTCTATACCTTACAGAACAAGTTTAATTGGATTTTCGAACAATGGAGCTACAAGTATGAGGATTATAGTTCATATTCGAGACCCTTCAGGTTACCATGTTATGAAGTTAGCCACAATAAACATAAACTGCCCACGATAGTGTTGAACAAAAAATAGCCTAAGAGCAAATCACCTGTGATTCTAGAATGTCTCGATTTTTCAAAGATATATATTTTGTCGTATGACCCATGCACATGACTAAGAATATATTGTGTATGATATCAGAACCATGAACAGATAATATCATATTTTTGGGAATAGTTTTATATCATTTAAGTTTATTCAGATCAGAACAAGAGAGTATGACGTTAGTAAGTTACTACGAGAAATAGATATTATTATGAGATAAGAAGATTTGACAGTTCCCCTTAAATTATGTGAGTAAGTGTTTATCCTGGATGCGTATAATATGTTACAATTTTAAAGTGTATAGAAAGTTCGGGGTTAGGTATTTCAATTTTGTTTTCATTTAAGACTAACAAAATTTCCCCTAAGTGTGATCCATGTATTTAGTATAGAAAAGATAGTATACGACCGTAGAATAGCGTCGGATGATGAGGAAAGCTAGAAATAATCTACGTTTCACCTTAGCATTCAGGATAGAACTAGAGAACATGATGCTTACAGGTGTATAATAGTGAATAGTAAGTAAGTTTTGAGTAGATACACTGAATTAGCAATTTCAGCAGAGCTAGTAGAGGTACGATTTAATTTCCTTAGGTTAACACTGATAAGAAAGTAGCAGTTTGAATACACTGAATGTGTGTTGGAACATAAAGAGTTTAAGATAAGTCTGAAGTACAGTGACAGTGGTAGAAAAAATCAACTAGACAATAAGAGAAGAAATTACTAAAGAATGGTCTTTTAGAGTTATCAAAAAGGGGTCTCCATAAGACTACCAGTATGAGAAAAGTTAAGTTGTTAAGACAGATTATGCCAGTAATTCAGTCCTTGTAAGTAACTTAGTTCCACTTTCATGTAAGTAGTTTAGTTTTCCTAGTAAGGAAGATCACTTGGATGTGAGTCAAAATATGAGCTATCAGTAAAATAAACTGTACAAAGTTGCAGAAGATGAGGAAAGTTGGTTGGATCCCAACAAGAGAGAAGGATCCCCAATTATAAGATTTTAACCTTTGGTCCAAGAGAGGATTGTGTAAATTGTCAATGAGTATAGTTGAATATTTGAAAGCCCGAAGGGTTAGCATGAGATATGAAGGACCTCAGTACAGTAATGAGATAGTATCCATAAGGTTGTGCCTCGTATATACAAGAAACGCTAAGTGAGTAGAATGATTATTGATTGACTTATGTCAAGATCAGTTTTTATCAATTAAGTGGTAACAGAAAATCTATAAGATCATGCCTAGTTATGTGTCACGAGGGTAGTGCAATCGCACGAGATTCTAATATTTAGGGTGTTGGTCAAAGACTTAGCGCACAACAGTACTATGAGTATTTAAAGAAGTATCTAAGAAAGATATCAAGTATGTGTAGTTGAGCTCATGTTGAGGCAAATAAGAGAATTATGATTAAAAAGTTCATTGTTTAGCAAACCTAGGATTTCAACTTTTGGACCCCAAAGATGGTAGAATGGCTGTGCAGAACAGAGCCAAATCCTACCTAGTAGTTGAGCAAAAGAGGAAAATAGTTTCATGATCCCTATCTATTGCAGCTAAAGGGAGGGATTCACAGACATATATCCATGGCTTTTGAACAAGAGGGAGATAATGGTACTTTAAGGTATGAAGGAAAATTTTACATCTTAGATGTAGATAGACACAAAGAGAGAAGTATGGTAGAGGTGCACAATTTAAAATATTATATCTATCCAAGATCCACAAAAATGTATCATGACATTGAAAAGGTTCATTGGTGGAATAACATGAAGAAGAATAAAGCCAATTCTGTGGCTAAGTTTCAAAATTGATAGCAAGCGGAAGCCGATTCAGTAGAAGATTATGACAAGTTGTATATTCAGTACAGTTCCAAATTTCATGGGGATCCAATGTCCATTGGATCAGATCAAGGTTCCCAGTTCAAAGCAGATTTTTTTTTGTGAAGTCTTGTTAAAAATAATTGGATACCATCTCAGCATCATTTTTCATCCTCAAACAGATGTCAGGCAGAACACATTGTCCAGACACTCAAAGATATGTTGAGAACACGTGTCCTAGATTTTAAAGGTAATTGGGATGATCATTTGTATCTCATTAAATTTTCTTATAATAATAGTTATTATGCTAGTATCAAGATGGCACCGTTCGAAGCCTTGTATGGGTGACGGTGTAGATCACCTATTGGTTGGTATGAAGTTGGCAAAACAGAATTGCTAGGACCAAACTTGGACCATTAGGTTATTGAAAAAGTTAAATTAATTCAAGAGCGTTTGAAATGGAAAAGAGTCGCAAGAGCCCTATGTGAATGTGCGACGCAGAGATTCAGGGTTTTATGTTAATGATTGGGGGTTTCTAGAAAGTTTTCCCTATGAAAGGCGTCATGTGATTTGAAGAGAAAGGGAAGTTAGTCCCAAATATATTAGATCATAAAGGATCCTACGAAAGACTGTCAAGTTCGCAAGTTTAGGACTAAGGAAGTCGCTTTAATGAAAGTGTTATAAAGGAACCAGAATGCGGAGAAGGTTACATGGAAGTCGAAGAGTACATGAAGTCCAAATATCCGCACTTATAGGTAGCAAGCAGAAAATGAATAAGGTAAATACCTCAAGTATTCAGACATCATATCAGTTTAGTGTTCAGATCTTACCACCACTCAGCATTTAGATATCCTGATGTAACATTCATGTTTTCTGCATTCAGATTCTATGTTATGATATCCATATTTCAGATCTCATGTCAGTTTAACACTCATGTATCCATGTCAGTCAGTTTCATATATTCATGTCTCATATCATGTTTCTCACGTCCATGTAGTTATGTCATGTTAATGCTCATATTCCAGTACTCATGTCACTCATGCCTAGTATAGTATTTATGTATTCATTCAGCCCAATATCCATGTGTTCATGCTAGCTCAGTATTCATGATAGTCACGTTCATATTTCAGTTACCACGTTATGTCATGTCATGCATATTAAGATGCTATATGAGGCTTGTGTTGATACTCTAGTAAGTTAGCAGGTGTTTCAGAGATGTTGTGATAGTCCTATTCACAAAGGAAATTCTACCAATTTTTTTGTAAAATTCCAGAGTTAGTAGTATTTTAACCATTATTCACCAATCGTGGACAAATGTCTCATGTTTCACATTCATGTATTAAGTACTCATGATCCATGTCCCCATGCTCATGTTTTTATATAATCATGTCATTCAGTTACCATGCTCCACGTCATGTTTCTTCATGCTCATGTACTCATGACATGCCCAATCTTATGCTTGATCATGACCCATCATTCGAGGACGAATGATCCCAATGGGGAGATATTGTAACACCTCGTACCTCTAAAGTAAGTCATATCCATGATTTAGAAGTTTGGGAATTTACGACGGGGAGTTTAAGTTGAAAAAAACTAGTTTTAGTTCTGCAGATCAGATTTTAGGCCTAATTTATATGGACCGTAAAGTATTTTACGGACCGTCGATTTGAACCATCAATTTTGTTTTTGAGATTGACGGAGCCCAGTAAATTTTATAGACCATAAAAGATTATACAGTCCGTCCCTTCTGACCATCTCAGTAAATTTATAAGTCTCTGGAAAGTTGCATTTTTGGTTGACGGTCCATTTATGCGGAAAGGATAAACAATCAAAACCGGGCTATCGCCCTATCTAAGCAGCTTTCCCCTCTCCTTTACGGGACCGTAGAAACTTTGACGGTCCAGACTAAGACCGTAAAAAGTTTGACAGATCATCAATTTTGACTGTAAAATCCTTCCTATAGGAAAAGTATAAATACATAGACTTAGTTCTAAAAATTAGTTTTCACTTCTTCCAAAACCCTAACATGAAGTTCCTCTCTTCCCCACTTTCTCCAACATCAAGGTACACTTATTTCATGCAATTCCTAATGATTCTAACATATATACATGATTTCTAAGTAGAATCCATTAGTCTTAACCTAGTGTTTTCAAGATAAACCCATTCCAAGGTTTCATTGATCAAGCATTGATTTTCTTCTTCCAAGTTAAGATTTTAAGACAATTCTTAGAGAGAATAAGGTATTTAGAACTTCTATCCATGTATGGGAACATCATTGTTCTTCCCCACGCCACGTTATTCCATGAAACCATGAAATTTCATAATTTAGGATTTTATTTTATTATTATAATAACCCTAACTACATGTAATTTTATATATCATGTCTATATTACAATTCATCAATTGTATTCATGATAGGTCATTTTGATTGTCATGATCCTGTCCGTAACCCATGAACACATGCTTTGAATTACATGAGCTCTTAGTTATCAAGTCATGAATTATTACTTAACCTATGAAATTATACATGTTTTCTCACAAGATATATTATGTATCTATGTTCATGTTAAATTATCATAGGTCATGTTTACAAGTTATATTTATGAAATTCATGGACTTACAAGCCACTATTTTTAAGTACATATTTTGGGAGTTGCATAATTTACCGAGAAGGCTCAGACAACCTGAAACTACGTATGCTACCATAGGATAAGGATCGCTCCACCAGAGAACGATACCTTCAGATTGTAGATTGGATCCTTTCATGCCATGTTCATGTCTCATACCCCGAAAAGGTATGTGATTACTTTGTTGGTCAGGCCAGGTATTAGACTCCACGTACCCACGGTTTATTTTATGTTGTTGGTTATTCTACTGCTCTCCCCAAAGATATACAGATACACAACTTTACAAATTTTACACATAATTTATACTCAAGCCAGATCATGCTCATACTCATGTTACAGTTTCAGTTTCATGTTCCTATTATTTCATGTGTCTTCTTATTCTTTTATTTTCTTTACATAAAGTACAATTCAAATGTACTAATGTCCCTTTGCATTGGGCCTGCACTTCACAGTACATGTGCTAAGTTTCAGGACGACGGAGCTACATACTAGGACTTCACCTGTATTAACTATTGGTGAGCCCCATGTCATTCGGGGTGTTAGTTTATCTATTTTCATGATTGTATTTTATAATAGAGGTAGGCCATGGCCCTGTCCTGGTAAACATTTTTGAAGTCAGACTCATGTCTATAGGTTTCATACACTATTTTAGCATGTCATGTCAGTGCAGATATTCAGACTTATCATATGTTTCAAAGTATTTTCGCAATATATTTTCAGACTATATTTTATTTTATATTTTACATGTTTTAAAATCATTACTAGTACATGTTTTGATGCCCATATTGATTCAGCAAGCCATATAGTTCGCTCGGTCATATGCAGTCAGACACCGAGTGTTGTGTTTCGCCCAGGCCATGGTTCGAGGGTGTTACACTATAGGACATCTAGGAAAACTCTAATATTTCATTCATTATCATGTATACTTGATTCTAATAGATTCTAAGAGTTTCTTTGTTTCACTCTTTCACAAATAGTGAGGACATGTTCGGTAGTAGTTGGAGACTAGTAGCCTGCACCTGTACCCGTACTCGCTGCCAGGACCATTGATTGTAGAGGAGGTAGGGGACGTGGTAGAGGTTAAGGTAGGGCTAGAGCCCATATTTCTACACCAGCTAGAGGTCGAGCACCAGCTGCTGCTCAGGCCCCTGCTAGAGATATGACTCCGGACCTAGAGGAGGAGCCGCTTTAGGCGGATGAGGTTGGACTCGTCCATGCACTAGATGGATTCATTGCTACTCTTGTTCTCAGGACAATTTTGTACGTATTCTGAGCATCTTTAATGGTATGGCCCAGCCGGCGTAGTACCGACTACTGGAGAGGGTTCCTAAAACAGAGTTGGAGCTCAAACTCCTGATCTGATGGTTGCTGCAAGGTATAGGACTCTAATGGCACAACTAGCGACTGATGTGGCTCCTCATATTTCGAGTTTTCCAGCTTCAGGTGTTGCTATTCGACCAGTTTCCCAACCCACTATGAATGTAGATGAGCAAAAAAAGTGGGTCAAGTTTAAGAAGATGAAGCCATCACAATATGATGGACATCCTGATGATGATGCCTATGAGTTTTTGGTGAGTTGCCATGAGAGGTTGCACAATTTGGGTTAGATGAGTCCAACCCGTAGTTAACCTGAACTAAATTTAGATAGGACCGATGTAGTCTCAAGTTCCTCTTGTGCTAGGAATCGAATCATTCACATAAAGAGGTGTAGCAAGTGTAGAGTGATTACGGGACACATGTGTACTCAGCAGCATCATTGATCGGCCCTAAACTAAAGCAAAAACGAGGGTTGGCTTTTCTGATACTGACCTCCACACTTCATTAGTGATCAATTTTACAATTTATAACACTTAAGCCATTAAGAATAGAAAGTTTACATACAAATCAAGTCATAAAGCTCAATTCTTCCTAGTTACAACTTTAAAGTTCCATCCTTTCCAGATTTACTCTTAAAGGTCTTTCTCATTCGCAAGCATAACACTTAAATCTTTCTCATCTACAAGCATAAAGCTTAAGTATTTTCATCTACAAGCATAAAGTTGAAGTCTTTTCATCTACAAGCATAAAGTTGAAGTCTTTTCATTAAATCATATGAACATGTCAAGAATTCAACAAAGTCAAATGAGAATGGTATGAATGCAAACGATATGCAATGCAATGACCAATATGCACCAGGATACACACGCTCATGCAGTAGGTTTAAGTGACCCATGGGGGACTCATGAGGTCCATATACCCACTAGGAATCTCATATCCTCCATATCACGTCAAGTATAAGTCAATAGGCTATCATATCATATATTCATCCAAAATTTCAGGTTCTCGGAACCATATCGGGTATCAACTCATAGGCTATGAAATCCTTGTCATCACACCAACCATGTACCATATACAATCGAGCCTCTTTGGACCATTACCCATGATGCATCAATATCATGCCAATAATATGAACAATGTATGTAATGGGTATGCTTACAACATGCAATTGCATAATATCAAATCAATGTCAAAGATAATTCTTTTTTTCATAATTTAGATGAGAAATGGAGTGATGAATGCGTAATGAATCAATAGTTGCAAGTATAAGTCAAACATGACCATCAAATCCCACAAAATCAACAACCATCCCAAGCCAATAGATTTAACACTACCTCTAATGTCTGAAGTCTTACATGCAATCCGCGACACAAGATTTTATCATTTTTCATTAATTATCTATACAATTACACCGGTATCCACACATGTGCTCATCACCTCACGAGTACAGGACACCCAATTCCCCATTACGCTCATTATTTACTTAAGCCAACACTAACACTTCATAAAGGGTCTAGTAAGTCTTAACTTTCCTGATATCCGTAGCTCGAAGAGTCAATCCACGGTCTTTCCTTTCCTCTAAGCCTCTAAATGAGCCCAATATATTCATGTATGACATCTAAATAAGAATACAAACCTGTAGACACTCATATTTCTATACTAAAGTTCCGGGTCTCAAAAGTCAGTCCAACACCCAATCCCGAACCCCGAATATCAGTACTGTAATTTTAGCATAAATTCATCTTACCAATAGCCAAAATAGCAAGAATATCAAATTTCATGGAAAACTAATAAAAATTATGACTTTATTTGATAAATCACCCTAACTCATTTCCATAGAAAAATATTTATTTCTACAGATAAATCATGGGGGAATTCATTAAAATATAATTAGGATCATGGGGAAATACTTAAATTAAGGTTAAAATCTTACCCCCAAGGTTAAATCTTAAAGAAAATACTTGAAATCACTCAAATTCGAGCTCTCTAGCTCCCAGAATTCATTTAGAAATAATAAGATTTAAACTAGGATTTTATTCTACCCAGGTTTGATTACCCTTCATGATTGTGAAACACCGTTCGCAAATGCGGTCCGCCCTGACCTAACACGTCATGATCACGACAAGGCCATCACATATGTGATGAGCTTGTGTAACCCAGCCCAGCCCATCTACTCTTCGCAAACGTGAGCCTAAGGTCGCGAATGGGATCCTACCCGAACCCAGAGCTCCATGATCGTAGTTCCTCCATGCGATCGTGATGCAAGAAACCAGTAACAGTTGAACCAGAAAATTTTTGATTTTCCCCATTTTCTGATACAACACCCGAAACTTATCTCGAATCTCCTAAAAACAAACTAAATATGAATTTCAATTATAAAACACGTTCCATACTTGCTCGCGCACTCAAAATTCTCGAAAGATGTCATCTTAACCTGATGTAAATCGGGGTCAACTCAAATCCTCTAATTCTATAATTTCTTGTCAAACTACCCAAATCACACTCGAACAACTCAGGACTTGATCCTAAGTCTTGAATGAGTCTAAATCATATTTCAGACCTAATGGTATTGATGAGATTTCAAAATAGACACGTTTATCCCCAATGTTTACTTTGGTCAAATATATTCATTTCCTTAACTTAGAAACTTCTAATTTTACTTATTTTGATCTAAAACTCACATGATTACCTAGAAAACTGTGCCACATATCCCTGCAAGTCATACATATCGAGATGAAGCTACGTGAAAGGTATTTTGAGAAAAATATATTTAAAAGCTCAAAACAACCTGAAGGATCGTACAAGCAAGCCAGATATATTTACTTGGTATAAAAACTTATGACTTGTTCTATAAAACACATCCTGCTATAATTAAAGGCTTTTTTGATACAACAAAGAATACTTGGCATTATGTTTTGAAAATAAAAAATTATTATTGCTAACTCTACCATGTAGGTTGAGTTTATTGTTTTAATTTCATCTAGTGAAAAAAGTGAATTTGTTTAGAGATTTATTATATCAAATACTTCATTTTGAGAAACTAATTTCTCTAATTTTAATTTTCAGTGAAGCACAACTACTATTGGTAGAGTACAAAACCACTATTGTGACGGTAAATTCAGGCCCTTAAAAAGAAAACAAAATATTGTGAGATCATATTAGAGAAATGATATTATTAACGTTGATTCTGTCAAATCTTGTGATAATCTTGCACTGACTAAGGCCTTAGCAAGAGAAGGGTCTGAAGCACATCGAGGGGGATCAAATTGAAGCCCATAAATTCATGATTCATATTGAGGAAACCCAACCTGGGATAGAGATCCTATAACCAGGTTCAATGAAAAATAAATCATATGATGGCTCATTAGAAATGCACTATTATTTATTTTAAGATTTCCTCCCTATAGTGTGAGTGCACTTATTCTATAATGATTTTTGAAGGTTGAGTCTATGAAATTTAATAAAAATCTATAGCTTATATGAGTGCGTGTTTTAATTACATAAGAATCTTTGATAGATTTCACCTATGTGAGTGTGAAAGTAGTCCGCTATCTAAGAAAACAGGGTTTGTTCTAAAAAACACTCATGAACCGGGATACAGAATGTCATAATGTGTTGACTATTATAGCTTATGTCAACACCATGATTATTATGTATAAGCAATGAGCTTTATTTTTCTTAAACAGTCATAGTTCAAGTCTGAGACCACTACTGTCTCTAGAATAAATGCTACTGTTTTACTAAGTGAAGGTTCAATGCACCTTCATTATGCATAATAATCTCTTTTTAACTGGTCAAATCTCTTATCTAAGTCTCCAACTTATTCATTACAAAAAGACTAATTTTTTGTTGAATGAAGGTGTTCTTATTGTTGGAGCTTTGAAATCTTCAACTAGTGCAGAGTTGTTTGAGTCACACTATGTTGTCGGATTATTATATTCTAGAGGGGACAAGTCAAGAGTCATATACTAATGACCGGTGAAGATTTTATGATAGTGAACTTGAATTTCATTAAAGAGAGCAAGATATCCATGCCTCAGCCTGAAAAATATTTATTTATTAAGTCACACCCCTACCATAGGTGTTACACCCCGTAGTTTCGCATCCGAATGAGAGTGTAGTCAATCGACTTGAGTTGTGAGAACTTAAATCATTTTTGAGGGTGCGTATGACGTATAACGATGTTATGTAATGGTTCTGAAAGGTTAGAAGTCAATAGGACCAAAGGAAGTACAACTCGACAAAGATTGACGAAGTTTTGATGATATGCTAAGAATTTCGCGTCGCGGATGCCATTCTGCTTTACGGATGAGGTCGCAGAACTAAGGAACCATTTGCCCACCTTACTGACACAATATGTGGTGGTATATGCAGCTGAAAATGGGAATATGCACCGCATATGGTGCCGTATATGTGACACAATGGGTTGGCCTATATAAGTCCCAAGGTCGGACAATTTTATTTTTATCTCATTTTCGACGACTTGAGCTCCAAGGCACTGTTAAATACCCTCCAAAACCCTCTCTATCATTAAAGAACATTCCTACTTATATCGAAGGTGATTTCTCCTTCTAACGATCAAGAACACCTCGAAATATTCGTTAATTGGCTTGGCAAAATCGTAGACTTCTTGGAGATTGAGTTGAAGGTTGCTGTGGAAGACTTCTTGGCTGGTTAAGGTAAGGTTGCATACCTTTTATGTGTCGTTT
Organism: Anisodus tanguticus; assembly: GCA_034509755.1. Lineage (NCBI taxonomy): Eukaryota > Viridiplantae > Streptophyta > Magnoliopsida > Solanales > Solanaceae > Anisodus > Anisodus tanguticus. Next base: position 22,237,307 of record CM067540.1, read on the forward strand.
AACTTCTGTTAATTTGTCTTTATGGATTGATGGAGATAACTTGGGAATTACGGGAGTTTGGTAAATATGATATTGGAGAAACATCTTTTGTTGTATAAAGTTATGTCAACTTGTTCTTTGGTGTTGTTGTTTGAGATTAAGAGTAAATATTGGTGTTGAATTATATTGGTGAGGTTGTGTAATTAAGGAAAAGGATTATGGAAGATGGTGGTGTTAATTTGAGCAAGAATCCATGGTAGAATAACTCTAGAACTTCACATACACAAGTTGTTCGACGAATTGCTTAAGTGAAATCTTTTGTGAAGTATGAGCTTGATATTGACATGAATCCCTATTTTAATATAGATAGTCATACATAGCACATGTAAGGAACCGCGGAACATGACTAGCTTCATCAACAAGGTATGTATGACAACTTTCCTTCTTGGCATGACATGACAAAATGCTATCTTAAAATAGAGTTTCATCTTGCGAAATCAAATGACGATATGCCTTACTAGACAAAATTGACCCTAATCCTTATGTAATTCTTATCCATTGCATCTTTTGGATTCTATATGTTCCAAAATAGTTGTATTATGATTCAAGAACGTAGAGCGAATAACAATAGTGAAAGGGTAACGACGATAGGTCACTCCGACTCTGCTTGTGATGTCCTTTAAAGTCTATCTTGCATTTCATTTATCTATTTGTATCTAATTTTTAACCAAGCTGCTCTATAGTTTGCCGGATACGACACTTATATATGCACACTATTACAGTTGGTTTGATAATACCGAGTCCTATCAAGGCCATGTACATCCGAGTCCTCTTCGAGGTCGGGTATAATATACTATGATATGATTGTCCCCACAGAGTGGATGCTACTATATTATATATCCCCATTGAGTAGCTTGATTTTTACAGACATGTATATATATTCATGATTGCTACATGTTATGCCCTCAGAGGCTTATTATGAGTTTCAGGTTGACTTCTGTACCCATACCTCTTATGTTATATCTTTTATTTACATATATTACATGTCTTACATATTTAGTATATCTTTCATACTAATTCCCCCTTTCTAGGGCACTATGTTCATGCCTAGATGTACAGATAGACAAGGTGGAGCTCCTCCTTAGTAGGTTTCCTGTTCAACTGTGATCGTCGCATTCCTCTCTCTCAGAGTTGCTATATAAGAGTCACTAGGTACTATTATACATATTGCTAGTATTTTGGGTATGGTGGGGCCCTGTACCGACTAATTGATGTATTACAACACTCTTAGAGGCTTGCAGACTTGTGTATAGTGTGTGTATGTATATCGTGGCCTTGTCGGCCCCTTTTGTCAGTGGTGTACACTTCTTGTGGCCTTGTCGGCCTTGGTTATCTTTATAAATTATATTGGGAATCTTCTGCGTGTAGGTTGTCATTTATTCTTATCTTGTTATGGTCATATGGAGGCCTTGTCGGCCTAGGTTTCATATTACAGGTTCCAGATACTACAGTTTATTCACTCAGGACTTTGGGTACTGGGTCCTGGCCATACCCCATAAGGTTGAGGTGTGACAAGCTTGGTATCAGAGCAGGTGTATCCTAGGGAGTATATGAGTCGTATCTAGTAGAGTCTTATCTATGGGTGTGTTGTGCACCTCACTTATACGCAGGAGGCTGCAGGATATTTAGGATAGTTACCTTTCTTCCTGATCTAGATCATGTGATAGCACTGAATCATAAGTGTTCACTCCTTATCTTCATCTTTTTTATGTTCTCAGTTATGCCTGTTACTACTAGATGATAGGAGGCTCTGCAAATGTTAGATGAGGAGGCGGGAGAGGTGCTAGTCAGGTACCACCTGCTGACCGGGTGAGACATGAGTACCAGGATGAGACTATATCTTGGGCCTCCAAGACTTCATCACCAGCACCACCTCCAGAGGGGCATAGAGGAGCTGATGTACCTCCCGTTCCTCCCCGATCGTTCCTGATCAGGACTTAGACATGCAGAGTACGGTGCAGTTTTTGACTAGGATAGTGCCCTCTCAGGACCCGTGATATACCCTTGGTACTTTTGATAGAGCCATCAGTGCGAGAGTTTGGGATTTCATTAACCTGGACCCTCCAGTATTCATAGGATCAGACCTGAACGTGGACCCGTAGAACTTTTTAGATCAGATGCAGTGTACTTTATGGGTAATGTATGGAACATATGTTGAGTCAGTAGAGTTGGTTTTTTATAGGTTGTGTGATGTCGTCGTGACCTGGTTTGAGACTTGGGAGTAGACTCGGGGACCCCGATCCCCACCTATGGGCTGGAGGGAGTTCTCTGAGGCATTTTTGCAACAATATTTTCCATTCGAGTATAGTTTGTAGTTCAATTCATTGGGTAGGTACGCTCCTACGATTATTGGTGGGATAAGTGATCGAGTCTAGTAGTTTGTTAATAGTTTGGGTAGTATTCGATGAACGAGTGCACTATAGCTTCCTTGAATCCGAATATGGATATCTCTCGCATATAGGGCTTTGCACAAAACCTGGAGGACTATAAGAGGTAGCAGTAGGCCGATCGAGAGCATGATAAGGGCCATCATAAGAGGGTCCAGTCCGCTGATATACGGGAGAGTTTCAAGGTGGGTTTAGGCATCAGTTTCCTAGATGCCTATCCGACGGCTAGTGTACAACTGCAGTTCCAGGGCTAGCGTCATGATCGGACCACTTATTCTAGTCAGGGTTAGAGTTCCCGGGCACCATGCCCCCAACATAGGGGAAATTCTAGCTAGGCGAGGCCACTGATGTCGTATTGTGGTCGATGTTGCAGGACTTATTTTGGGCAATGACGCTAGGGTTTGGATGTGTATTACTCATGTGGGTGTTTAGGTCATATTATGTAATTTTTTTCGATGAGTGGTAGAGGTAGTATGGCACAGCCAATAGGGTCTGTAGCAGATTTTTCTTCATCGGTATGCCCTCCTGGGCAGGGTACACAGACATCGACTGGTAGAGGTAGAGGTAGAGGTGTAACATCTAGTTTAGGCAGTCCCTAGAACCGCATATATGCCTTGTCAAGCCGACAGGATCTTGAGTTGGCTACAAATATTGTTACATGTATATTATTTGTCTTCTCTCTTGACGTATATGTTTTGATAGATATGGGTTCTACTTTTTCATATATTACCCTTTTTGTTGATAGTAAGTGTGGAAATGAGACTGAATTATTACATAAGTTGTTCGAAGTGTATACGCTCGTAGGTATACCTATGATTTTTAGGTGTGTGTATAAGAGTTGTGATGTAAGGATTTATGATCGCCATACTTTAGCCGATTTGAATAAATTATAAATGGTGGAGTTTGACGTTATTATGGGTATGGATTGGCTGGCTTCCTGTTATGCTAACATGAATTATTGGACGAAAGTCATTCGCTTTAATTTTCTAGGCAAACCCATCATTGAATGGAAGGGAAATGTTGCAGTGCCTAAGGGGAGGTTTATTTCCTACTTGAAGGATCAGAAGATGATTTCAAAAGGATATATCTATCACCTAGTACAAGTACAAGATGTAGAGGTAAAGCCTTCAGCCCTTCCGTCAGTTCCTATTGTTAAAACATTTCTTGATGTATTCCTTGATGAACTTCCTAGCATTCCTCCCAAAAGGGAAATCGATTTCGCTATCGACATACTTCCAGATACCCAACCTATATCTATTCCTTCGTATCGAATGACTCCTGCTGAGCTAAAAGAATTGAAAGCTAGGCTAAAAGATCTTCTGGAGAAAGGCTTTATTAGGACCAGTACTTCCCTATGGGGTGCACTAGTATTATTCATTCGTAAGAAGGACAGATTATTAAGAATGTGTATCGATTACCATCAACTGAACAAGGTGAATATTAAGAATAAATACCCGTTTCCCAGAATTGACGATTTATTTCATCAATTACAAGGTGCTAAGTATTTCTCAAAGATCGATCTTTGATCTGGATACCATCAACTGAGAGTTATGGAGAAGGATATTCCAAAGACAGCCTTCTATACCATATATGGCCACTATGAGTTTTTGGTTATGTCTTTCGGTTTAACCAACACACCGACAACTTTTATGGATTTGATGAATCATGTGTTTAAGCCATTTCTGGATATCTTTGTGGTAGTATTTATTGATGACATCTTGGTGTATTCCCACTAAGAAGTAGAGCATGCAGATCATTTGAGAGCGGAATTACAGACATTCCAAGATCGCAAGTTGTACGCTAAGTTCTCTAAATGTGAGTTTTGATTGAACTCGGTGGCCATTTTGGGTCACGTGGCATCGGATGAAGGCATTAAGGTCGATAGTCATAAGATTGAGGCGGTAAAGAATTGGTCGAGGCCCACAACTCCTACAAAGGTGAGTAGTTTCTTAGGCTTGACAGGTTACTATCAGAGATTCGTAGAGAATTTTTCTTCCATTGTCGCATCACTGACAAAGTTGACTCATAAGGCAGCTAAGTTTCAGTGGTTAGATGGTTGCGAGAAGAGTTTCCAGGAGTTCAAGGGTAGGTTAACATCAACACTTTTTCTGTCACTTCTTGAGGTATCCGAGGGCTATGTTATGTATTGTGATGCTTCCATAGTGGGATTGGGTTGTGTTATGATGCAGAATGACAAGGTTATTACGTATGCTTAGAGGAAACTAAGGAAACACGAGCAGAATTACCTGACCCATGATATTGAGTTAGCGGTTATTATATTTTCTCTAAATATATGGCATCACTATTTGTACGGGGTTCATGTTGATATATTTACATATCATAAGAACTTGTAGTACATATTCAGGCAGAAAAAGTTGAATCTGAGGCAGCGAAGATGGCTTGAGCTGATGAAAGACTATGATGTCGATATTTTGTACCATCTTGGAAAAGTAGACATTATAGCTGATGCATTAAGTCAGAAGTCTATGGGCATCCTGAAGCATATGGGAGTTGGTAGATTAGAAATGGCAAAAGATTTGTATCGGTTGGGCAGCCTGAGCGATTGATTGATACGGGTGATGGGGGGTGCCATAGTTCAGAATACCACTGAAGCATCATTAGTGGCAGAAGTGAAGGCATGACAATTTGATGATCCAGCCTTGGTAAGAATTAAAGAAGGCTTTCCCTTTCAAAAGAAGTGGTTGTTCGAACTATCGGGAGATGGAGTTCTTAAGTATAATGGTCGGTTGTGTGTGCCCAATGTTGCGAGACTTTAAGGGAAGATTATAGTAGAGATTCACAGTCCAAGTACTCCATTCATCCTGATTCCACTAAGATGTACTATGACCTTCGACAACTATACTGGTGGAATAATATGAAGAAGAATATCACATAATTTGTTTCTTTGTGTCCTAATTGTCAACAAGTTAAGGTTGAGCGTCAGAAACCTGGAGGATTGCTACAGAATATAGAGATTCCGACATATAAATGGGAAGCGATCAACATAGATATTACTGTGGGACTACCTAATTCTCATCGGAAGTTTGATTCTATATGTGGTATTATGGATAGGCTTACGAAGTCAGCTCATTTTCTACCCATCAAGACTACTTAGCCGAAGATTATGCTCGATTATATTTCAAGGAGATAGTCCGACTTCGTAGAGATCCGATGTCTATTATATCTGACCGAGGCGCTCTATTTACAACTAACTTTTGAAGGTCATTTCATAAAGGTTTAGTACTATGATTAGTCTTAACACATCCTTTCATCCACAAACCGATGGGCAAGCCAAGCACACTATTCATACGCACGAGGATATGTTGCGAGCCTGTGTGTTGGACTTCAAGGGAAATTAGAAAGATTATTTTTCGCTTATCGAGTTCGCTTATAATAATAACTACCATTCTAGTATTCTGATGGCACCGTATGAAGCCCTGTATAGACGAAAATGTCGGTATCTTGTTGGATGGTTTGATGTGGGAGAAACAAAGTTATTGGGACCTGACTTGGTGCAACAAGCCATAGAGAAAGTGAAAATGATTTAAGAGCATTTGTTGACAACTCAAAGTCGACAAAAGTCCTATTCAGAGAACCGGCGTTGAGACTTAGAATTCACAATAGGAGACTGGGTATTCCTAAAAGTGTTTCCTATGAAAGGTGTGATGAGATTTGGCAAGAAGGACAAGCTTATCCCCAGATTCGTTAGAACATATCAGATTATTCAAAGAATAGGCCAAGTAGCCTATAATCTTGAGTTGCCCCAAAGTTAGAACCCATTAATACTATATTTCATATATCTATGCTTCATAAATGTCTGGGAAATCCTTCCTGTATTACCCCTGTTGAAGACATTCAAATTACAAAAGACTTATCGTACGAGGAAGTCCCTTTTGCTATTCTAGATTGCCAAGTCCGTAAGTTGTGAACCAAAGAAGTTGCTTCAGTTAAAGTTCATTGGAGAAAAAATAACATAGAAGAGATGACTTGGGTGGTCGAAGAGGACATGAGGTTCAAATACCCACATTTATTCCAGACCTCAGGTTTATGTTGATATTCGTGCGATACGATTCTCTTGTTCCTATCCTATTCATCGATCTTAATTCATATACCTTGGTTAGATGCTATTGTTGAGGCAGATATGGCAGACACAACTCAGAGTAAAATGAATGATAGTTAAGGTGAGTTATGGCTAACCCACTTTGATTCTTGCGTATAAAAACGGTCGTGTGAGTCCAATTAGATGTTGTTATGATATTTTGTAGCCCTGTGTGGCATTGGATATCTATTTGGGTTGATTGGAAGGTTTCAGATAGCCCTATTTACAAGAGAAATTATGTTGAAATTTTCGGAAATCCTAAGCGTTAGAGCAATATTCAACATTTGAGGATGAATGTTCTTAAGGGGGGGAAGGATATTATACCCTGTAGTTTCATATCCGAAGGAGAGTGTTGTTTGCCATCTTGAGTTATGAGAACTTGAAATCATTTATGAGGGTTCGTATGATGTATAAGGATGTTATGGAATGGTTTTAGAAGGTTTGAAGTAAATAGGACCAAAGGGGTACAACTCGACGAAGATTGATGAATTTTCAATAATACGCTAAGCGTTTTGCATCGCAGATGCCATTTAACCTCACGAATGGGGTCGCGGACCTAAGGCACCATTTTCTCATATTACTGCCACCATATGTGGTGGCATATACGGCCACATATAGGAATATTCACCGCATATGGTGCTGCATATGTGAGACAGTGGGTTGGCCTATGTTAGTCCCAAGGTCATCCAATTTTATTTTCTATCTCATTTTCGACCACTTGAGCTCCAAGACACTCTTAAATACCCTCCAAAACCCTCTTTATTATTGAAGAACATTCCTACTTGTATCGAAGGTGATTTCTCCTTCTAAGGATCAAGAACACGTCAAAACCTTCGTTATTTGGCTTGGCAAAGACGTAGGCTTTTTGGAGATTGAGTTGAAGGTTGTTATGGAAGACTTCATGGCTAGTTAAGGTAAGGTTGCATCCCTTTTATGTGTCATATAGCTTCTCTTAACTTGTATTTATGGATTGATGGAGATAACTTGGGAATTATGGGAGTTTGGTAAATATGATCTTGGAAAAACATCTTTTGTTGTCTAAAGTTACATCAACTTGTTGTTTGGTGTTGTTGTTTGAGATTAAGAGTAAATATTGGTGTTGAATCATGTTGGTGAGGTTGTGTAATTAAGGAAAAGGGTTATGTAAGATGGTGGTGTTAATTTGATCAAGAATCCATGGTAGAATAACTCTAGAACTTCACGTACACAAGTTGTTCGACGAATTGCTTAAGTGAAATATTTTGTGAAGTATGATCTTGATAAAAATCCCTCGTTTAATGTAGATAATTGTCCATAGCACTTGTGAGGCACCGTGGAACTTAACTAGCTTCATCTGCAAGGTATCTAGGGCTACTTTCCTTCTTGGCATGACTTGACAAAACGCTATCCTAAAATAGGGTTTCATCTCGTGAAATCAAATAACGATATGCCTTACTAGACAAAATTGACCCTAATCCGTATGTAACTGTTATCCATAGCATCTCTCGGATTGCATATGTTCCAAATTGGTTGTATTAAAATTCAAGAATGTAGTGCCAATAATAGTAGTCGAAGGGTAATGAGGATAGGTCACTTCGGCTATGCTTGTGACATCCTTTAAAGTATGTCTTGCATTTCACTTTTCTATATGTATCTATTTTCTCACTGAGTCGCGCTATAGTCGGTCTGGTACGACACTTATATGTGCACACCACTATAGTTGGTTTGATATTATAAAGTCCTATTAAGGCCGAGTATGACCAAGTCCTCTTACAGGCCGGGTACGATATACTATGATATGATTCGCCCCACAGAGCGGCTGCTACTATATTATATTGCCCCATTGAGTGGCTTGCTTTTTATAGACATGCATATATATTCATGATTGCTATAGGGTATGCCCTCAGAGGCTTGTTATGAGTTTCAGATTGACTTTTGTACCCATACCTCTTATGTTATATCTTTTGTTTACATATATTACCTGCCTTACATATTCAATACATCTTCCGTACTGATGCCCGCTTTCTGGAGCACTGTGTTCATCCCCGCAGGTACATATAGATAGGGTGTTCAGTTGTGATAATCGCACTCCTCTCTCTTGGAGTTGCTATACAAGAGTCACTAGGTACTATTGTATATATTCCTAGTATTTTGGGTATGGCGGGGCCCTGTCCCGACCGATTGATGTATTACAACACTCTTAGAGGCTTACAGACTTGTGTACAATGTGTGTATGTATGTCGTGGCCTTGTCGGCCCCTTTTGTTAGTGGTGTACACATATTATGGCCTTGTCGGCCTTGGTTATATGTATATATTGTGTTGGGAATCTTCTACGTGTAGGTTGTCATTTATTCTTTTCTTGTTATGGTCATATGGAGGTTTTGTCAGCCCATGTTTCATATTACAGGTTCCAAATACTACTGTTTGTTCGCTCAGGCCTTAAGGTGCTGGGTGCCCCGCCCCCCAAGGTTGGTGTGTGACACCAGGTGAGGTGGACAGGCACCTAGTACCTTACGTATGTGAGCAACCAATCTTATAAAACCATTAAACTTACTGCATTTACACACTTGCAAGCAGAAAATTCCAACAACATATATGTATCATTCGCATGGGCCTACGAGGCCTCGATATGTGCGTATATTGTATCAACATATTGAACTGAAACACAAGTATACATGCAACTACAAAAGCCTCTAAGAACATATGACTGACATAACATAGTCGGGACAGGAACCTGGCCTACCCATAACATATACATATCATCATACTAACTCAAAAATAATAACTCCGGAACAAAAGGAGTGCACCAACCATAGCTGAGATGAGAACATACCGGTGAGGTTGTCAATCCGTCTATTTGAACCTGCGGGCATGAAATGTAGTATCCCCCAACAAAAGGGACGTTAGTACGAAAGATGTACTGAATATTTAAGGCAGTAAAAGCATAAGTAAGACATCAATGGAAAAGAGTCAAGAATGATCAAGCTGTAACTCGTACTTACCACTGAGGGACATGACATGCATAGTGACTATACTTATATGTAATTCCACGTTACAGAGCTATATCATTTCATATCGAGTCACTCTTTGGGGCTAATATCAATATCATAAACTTTAACTGCCCAACTGATCAGTGGTAACTACCCGACCGACCATAACTCGGTGGTAAATACATAATTGCATAACTACCCAACCAATCGTAGCCCGGTGGTGGATATATATCATCCAATCGGCCATCGTACGGTGGTAATAAAGGGTACATAATCTGTCCAATGGCCATCGCTCGGTGGTAAAAGCATAACTGCCCAGCCGATCATCGCTCGGTGGTAAATACATACATGCTAAGCCAACCATCGCACGGTGATAAGTAGCGATACACAATCTGCCCAACCAACCATAGCTCGGTGGTAAGCCATACTACAATATCCATGACCCTATAGGTATTACGTACATACATACATGAAGAGTCATAAGAGACTTCTATGAACTTAACGTAATGACGTAAGATCCTTAAATTCCTTATTAGCATTTGAGGAGTATCGTAAACAATACTCATTTTATCTTAAAGCTAAGGGAATCCTTTTAACACGAACACACACATCATACGAGGATATAAGTAGGAGCTTCTAATTCACTAAGAATAATGTTGTTACTCTTCCATCCATCCTTATGAAGATAGCATATAGTTTTACTCTTTCATACGAATCAACAAGATAAGATACATCATTTCTAGCTTCTGTGTAACCAACAAGGGTCCATAAGATGTCAACAAGACGAGATGATATAAAGTGCAGAAAGTACTCCCAACAAGGGACAAACAAGAGACGTGGTACATTAACTGAACAGAGAGAGATGATATCTCATACTGTTAAGAATGGATCATTTTGAAAGGCGTTTCGTTTCATTTTTTTTCTTTAACAAAATCATGCCAAAAGAAGGAATAAGCCTTAACATATCTTATATCGAATCCTTATGTATCCTCATCTACCCGAGCTTAGCCTCTTTAACCCTGAATCTACAGTCAATAATAAGGACACTAATGTCAGTACACTAAGCTTAATAACATTTATCGAGTGGCAAACTCGTTCTTATATGAAATCAGACAGTACCTCCCATGCTTTATTTACTTCCACAACTCTCATCAACACCAACAACACAATAATAACATCATATCCAAGTTATTCCACCTATCTCCAACTATAACACATCATAACCATGACTTCGAACAGTCCCGTACCATATGACATCAATAAGCTCGTTCTACATCAATTGGATAGCATCTCCCCAATTTATTTTACATATCCCCAAGTTCATAATATCACAACAACAAACAAAATATCATAAACAACCAGCAATCAGACGTTCATCCCTTTCATAACACAAGAATAGTCCCAACAACCTACTACAACAATATTCAACACTAGTTTATAACTTTTAGTTGCTATTCCACATTTTCCCATAGAAATAACACAACTATATCTAGCACCAGCTCATATACATCAAGGGTAAGGGATTTATTACCTTCAATACAACCAAAACAATTCAGATAATAGCTTTCTTCAACCTGGAACATCTAAAATAGTTTAATAAAACACAACAATTTAAACATGGTTTCCAACCTTTATTTCATAAGTTCTTAACCAAACAACACTTCGAAGGCTTGAATAAACTCTTATACACATAGAAGAAGAGAAACCCTACCTTATATATCAAGGGCATTCCATTCTTGGACCTTACTTCGTCGTGAAGCAACTTCAAAACAAACCACAATAAGAAAGAAGAGGAATCTAGCACCATGACATATTGGAAAGGAAATTCATGTTGTAATCTTGGAAATCTTTACTTGAATAGTAGGAGAACTCTTAGATGATCTTTGGAAGTGTTTTCGGATCCGTTTGGTCGAGATATGATTTAACATAAGGGCTGAACCTCTTAAATAAGGAATTGGAAAGTTCCACCGCCTGTGTGGGTCCCAAAGGGAGCTGCTTGCGCGGTCTTGCAGAAATACGAATATCTCTCTACTCCGACTTCATATCGATGAACAATTTAATGCATTGGAAACTAAACTCATAGATATTCAATTTTATGGGTTGATCACCTTGTAAATCCAAGTATATTGGGAGAAAAACTTAGTGACATATGACCCAAATTTCAACAAACTTATGAACGTAACTTGCGACGACTTTTGTTGACTTCCATTTTACAAATCACTTGACTTCAAAATCAAACATACGACTATTTTAAGCTTCAAACACCTCATAACATGACCTTATAATGATAAGCACTCATAGTCTTACCCCAAAAAGTACGGGTTATAACATTTCCAATCTTGCTGACTTTTGACAAAACTTATTTTCTTTGATTCGTTTAACTTCTAAACCTTCCAACCCTCTTGGTACTTGATGATCATGATATTAAACCTTTGAATCTTCTAAGGTAACATGATTAACTTACTTTTTATAATTTCAAGGACGGTCTCATTTCTGAGCTTACGTCAATTGACTTGTTGTGTACTTGACGTATGAAAATGTGGGATGTAACATATTAGTTATTTTTTATTTTAATTTTTAACTGTAATTTATTGTATTTTCACCAACACATTCTTTTAGTTGAATTTGTGTATAATCACACATTAGTTCCTCTTACTTAAAAGGAGAAGTCGACACGCAAAAGCTCTCTTCTCTCTCATAATCTCATGCAAACCCTAAACCTAATCTAATCACCTATGATTGCACTGGCCACTAATCAGCCATCGGTGGCGGCTGGCCAACCTTTGGCTATCAATTCCATGTAATAATTCCCACCCTTGGTTGATCCATCTTCTTCCGCAATGGCATTAACACCCACACAATTGATACCAAACCTTAACATACCTTTGATGAGCCATGTAGTTCTTGAATAGGATTGTATAAAGAAGAATTATGCATATATGGTTAAACCTAATGGCAGTGCAAACATGCAGACGAGGGTTAACGACATTGAGCCTATTCCAATCAAAGAAGTGGAGATGGTGGATGGTGAACCCATGGTAGAATGGATGAAAACGAAGGTACAATGTATGAATATCATTGAGAAGCTTCAATATGCAATGATGGGTAAGTTCTCCTATGGGTGGCCTGAGCTTGAAGAACTACGAAAATAGATTCCTTTATAGTGTGGGATCAAGGGAGAATGTCATATTGGTTTATTTAGAAATTGTCATATTCTTTTGCAATTTGATCTATTTGAAGACTACTTACAGATGATGTCAAAGGCAGACACTATATCAAACATATGGATGGAGGAATGTACCAGATGAGGCCTTTGATATATGATACAATGTATAAGATTGATAAGGAGACAACAATGGAGATGGAATGGATATCTTTTCTGAATTTACTATCAACTTTTTTTGTTAAAAATCCTTTTTTACTTTATCCTCAGTAGTTGGTAAACCATTGCAATTGGATATGGCTACAATGAATAAGACATGACCTAATTGTGCAAGGGTTAAGATATTAGTTGATCTTATTACAGATTTACCAAATGTGGTGAATATGAAAATTATAGATGAGAAAACTAGTGAATCTAGATTAGTTAGTGCTCAAATTTAATATGATGTGTTACCCAAATATTTCACGCGCTGCAATCTTCACGGTCATAATGAAGAAGGTTGTAGAATCTTGCATCCGAAACTGAGAATTGTTTATGATGAAGGTGAACAAAAGCAGGAATGTACTAAAAATACAACCAGGAATCACGAACAACAAAGGAATCCTTGAAGGCTAGCTCGTATATTATCCAGTGGAAAAGTTGTTGGGGATCCTGGTAATTGGAATACAATTAAGGACAAAAGAGTGTTTACAATGGAAAAGAACCCAAGCAAATTCATAGATGGAAAGCCTATCAATGGGAATGTAGATGAATTTCAAATACAAAATTCTTTTGCTGCTCTAACTGTGGAAAATAAGGGTGTGGAAGTTGTAAATGTAGAGGAGCCAGACAAAGAGAATAGTAGCAAAGAAGATACTGATGCTTCATCAGGTTCCATGGAGAAAGAATGTGGGGAGAAGGAACAAGCAGATATAGGTTGCAGTAGTCAGGAAGTTATAGAAGAGCCACTTACAACTGTCATAAATAAGAAGGAGGACAATGTGGAGAAGGTTGCTTCAAAATATATAAGAGACAATATTGATAACACTTCTTTGGAACAACAAAATACTAGTGTTTGGGATGGGATAGAGGAGCTAGGTATTAAAAAAATTGAGGAGGCTGAAGTAAATGAGGCATGCTTTCAATCTCTCTCTACCAAATGTGGTGTTAGAGTGGAAGAAGAAATGGAGAAAAAAGTTGACAATGTAAAAAATGTGATTCTTGAAGGAGGAGGTGGACTAGAACAAATTGAAGATTTGAACTCACTCACTCCTGGAGTGAGGGATGAGGCCGGGGAATTAACAGGAGAGAAGTATGGCTATGAAGAGGGTAGAATTGATTTTGTAGATCCAAGAGGAGGAAATCCTATGGAGGAGGGGACATATAAATGAGAGGGGGTTAATGCATCTTCACCAATAGTAGATGTGGTGGAGGGGATTAAGGGATCCTCACATGCTAAAGATATCATTGAATCAGTAGCACAACAAAAATATGAGGTAGAGGGGGTTAAAGTTTCTTCACCTATAGTAGAAGATGGAAATGGAACAGTAGCTCAACAAACATATATTACTCTAAGTGTTCCTACTGTTCAACCTTCACAAATTGTTATACTGAGGATAAAGTCACTAATGAAGAGACTTAATGATATTGTTGTCACACCCCAACCTAGGGGGGTGGCCGGCACTTGGCGCTCTAAGGCCTGAGCGTACCAATCCTGATATCTGCGACCTGCTCAACAACACCTAGGTCGACCATGCCTGTGATAAAAGATTTTTTAAATAAAAATACAATTTCCTGCACGTAGAAAATCCCAACCTATATATATATATATGTAACAAGGCCAACATAAACACAACAAGTCTATTGAAGAGGCTGACAAGTCCACACATCAAACCATAATACACAACACAACTATCTACAAGCCTCTAAAGAGCATAACAACAATATCTGGTTAGGACAGGACCCTACTATACCCAACTATGTACATATATACACTCATCATACCTATCAGCTCACTAGACAGCTCCGGAAGAAAAGAGCATGACAACCTTCAGCTGAGTTGAGTTACCTACATTAAGGAATCATCTGCATCTCTATCTATACCTGCGGGCATGAAACATAGTGCCCTAGAAAGAGACATCAGTACGAAAGATATACTGAATATGTAAGGTTGAAGCAGTAAATAAGTACAACACTGTAAATGAAACACAAGTTGAAAATGTAACTGAATGTACAACTGTAAGGTAAAGCAATGGAAATACAACTTGTGCTCTGAGTGCCTCTGTGGGCTAGAATATGCATAATGAAATATAATCGCATATATAATGCCATAGGCCTCTGTGGGCAGTATTATCAATATCATATGTGTATGAATTGCATAATAGCGCCATAAGCCTCTGGGTAATATCATTAAGCTCATATTTATATAATCGTGTATATAACGCCATAGGCCTCTAATGGCAGTATAGATATATGATATATGCATATGATGACCTCTTTAAGGATTATCGAATACTCTTGAACTCATTGAAGTGATGTAAGGTTGTTGCACATCTGACTCCCTTATGAGGGTTAACACATCACATGTTACTCTTTCAATGAATTTATAAGCATCATAAATCACATTGTAAACTTAACTTTTAGGAAACAATAAGGAGTCTGCCTTTTTGGACATCAAAAGAATACTTGCACGAAAATATAATCTTGACAAAGAATGGTAGTACACAACAACGCACTTATAAGAGAATCACCAGTGCCTTCGTAAGGACTTTTAGAATAGAGTTCTTATCAGATTTCATTTCGTAATAATCATTTCAATATGATCATGCCAAAAGAAGGAAGTGAGTCTTACATAGCTTTGTTTTTCTGAAAATGCTAGCTTACAATCCTTTGGTTGCATCTCGAGCGATATCCTACATATTAGAGGCAATTCGATCAATATTAAGTTGATAAACTAAAGATGGTTTCATTATGATACTTTATCACACACTTGATGTACTTGAATCCTCGTATCTTTGTCGATGATCATTCAATATCGGAATACATCATGGATTATTCTAGCTTCTTTCCTTCCTCCATCAACTTATTAATAAAATTCAATAACTTAATACCAAGCTCAACTCTAATCAAACATCCCAAACATAAGTTAAGAACGATCTTTACGTGTTTTCTAGTTATTTCTCCTTATAGCTTGTATTTCCATTAATAAGACCAATACCATAAATGAGCTCATCCACAACCTCTAAACATAATCAAATCATATCCCATAATTCTCGGTCATAACTAATCATATATATAATCTCCGAACAATTTGAAATCAAGACAATAACATCCTTTGTCATTTAGGGTGCTAACTTGTTGATTCTTTACCCAAGCACTTAATTAACACTTGAATAATCTTAAATACAAGAAAGGGAGTGTAACTCACACTTTATTCAGCAAAAATAACATCTAACCCAATCTCCTTAGCTTCAAGAACAACCTTCAAGAGCGTAATAATTCCATAGAAAGGTTCCTCTTTACTTGTCCTAGCTTTTCGATGTAGAATTATGGTGTAATTGATTTGAAATCACCTTGAAATCCTTGAAATCAGTTGGGAGGTTAGAAAGAGGGTTAGGGAAATGTTGGGTAAAACATAGATCAAAATGGGTCAAAAACCACTTAAACACGTAACTAAGTCGGCGGCCGACCAATATGACGGTCTGTAAAATTTTGTACTTTCCGTCAAAATGGACCATATAATCAGTCTTAAAAAATACATAGGGGTGGCCCATATTGATGGTCCATCAAAATTTATATGGTCTGTCAAAATGGGATTCCGTAGATTTTCATCGAAATGCAATTTCATTGATCCGTTTAACTTTTATACCCTATGATACTTCCATAAACATTCTATAAAATCTCACTGTCTCCCTGTAAGATCACATGTCTTCCAGAAATATCGGTATCAATTGACGACATGATGAAACGCAAAAGTTATGTGGCGTAACATGCTTCCCCCTTAGAAATATTCATCCACGAATGTTGAGGATATTCTAACTCTCAACTTTTCCAGAAATTTCAGCATGGTTTCTTTTATAAACAAGACTATCTAAAACCTGTCAAGCAGCTCAAACACACATCCAAGACCATACATGGTAATATAATAACAAAGCAATATCAAATCAACCTAACACTACCGCTTATAATTATAATGACAGAGAAAAATTAGATGTAACTCACCTTAACATTCTTCTGCTGGCTTCAGGACTGCACCTAATACACTTATTTCAATAATACCATTTTAAGTATAACACCTGGTTCAACTTTGGTAAACAGAATAGGAATAGAAAGATCATATCACACGAATATTTGCATGAAGCTGAAGTTTGAAACATCCGAGTATAGCAATTCTTATGCTTTCCAACAATTCTGGTTGAGTTTTTCCGTATATAGGACTATCTCAACCTGTCGCGCAATCTGGATGTCATGGCCAGTGTTTCGTAAGATTACACAATCATAACACTGTTGGTACATCATCGACCTCCACCCTATCATTTATTTCTTTTACAACAGTGCTAGTAATTCATTCGAATCACTAAACTATTGATGTAAAAATCCATGTGAGCTCAATGTTCTAATTTGATCCTCGAGGAATAATCTCGGAGTTCCAAAGATGGTGGATCATCCGATGATAATATGCTTAAAATGGCATGGAATATGGAGCGGGATTGAAGATTGGACTTGAAGATTTTAAGAAAAATACATTTTATTCGGCCTTCTTGTTTGGTCTTGGCCGAGACCATGTATATTCTTTTATCTTATCATTATTTACTAGCTTAGCTATTATCTTAGGACATAGTATGCTATATAATAACTACATTAGGACACAATTAATAAGTCATGAAGATGACTAGGCCGAGAGTATACCATGACAAGGACAAGTGATGACTTGGACGACAAAGTGGCAAGGACAAGGGACATCTAGAAGATGGGGATTTCAAGAAGAGATTTTATGCACTAAAAAACTCTTGAATTTGGCTACATTGAAGAGCTCAAAATCGGCCAAGGATAAGTTCAAGTGTTCATCAAATTGATCATCCAAACAAATACCAAGAATGGAAGCTTCCAACACATTCCAAGAAGATGAGGTTGTTGGAAGAATCAAGTTCATAAATCTTGCTACCTAGGAGACAACAATTTTGAGTGACAATTCCCACATCAAACTACAAAATCTGCAATATCTCTCTTCATCCGACCCCACCAATAGTGCTATGTCAAACCGCGATATATTTTGGTAGCACCTGGATGAATGGAATAACGGGAACTATGAGCCTCCTCCAATATCACATAAATAAAATTGCCAACACGAGGAATGCATAATCATCCCTTGATCCTCAAAACCCCCTCACTATCAAGCACCACCTTCTTGGCCTCACCACACAATACTTTGTCATGAATCTATCATAACTGGGGATCATCAAACTGTCTAGCCCTAATCTCCTCCAAGAGAGACGATCTCGCCTCGAAATACGCTAAAACTCGGCCCAGATATGAATGATCCAACTACAAAAAGATGTTATCCAGAGTCTGAACCTCTATGGCTAAGGGACGCTCAGAAGCAACCAATCTAGCCAAGATACCCATACTCACCGCCTTGCAACTCAAGGAATCAGCCACCACATTTGCCTTACCCAGATGGTAAAGTATGGTGATATCATAATCTTTCAGAAGCTCCATCCATATACGCTGGCTAGAATTGAGATCTCTTTGAGTGAATACACGTTGTAGGCTACGATGATCAATAATGTGTCACGAACATATGTCAAATAAGACAAACATCCCTTATCAGCAATCTTCTTCCCACAGCGATAAGAAATAATCTTCTTCGGAACGTGACTAGGAGTACCCCTCTACTCAAGTCTAGGAATCCTAGTCATAGCTAATGTAATTATCTTGGCATGATAGTCCAAGATCGCATAGTATGGAGACAACCATGTCATGCCCAATATAATATCAAAATATAACATATCTAGGATCATAAAATCTACCCACATGTCATACTCCATAAAAGTAACTAAGTAATTTTGATAGACTCTATTAACCAACACATAATCCCTAGCCAGAGTAGACACATATATAGGCAAGTCAAGATGGTCATAAGTCAAATCCCAACCAACAACATGATAAGAAGACACATATGAGTAAGTGGATCATGGATCAAACAAGACAATAGCCAGCCGATGACAAACAAAAATATTACCTGAGATCACAGCATCTGAAGCCTCTGATTCTGGTCTACCTGGAAATGCATAACACTGCACATCAGCATGGCCGCTCTGAATAGACTATGCTCCTCTTCTGGAGAACTATGTACCACCTCTCCTAGACTTATGTTTGCCCTTCGATGATTGGAAACCACCGTGGCCTGACTGAGCACTGCCCCTCGCTAAAGAACCACCCCGACTACCAAAAGATGACGGATTTCTATGGGTCTGGAACCTAGAGTCCTGCTAAGTCACACTCTGTCTACCACGGGGATAATCTCTCCGAAAGTGACCCATCTCATCACAACCATAACACAATCTAGGCACTAGAAACTGATATACGGAAGTTGAAAAACTAGATGGACCATCGCGATTGGCTGGTCTAAAGAATGAACCTTCATGAGATTGTCCATCCCCATGCCCACTCTGCCTAGAAGGGCCACTAGAAAATGTTTGCAATGCTGACTGAATCGGAGGATTGAGGGTTGAATGATAGGTCCTAGATGACTGACCGTCTCCTAGGTGACTGGTAGATCCACTAAACTAACCATGCTAATAGGGCCTCTTCTAACTAGACCCTCCATAAGCTCAAATTGTGGCAGCCTCAATACTCATAGCATGATCTACAACCATCTGAAATGAAAATCCCATAGCAACATGCTGAAGACAGGGAACATGAAGCGAAAACACCAACCCATTGATGAACCTACGGACTATCTCAGCCTCTGATAGAATTAAGTGTGACGCATACCTAGCCAAAATAAGAATTTGGACTCATACTCAGATATCGACGTACCCTTCTATCGTAAGTGAGTGAACTCTTCTATGCACTAATCTCTCAAAAGAAATGGCACATATTTCTCTAGGAAACCTGGTGAAACTATACCCATGTAAGTGGAGGTGAACCAGCTGGTCTGCTCTCAATAAAGTACCTCCACCAAGTCTTCGCATCATCGCGAAGCTGAAAAGATACGTAATACACTCCATAGGACTCCATAATCCCATCTTATAAACCTCTCATGTATGTCAATGATGAACTCAAACGCATACTCACTGCGGGTACCATGAAACCTGGGCGGCTCCATTTTCAGAAAAATACTGATAAGCTCCTGATCTCTGAGTGTCAACACTTGAGCTGCTACTAGCATGGGAATGCCCTCAAGGGCTGGAAACCCATCAATACATAGGTCCATAGCAGCAACAGGATGCGTCCCCTGTGTCTGTCCCTGCTCTGGAGTATGCAACCCTGCCCTGGTATGTGATCCATAAAGAGTACCACTGCCAGACGCCTATTGGGCATCAAAATAAAGGAGTATGCGAGCCAAAGTATCCTAAACTGCTAGGTCTAACATAATCTCAGGGTGAGTCTGGGATGGACCCAAACCTCCCCCATCAGCCTACTCAACCTAGGGCTCACACTTTGGAGATGCTAAGCATACCCATCCTATCATAGGGGCCATATCCTTGGCTGGTGCAACACCGTGACCTTTGGCTCATTCACGCCGTCTCTCTCATCCTCGAGCGCCAGCTCCAATAATAATGGGCTCGGGCTCATTGTCTCTCGCAAGATCAGCACGTGTCCTCACCATCTGTGAGAAAATGGAAATTAATAAGATACCAATTTGAACATTCTAGATACCAATTTTAATAAAGTAGCACAAAAGAATGAAGAATTTGAAGTTTCATAAATGTCACATAGCCTCTCGCAGATAAGTACTGAGCTTTTCGTATCCATTTGTAAGACTCTACTAGACATAATCTTGTACTTACAGACTGGGTAACCTAGGGCTCTGATACCAACTTGCCAAGACCCGAAATCCCTAAGTCATTAGTGCACCTACCAATTCCCACCACAGTAGGAGGACCCTTCCTTTATACAACAATCCAATGCATAATTATAGTAATCAAGCAGAATATCATAGGTCTAACTCTTAACATAAATAGAAAGTGCAGAAATATCATAATAATACAAACCCTACGAATAATGGTCTGAATCGTACAAGAGCCACTACCAAAATACTATATCTGATTAATACAAATTTCATAGAGGGAATACTGTCTCAGAAACCAAATAAAGAAAATAATGGGAAAAAAGTCTCCAGACAGCTAATCGTCCAACATGTTCACCCTAGAAATACTCAAGAGCAACCTCGATCCATCGCCAGGAGAAGAGGTAGAGCTTGTAATGTACTCTGCACTCAAAATAATGCAGCAAGGTTGTATCAGTACAAACACTATGTACTAGTAGATATCATAGGCCATCAACAGTTAGCTAACATATTTGTAAGAAAGAAACTGAAATATATACATGCTCACATTCAAGTACAAGTAATATCACAGTCCAAGAATAACTACCCAAGTATAAAAATTCAAGTTAGCATATGTGGTGAGGATTTTCTACATATATTTCATGTTTTGCATCTTAGTCTAGAACTTGCCCTGCATGTTATTGAAGAGAAATAAAAAGTGTTGCTCTGTTTAGAAGATGATAATTGGCTTTCTTTGATATATCTTGTCAATTTAGCCTTTTCAGAAATTGTTACCACGAGTTAGCCCTTTGAGCCTGTAGACTTTTATTTGTTAGCCATATTTTTTACCTTGACCCACTTATTGAATCCCTAGTTTTTGCCCCTTGCTTCTTTGAGTGTTGTAGCTTAGATTGTGATATAATTGTTAAATCTAAAGAAAAGGGAGGCTCGAGTGTAAAAGGTGACCAATGATAGCTGCAAAGTGATGAAAATGCCCTCATAGAAAGAATAATAAAATGAAAAATTACTATGATCAAAAGATGATTGAAATGTTCTTGATATGAGGGAAATACTTGTGAAATAATTGATGAAGAGAGGGCTGAAAAATAAAGTGAAAAAAATGAAAATAATGGGTGATGAATCTAAAAGTGCAAAGTGCTTAGGGAATTGTAAGTCACTAGTATACAATTTTCATACCCGTCCCCTAGCCAACATTAAAATTTCTTAAAGTCCTATTTGATTTTATTTGAGCACGCTTAATTAACAGAGATGTACATAATGAGCAAGCCTGTGGTTCTTTGTGCATACATGTGTATTTCATTGTCAGTGCGAGAGTTGTGCTTTGATGCTAAGTCCTTAATTTACATTCATTCTTTGATTTGAGTGTGTGGACTATTTCTTCTTGCGAGCGCACTTATTTCATGATAGATAGGTGATGTTATTAGCTTCTTTGATAGAATAGGTGAGTTAGCTTGAATTTGATGAGTTAGAGTCCGTCTCTGAGGCTAGGAGGTTAGAAGTTTGTTGTTTGTTTGTTCATTGTATATCTTGTAGGATGACCAGGAAGTGTATACTTGGTGAATTGAGTTGCTATAGAGCATAATTGTTGGTATCAACTAAAGTGGTGGTGTTCCTAGGCTTGATTTATTGATAGTGATTTTAGTGCTTACTCGAGGACGAGCAAGAATTTAAGTGTTGGGATGGTGATGTTAAGTCAAAAACACATATATTTAATAATTGTTGCCTCACATCTTGAAACTTTTAATCGTCTTTTGGATATTATTATATTACTTTGTGCATAATATTGTATTTTATTGTATAGGTACATTGGAGACGGAATTTGGATCTTAAATTGGGTGAAAAGTATTAAAATAAAGAAAATGATGTTCATGCCCTCATGCAATATCTTCCATCGTGGCATCAACAATTGCCAAGTTCTTGAGATTGTGAAATGGTTCATTGACACCGAATGATTATGCATATCATTGAGTAATGATTTCAAAAGCAAGATGAAGAAATAAGCGTTGAGAAGTAACACTTAAAATTGAAAGAGAAAAAGAGATGTACCTGTATCAAGCACCTGAAAGAAAGAATTACGTAGGCAGCAAGCAATACATGGATTAAAGAGAATGCAAATTGGACTTGGATGAAATTCGTACTTGGGCAGTATCACTTCTCTGGGCGATGCCCATAGCGAGGCACTGCCTTGCTGTGTGTTGCTCGCTCAGCGAGGTCACATGATTCGAATTAAAAATTCTCCCAAATTATTTTGAACTCAATTATTTCTTCTGTGTTTTTCCCTACACCTATAAATAGTGCCCAAGACATAATTTTTACACACTTTGAGATAGCTTGTGATCTTGAGTTCAGAACTTTTGACCGAGGGATAGCTAGGAGCTGTCGTGAAGGCCGGAGATTGTTGGGTTTTACCTTTTCTTCTCCTTACTACTAGTTTTTATATTTTCTTTGGATGATTCGTTGTTTGTCCTCCATGTCTATGTGGAGCTAACATTTTCATTCTAGGGTTGTGGTAAACCATGAATATTGATTAGGGATGTCAGTGGGGCGGGTAAATGTGGGTACCGCCCCGCACCCGCTCCAGTTGGGTCGGGTATGGGGGACGGTTTGGTGGGTGGTGAGGTGGGCATGGGTATCAAAAGTGCTACCCGCAATGGGTAGTGGGCGGGGTGGATTTCATATAAGACCTGCACCATACTCGCCCCGCTACCCGCACCGTACCCGCACTGCCCATACCTTCACCACATATTAGTTTAATTAGGCACTAATCTATTGCCATTCCCTTTTTTATTTAACATTCAGTCGAGCCGAGCCCAGGCCCAACTGAACTCAGCGAAAGGGCAAAGGGTTCAAGAACCCTAACATCTCATTATTAAACATTTAGCAAAAGGGCAAAGGGCCTTTCTCATTTGGAACTTACATTCAAAGGGTTCAAGAACCCTAACATCTCATTTGCCATATTATACCACCGATACACCACCACCACCACCCCAGGTGAGGTCCCCCTCCTCTTGTACCGCACCGCCTAGTAACATAATGTGTTTTGGTTTTGGAAGGTAACTTTTAATCATTTTTTATTTTTTGTTTTCGCGGGACTATTGCGATTTTTTTTTTGGGCTTAGATGTTGATTTGTATGTTTTCATAATCTCTGATTGATTTATGGTGGATATGTTAATCTGTTTTTGTGTGTATTATTGTTGTTTCAGTTTTGGCTACTCTGATTCAGTTAGCATATCTTCTTCGCAGTAGGGTTTCCTCTTTAGCAGATCGGTGCCTGAGCTAAAAACAGAAGCTCCAAACCAGCTGGGTCCTCTAAATAAAACCACTTAATTAGTGATTCAACTCAAATAACCAATGGTCTAAGCTCCAATCCAACTGAAAATTCTCAATAGAGATACAATTTCAACCCAATCAACGACGGTCTGTGCTCAGGTATATTTCTTTACTCATCACTATATTTGTACTGTCAAAATCTCAATTTGTGTAGTCATAACAAATTTATAATTTGGATTGAGTGTATGTGTATTATTCTTCCAATTGCTAGCCTTTTCCACAACATTGAGAACAAATCTAAAGTCTTACCTTGTTAGTTTACAGATCTTGACTCTTGTTTATGTAGCATTTCATTAGCTCGTTGTCTACCCTACTGCAAAGAAGATATGCTAAGAAATTCCCAGCTGTCTGCTGCCATCCCAGAAAGCAGAAGACTCATTTGGTTGTACCAAATTACTAACATTTCATTTATTTTAATTGTACTAAAGTACTCCTACTAATACTTATAAAATTTATTAAACATCTTGAAGGTATTTTGTAAATGACAATCTCAAGTATTATTATGCCATTCTTTTTGTTCTTTACAATGTTATGGCCATGGGAGATGAAAACTTTAATTCCAGGACAAGACCTTCCGAAACAAAAAGTGGTTTTGAAGATTCTTCCAATGCAAATTTGATTCCTTTAGAGAGTCCAAATGAAACAAAATCAGACCTATACCCTTCTATTATACCTCTTACTAGTAGACATACATCCGAAGTTTGGAAAAATTATAAAAGGAAGAAGGTTAATGGTCAAACGAAAGCCGAATGTAACTTTTGTGCTAAGCTTTTGGCAGGAGGGCCAAAAGCTGGCACATCTCATTTGGTGAAACACTATCATTGGCGGCATATGAGTTTCACCAAGCGGATGGGAGACGAGATTTGACAAAAATGATTATCCTCCATGAATACCCATTAAATATGGTTGAACATTACGGGTTTAGAAAACTTTGTATGACATTGCAACCGGGTTTCAAAGTACCATGTCGTAACACGACTAGGAATGATATTATCCTAAGGTATGCTACTGAGAAGGAGTTAATGATTCAGTTATTGGACAAGGCCAAGAGTAAGATTGTTTTAACAACGGATATGTGGATTTCAAGTAATCAACGGAAAGGCTACAGGGCAGTCACTGATCACTTCATTAGTAATACATGGAAGCTACAAAGTCATATTCTGAGGTATATACATGTTTCAAATGCGCCTATTTTCTGTTTGAAATGTGTTATTTTTTTATCTATAATGTTCTGTTTTTTGCTGTTTTGTGCTGAAATTTGCTATCTCGTGCCTGAAATGTGCTGAAATATGTTGTTTCGGGCCATATATGTGCTATTTTTTGCCCGATATCTGCTGTTTTGAGCCAGATATTGTTGTTTTCAGCCTAAAATGGATTGTATTGTGCCTTATATGTCATTTTTTTTTAGATTTTTATATGTGGAGGCACCTCAAACAAAGGAAGTCTTAGCTGAAGCTTTGTGTCAGTGTATTTACGATTGGAATCTTGATTGTTCTATCTCTTCCATCACTTTGGATAACTGCACAACAAATGATGCCGTAATGGAAATTTTGCGTGGTAAACTTCCTAATGATTCACTTATTTTGCGTGGAAAGTTTCTACACATGCATTGTTGTGCCCATATTTTAAATCTGATTGTCCAAGCTGGTTTAAACATAATTGGTGAGGGTATTGAAAGGGTTAGAAATAGTGTGGTTTTTTTATTTGGAGGTGGAGAAGGTGATACCACTTGTTCGCTATTACTAGAAGCAACTTTATGAGGACTATGAAGTTGATTTGGAGGTGGAGAAGGTGAAAGATGTTTTGAAGGATTTAACGAGTGAATATGGAAAGGGTAAAGGAAAAGAACCAACTTTTAATTCCAAGGTACCACCATCTGGTAAAGTTAGTGGAAAAGGAAGGATGAGTGGCTTTGCTAAATATTTGGAGGTGGAGGAGAATCAAGTTCAAGAAAAATCAGAGTTGGAGAAGTATTTTGAGACTCCTAATATACCTCTTGACGATGACTTTGATATCCTTGTTTGGTGGAAAACCAATGGATCGACATTCCCGATTCTTCAAAGGATAGCAAGGGACATCCTAAGTATCCCCGTTTCTAATGTTGCTTCTGAGTCAGTTTTTAGCACATGTGGCCGTGTGTTGACTACTCATCGAAGTCGCCTTCTTTTGTCAACCGTCGAGGCTTTAATGTGTGCTCAAATATAGATTTGGACTAATATTAAAGGTAAGTAGAAGTTTTATTTTAAATTCAATTCTACTTGTTTCTTTATATAATCCATTATTTTAAATTTGTATTATCTCTTAATTTTAATTATTAGGTGATGGTTGGCTAAAAGAAGTTGAGTATCGGTAAATTATTGACGAAATGGAGGAGGAAGAATGTATTACCAAAGATGAGGTATTAAGTGTTTTAAATAGTTCAACTTAATTAATCATTTGCCATATATCCTCCAAACAGTGTAAATTTTTATATTTCTATATTTTAGGTGAAAGAGGTTGTTGTATGACAAGGATTGATTGAAGAAGCCATGGATGCAAAAGTTGAACTTCAGTAGCGGAAGAGTTGTATCAATCAATGTAGAATGTTTGTTTTTTAAGTTGCTTTAAAAAAAATTATGGGAGCTATTTTTTTTAGTTGCTTTGTTAAATGAACTTACTATGCCTATCTTTTATTCTTGTTGTTGATGTTTCTTTCCTAACTTTGATCTGTGAGGATTACTTGACTGAGCAAACACTTTGGTGTAAAATAAGTTTTGCAATTGGTTTAGAACCTACCAAGATGTGTTGTTGAAGTTATCAGCCAAAGCAAACGCGGAGATAGCATAGGCTTGGATCTTGGCCCATTATGACCTCAATTAATATAGTTCCGTATTCTACCATGGGGTCGTAGAAGTATCTTAAAATAGTGAGAGCTAATTAAACAAAAGGCCATGTTGATTAACCTAAACGAATGTGTATAATAGAAAATAGATTTTGAGTTTGATTTTCAGTCTATCTAATTCTTCAAATTATCAAAGATGTCGAGCTTGTCATTGAAAATGTTGATTGAGATGAACAAACTTACTGGACCGAACTACCTTGACTAGCTAAGGAATTTGCGAATAATTGCTGAGACAAGAGAAAATAAAATACGTGTTGGACACGGTGTTCCCAACAGTCGCAGGCGACAGACTCTGTTGAATATGTCTCTTTTGATAAGGATGCTTACCAAAAACACCTAGATGATGCCACTTCAGCACAGTGCGTGATGTTGTCTTCCATGTCTATGGAACTTCAGAGACACCATGAGAACATGGGGCCCAATGAGATGCTCGAACACTTGAAGATTCTCTATGACTCACAATCCCAGACTATGGAATATGAGTTACTGATAGAACTCTTTAAGTGTAAGCTCAATGAATGGGGCCAGGTCTCGCAACATGTATTGAAGATGATAGGGCTGATAGAGAGGCTTGCTTAAATTGGAATGAATCTTGAAAAAAATGTCGCTACCACCCTCATCCTGAACTCTCTCCCTCGTTCCTTTGAGAACTTCATAGTGAATTTCAATATGAATGGAACGAAGGCGAGTCTGTCAGAGCTGCACAATATGCTCAAGACCTTTAAGTCTTCCACCTCCAAAGACAAAGTTGTGCTCATGGTGAGCTCTTCTAGACAACCCAAGCCGAAAGGTAAGGAATGGCAGAAGAAGAAGGGCAAAGTAGTCACTGCGCCCTCAACTATGAAGCCCAGTGGAGGTGTGAAGAAGAAGGTAAATCCGGCTAAGGATGAATGCCTCAACTGCCACAAGAAGGGGCATTGGAAGAAGGACTGCACTGCACCAGGAGGAGGAAAAGCACCAGGTGCTTCTGCCTCTGGTGGATGTGTGGCGTGATAAGGAATCCTAGAAAAGATCGATTGAGACTCCCTCCACTGTCCCACTGGGTATTGGATACCGCTTGTGGCTCACACATTTGTACAAATGTGCAGGGGCTAACTAATAGCAGGAAGGTTGGACCAAAGGAGGTAGACATACGCGTTGGAAATGAAGCACGAGTGGATGTTGAGCGCGTAGGGACTTATAGATTAAATTTACCTTCTGGCTATTGTTTAGTGTTGAATGAATGCTTCTATGTACCCTCATTAACGAGGAATATCATTTCTATCCCAATTTTGGACATGGAGGGTTTTTCCTCATATATTTATAATGACAGTCAAGTACTGTCTTTTGATAATATTATATATGGAACTGCTCGTCTTATGGATGGATTATATAAACTAAATTGTAGTCGAGTACAAAATAAATGAGCCAAGATAAGTAATAGAAACTCTACCTACCTATGGCACTGCAAACTTGGTCATATCAACAAATCAAGGATAGCAAGGTTGAGGAAGTTAGACTACCTCGAACCATTTGACTTGGAGTCTTATGATAACTGTGAATCTTGCTTGAGAGGAATTATGACCAATAAACCACTTTCTGAGAAAGGTGTGCGAGCCAATGAGGTGCTTGAGTTGGTCCATACTGATGTATATGGGCCATTCTCGACTCAAGCTAAAGGAGGCTTCCCATACTTCATCACTTTTACTAACGACTTCACAAGGTATGGATATGTGTATCTTATGAGACACAAATTCGAGGCTTTTGATAAGTTCAAGAAGTACAAGTCGGAAGTAGAGAAACAACTTGCAACAAGTATCAAGACCCTTCGATCGGATCGAGGAGGTGAATACTTGAGCAAGGATTTTCTAGATTACTTAAAACTATATGGAGTCAAATCATAGTGGACACCTCTTGGAACACCACAAATGAATGGCATTGCCGAAAGGAGAAACCGAACCTTATTAGATATGGTTCGATCCATGATGAGCTTCTTAGCTCTACCGACATACCTTTAGGGACATGCTATACAAACCTCAATAAGTGTTCTAAACAGGGTTCCTTCCAAGTCAGTAGAAAAGACACCCTATGAGATATGGTGTGGCAAGAAGTCAGCTCTTAAACATATGAGACCCTGGGGGTGCCCTGCATATGTTAAGAAGATGCTCACTGACAAGTTGGAATCTAAAAGTGAGAAATGTTACTTCGTGGTGTATCCAAATGAAACTAAGGGATACTACTTCTATCTTCCAGGAGAACATAAGGTCATTGTTTCCAGGAACGCAACTTTCCTTGAAAAAGAATATGTCTACAAGGAACATAGCTGCATAGAGATAGAACTTGAAGAAATTCAAGAACCACAAGATAACACAGAAATTGAACCCTTGTCGAATGACCTAAACAAGGATTCAGTGGGAGTATCTGGTGAATATTGGGTACTTAGAGTACACCCTTCAGCCAGTGAGAGTGTTGTGATAGATAGTGCAGAAATGCAAGGCTCTCATACACAACCAATGGAAGATGATACAATGGTTGTACCTCATTCCATTCAGGAAATACATGAAAATGACATTCCTGAAAGCTCTCAAGGTGATGGATTGCCCAACACACAAAGACCTTCTCACAATCAGAATGCAACAAGCACTGAAATGCAGAATAATCAACTCCGTAGGACCACTAGGACTCATCGTCCGCCTAAAAGACTTAATCTCCTTGTTGAAACACACAATGAGATAGATATTCCTGATGACGATGAACCTACAACCTACAGCGAAGATATGTTAGACATTGATTCGCAAAGATGGAAAGAAGCCATGAAATCTGAGATGGACTCGATGCACATAAATCAAGTTTGGAACTTGGTTGATTTTCCAACAGGGGTTAGACCCATAGGAGGCAAATGGGTCTTCAAGAAGAAGATTGATGCATATGGCAAGGTACAGACTTATAAAGCAAGATTGGTGGCTAAAGGTTATAATCAACGGCCTGGGGTCGATTATGATGAAACCTTTTCACTTGTTGCTAAGATTAAGTCCATTCGGATTTTGCTTGCAATAGCTACATATTATGACAATGTCATTTGGCAGATGGACGTCAAAACTGCTTTCCTCAATGGTAATCTAGTTGAGAAGGTATATATGAAACAACCTGAGGGTTTTTCACTTGAGTCCAAACCAAATATTGTATGAAAGCTACAAAAGTCCATTTATGGGCTTAAGCAAACCTCGAGGAGTTAGAACATTTGCTTTGACAAAGCTATCAAGTCATTTGATTTCGTTAGAAGCAAAGAGGATCCATGTGTTTATAGTAAACGCAAGGATGGGAGTATTGCCTTCATTATCATATATGTAGATGACATATTGATAATGGGAGACAATAAGACTCTCCTACAATCAGTCAAAGAGTGGTTGTCCAGTACCTTCCTGATGAAGGATTTAGGTAAAGCCTGCTACATTCTGGGAATTAGGATCTATAGAGATAGACCTAATAGATTGTTGGGGCTGTCACAGTGAGTCTACATAGACAAAGTTCTTAGACGTATTTCTATGGAAAATTCCAAGAAAGGTGGTCTACCTATGGGACAAGGTATCAAGTTATCTAAGAAAGATAGTCCTTCTAATACTATAGAACTTGAACACATAAAAAGGATCCTAAATGCTTTGGCTATAGGATCGATCATGTATGTCATGACTTGTACTAGGCCAGATGTGGCCTTCGCACTTAGTATGACTTGCAAATCCAACAGAATCCAGGGGAAGAACACTGGACGTCAGTCAAGAGTATTCTTAAGTATCTTAGATGAACTAAAGATTACTTCTTAGTCTATGGTGGGGAAGAAAAGCTAGTTGCTACTGTGTACACTAATGCTAGATTCCAGACGGATGTTGATGACTACAAATCTCAGTCAGGGTACACGTTCATTTTCAATGGTGGAGCAGTAAGCTGGAAAAGTTCCAAACAAGCTACAACTGCTGATTCGACAACAGTAGTTGAGTACATTGCTGGATCGGAAGCTGATAAAGAAGCTGTAGCAATTTCTGAGTTCCTGAAGGAACTAGAGGTTGTTCCAAGTGCCACTTGTTCAATAACGATTTATTGTGACAACACTGGTGCGATTGCGCAAGCTAAGGAACCAAGATCAACCAACAGAAACAAGCATGTACGAAGGAAGTACCACATACTCAGGAGATGGTAGAGACTGAAGAGATTAGATTAGACTATGTTCCCACAGACGATAATCTAGCTGACCCATTCACTAAACCATTAAGCTTAGTCAAGCATAATGATCATTTTGAGAATATGGGTGTTAGATATGTTGGAGATTGGCTCTAGGCCAAGTGGGAGATTGAAAGTATATTTATGTCCTAGAGACAATCTGTATTAGGACAAATGTACTTTATACACATTCGTATTATTATTAATGGAGATTAATATTTTGGCATTTGCAATTATTGAATTATTAATTGATTATTTATAATATTCTATAATATGCATCCCTGGAGGTTACGTTGTTATTAATAGTATGAGATATTAATATTATAATGTAACTCTTAAAATAGACTCGACTAATGATCATCGAGAATGGGATATTGATGATATGTGATAAGTCGATATGTGGTCTACATCACATCCTTAGAGGATGTAGTATGTCTCACCTGCTACGAGTAATGGCTACTCGTGATGGACATATGGATACTTTGGAAGTATTGGTATACCCTGCTGATATACTGTTTGTTATACTTTTCTAAAGTATGATCAGCGTGTGGGAGATAGAAGTCCTTAGACTTGAGGTTAATACGCACCTTGTCTACAAAGTAATGTACTTTGATTCTGTCCTAAGCTCAAATGCCTTATAGGTTGAGATACGGCTTGTATTGGGTACATTACGATGTGGATTAAAGGTGGTAGTTGAGCCAAGTTTAGGATTCATTTCTCGAATGTATATTCGAGAGAACACTCGGATTCTCAATAATATTAGGTTGACTAAGTCATTGGCCAACGCAATAGACATATTTAGAATATGATCTAGTTGTCAACTAATATAGATGAGATACAATGATTAAGTCATTTGGATAGACACTTGACAAATCCTAATCTTGATCGGGTGTGTCGTGAATGAAATGATTTTATCTTACCACATAGAGGTTAAGTTTACTAGATTCGCGTAAACGTACTTCACATATTGAGTTCGTCTTGCGTCGTCGTCTAGGAGTTCTGCGTAGACCTTAATTTGATTAATGTCAATATGTGAAGGCATGTAGGGTCACACTATGTCGATTGTCCTTTCGATCTAAGGATGTATTGAGAGAGTAATTAAATGTTCGATTTAGAATCGAGATATTTAAATGAATAATGATTATTTTAATTAAGTCAAAATTTGATTTTGGATTTAATTAAGAATGCGCAGAAAATAAATCGAGACAGTGCAGTAACACGTCGAGCACCGCGACGCCTCTGCCTCGATTTTTGGTCCAGGCCCAAGATCAAATCCTAATCCGGTTTGACCTAATTTTCACCTATAAATAGTGACATTCTCTTCATTATTCATACACCAATTTCAAATTATCATTCTAAGCCTTAGAGACTTAGAATTAAAATACTCTCTCGAACCTCTGCCGGATTTCCTAGCTTTCCGAAAGAGAAATACATTGAAGCTTGGAGCTTGCAATCGAAAGGGCAACCGCGTGTCATCCCTATAGTAGATAAAGATTCCAGATACTATAACCTGTAAGTTTTATGCTTTATGTTACAGGTTTTGATTGTTGTATAACCATACCAGAACAAGTTGTTGGGGTAAGTAAGAAACAAAATTTTAAACTTCCGCTATGCCTTACTTATGTATTTTGAACCCAACAAATTCCTACACACACAACCCATTCCCGAAAGTATTATCACAGTGTGTCCATAAGTGGGGTCCTCCACATATCACACAAGGATCACCAAAATAAGAACAACCTACATTCAACCAATTTTCGTTCCAAGATGTCATGTCAAGAAGAATACTCAAAATATTCAATAAAAAATAAATAAAATAAAATATTTTTTTTAATAGACAACAAGAAGAGTCTAATCTAGATAAATAATTAATTTTTAAGTCCCCAGAAACGGCATCAAAAACCTGTTGCTATCAAACGCACAAGCAAGTATATGTGGTCGTACAACTAATATAGTAATTTTAGAAATCGGATGTCAAACCCACAGGGACTTGTGGTTAACTATTTACTAAATTAAATAATCTTAATTATCTAAACAAGAGATGAGATACAAGATTTTAATTATAAACTATCTAAAAATAAAAATATATAAATAATGAACTTCAACCAAGAAGAGCGGGGTTTTATGTTATCAATGAGATGAATGTTCCAGGATTGCAGTGGGTTCACCAATCCTATTGAACTATCAAACTATTTCTCCTTAATCCAAATTATTGACGATTGGTAATTAACTGGATTATTAATCTCATAGTATTCTCCTGAATCACTACTCGCCGATTCAGAACTATTCGCCGCCTATATTCCTATGGAATTGACCTGTTAAGAACGTAATTTATCCACGGTATTTAATTGAATGTGGCGTCTAGGTATATTCCTATTCTAGTCACAAATCCTAGCCCAACTGTAGGGATAATCAGATCACGCCCTCTCTAACCCTCCTTTAATCCAACAAAACCTTTCCCAAGTATGTATATTAGATAGCCGATAGAACTAAATTGTTGGCCAAACAATCAAGCAATTATGCACAGAAGTAAAGAAATAATCAAAATCAACAACTCGTATTAAGATAAGAAATAATCATCAAACATCAATATTCATGATTTACAATAACCTTAGAACGAGAAGTTTAGCTCCACTTAGACATGGAGGACAAACAACGAATCATCCAAAGAAAATATAAAAACAAGTAGTAAGGAGAAGAAAGGGTAAAACTCAATAATCTCCGGCCTCCACGACAGCTCCTAGCTCTCCCTCAGTCAAAAGTTCTGAACTCAGATCACAAGTTATTCCAAAATTGTGTAAAAATCATGTTTTATGGACTATTTATAGGTGTAGGAAAAAGCACAGAAGAAATATCTGAGTCCAAAATAAATTCAGATCCTGTGACCTCGCTGAGCGAGCAACACAGCAAGGCAGTGCCTCGCTATGGGCTTCGCCCTACGAAGTGCTCCTGCCCAAGTATTCTATTTAATCCATGTAGTGCTTGCTGCCTAAGTAATTCTTTCTTTCAGGTGCTTGGTATCAGGTACATCTCTTTTTCTCTTCCAATTTCTAAGTGTTACTTCTCAACGCTTATTTCTTCATCTTGCTTTTGAAATCATTGCTCAATGATATGCACAGTCATTAGGTGTCAATCGACCATCTCAAGAACTTGGCAATTGATGATGCCACGACGGAAGACATTGCATGTGGGCATGCACGTCATTTTTTTATTTTAATACTTTTTATCCAATTTAAGCTCCAAATTCCATGTCCAATGTATTGATATAATAAAATATAATATTAAGCACAAAGTAATATAATAATACCCAAAAGACGATTAAAATATTAAGATGTGAGGCAACAATGATTAAATATATGTGTTTTTGACCGAAATCAGGATGTTAGTGTAGAATTGTATTAATTTTTCTTGGGGAGCCTTTCTAGTAATACAATATATATAGTGTGTACAATGTGAAATCCTAATACAAAAGGGATCATATAATTACCATAATTATACAACACTATTAATTACAAAATATATGGTGAATATTCTACTAGTATTCACTAATACACCCCCTCTGTCGGAGCGGGAGGAGGTCGGACGCTTAGACTGGATCTGAAGTCGAGGAATAGTTGTCTAGGTAGTCCTTTAGTGAATATATCTGCATACTGATATGAAGAGGTCACCTATAATTACCACAATTATACAACACTATTAATTACAAAATATATGGCGAATATTCTACTAGTATTCACTAATATATTGGATGTTGGGCTCGTGATGAGGGCCCAGTTCGTGTCCAGCTAACCAGGGCAGTGGCTGTTTGGTGCTGCCGTACGAACTGCCGGAGGTTGGGTGAGAGAAAAAAATTATGGGGGGTTTGGGACGTATGTGAGGTCGTATACGAGGTGTATAATGGCGTAGGTAGGTTGTATACGTGCAGTTTCGACCGTAAACTAGGTGTATATCGGCTTAGGGAGGCTATATATTAGTAGTATATAGTGGCGGGAGAGGTATTTCAGCCGTATACAGGTGTATATCGGCATATATGGGCTGTATACGAGAGGTATACAGCCTGTTGAATAGATAGGGAGGGAAATAGGATGGTATAACAGTGATATATCGGGTGTATACAGAGTTGTTTGTAGAGTATAAGGGTTGGACAGTTGTATATCAGCGTATATCAGATGTATACCGGTGGTATACGGGCGGTTTGGTGCCGGAAAAGGAAATGGAATGGCGGCCATATTTTAGGTTTTAGGTCGAGAAGGATTATTGGCTCTGATACCATGTAGAATTATATTAATCTTCCTTGGTGAGCCTTTATAATTAATACAATATATATATATATATAGTGTGTAAAATGTGAAATCTTAATACAAAAGGGATCCTATAATTATCATAATTATACAACACTATTAATTACAAAATATATGGTAAATATTCTACTAGTATTCACTAATTGTTAGAATTGAATGAGACTAGCTCATTCATTTACTGGGGCTCAACAATCATAAATGTTTTTACATTTGTAGCTAAATTAGCATTGAACTAGTCTTCTTCGTTCTCTCCAAATATGGAGAAGAAGAAAAAAGTAACAACAAACAATTGAAAAAAATACAATGATATTACAAAAAGTACATCCGACAATCAGACAGCACGAAAGTAATGTAACTTTCAGACATAGAAGCCGAAACTTCAGATTACTCTTTCCGAAAACCTCGACAAAAAACATTAAATTTCTGGTTTTACTTAGAGCCACGAGTATCTCACGTTTCACATGCGTGAATACTTCTCCATCATTCGTCACCACTGGAAAGAAAGAGAAAAGTAGGCCAAACTTGTCAGGAGGGGCTCTTAACGCCTTCTTTTTTCTTCTCATCAGAGTTATTTCACAAAGACTTACCAGGGTAAGGAAGAAGGGCAATCACGCCTTGCTCCCTCCTGACATCTATTGGGAGGGAACCTCCTTTCAGAGTGTGATTTATCATTTCCAATGCGGTGGTTTGTTAATTTAAATCTATTTTCTTTATGCTACCGAAAGACGGAAAGGGAACCGACTCATTCCTTCCTTGCAGAGGGCCTTTCTTGGTCGGACCAACCCAACCGGTGATTTCCAACAAGTCTTTCTGAATTGGAAGAGCGAGATGCTTCATACAGGTGTTCCAGGACTTCACATTTTAAATAAGACTTAAAAATAGATCGCTCAACCGATTAAAGCCTATCTGCACCCACTCCGAGAAAATGGTTCACGTACGGTATGATTCGCGGAACAGACCTCATGCGCTCTTCTCTTTCTCTCGGCTGAAGCTATCATTGGTATTCACTGACTTAACGGGTCTTAATAGGGGTGAATCCACTGTCTTGATGCATGTGCGAGTTCCCCCGTATACGGCTCAAGTGGCGAAGGCCACTTCAACCTAGAGATCACCAGGCAGTTCTTTCGCTCTATAGGGATGTCAACAAACAATTCGAAATACCTCGACTTTTTTAGAACAGGCCTGAGTCAAATAACAATGATTCAAAGCACTTCTTTTTACACTATTTAGGAAATTTTTTTGATGTTGCGATCACATAAAACATAAAGTTTGAGGCTCAATAGCTAAATACATGGCAATTGAATCGACCCCCCTAATCTCGTGCCTTTTCTCGAGAATGGAATCCTCTGAAACCCTGTCCGAACGAAGGGCTTCCTCCATTTTAAGCTCGGTCATTTATGACTTTCGCCTTGCACCTTTCCATTCTTTTTTTTACCATCTTAAATCGAAGAAAAGAAAGAACGGCAAGATAAACAAATAAAGAGCGGAGCAATGCCGCGTGAAGGTAGAAGGCCCACAAAGGGGAGGCTCGTATTCAGATTTCTGAACGGGAAAGCATTTTTTGTCGACCTATAGTGGACTATTCTCTTCTCACAAAGAAGGCCAAAGACAGGATTGTGATAGTACTGATTTATGTGGATGAT
Source organism: Anisodus tanguticus (assembly GCA_034509755.1). Taxonomy (NCBI): domain Eukaryota; kingdom Viridiplantae; phylum Streptophyta; class Magnoliopsida; order Solanales; family Solanaceae; genus Anisodus; species Anisodus tanguticus. The sequence goes on from CM067540.1 coordinate 22,274,308, forward strand.
TTGCTTATTACTGGGAATGATGCCAAGTTGATTACTGAGACTAACGTTACTTTGCAACAGCATTTAAAGATCAACGATCTGGGGTAGTTGAGGTATTTTTTGGGTTTTGAATTTGCCAGAAACAGATTTGGCATTATGATGCATCAGAGAAAGTATGACCTCGAATTGAGAGCATACATGAGCCTCACAGGAGCAAAACCTGCAGGGTCACCAATGGAGTTGAATGCCAAATTGACTTTTGCTGCATTTGATCAATATGTAAATGATGTAGCAACTGTTGAAGGGACTGAGGATGTGATCAATGATCCATTGTTAGAAGATCCCACTAGTTATCAGAGGCTAATTGGAAGGCTTCTATATCTTACCAACACAAGGCCAGATATTGCCTTTGCAGTTTAGTGTTTAAGCCAGTTCATGCATGCACCAAAGGTATCACATCTAGTGGCAGTTGGGAGGGCATTAAGATATATCAAACATGCACTAGGTTTAGGCATTTTCATGCATGTAGGGGGCACTAACATGTTGACTGCATATTGTAATGCTGATTGGGCATCATGTCCCAATACTAGAAGGTCAATTACAGGATATCTTGTATTTTTTAGCTCTTCTCTTATCTCCTGGAAGTCAAAGAAATAGCTCACCATATCCAGAAGTTTTGTTGAAGCTGAATACAAAAGCTTGGCTTCAGTGGTAGCAGAAGTGGTGTGGATTTCTGGTTTGTTTGTAGAACTGAATGTTTGTTTACAACTTCCTATTTCAGTATACAGTGATAGCAAATCTGCTATTCAGATTGCTGCTAACCCAGTGTTTCATGAGCGTACAAAACATATAGATATTTATTGTCATTTCATCCAGGAAAAGGTTCAACAAGGTCTGGTATCTACTTTATATGTAGCCACTGCAGAGCCGCCTGCGGATTTGCTGACCAAGAGCTTAACACAAGGCCATCATGTTCATTTATTGTCCAAGCTAGGTCAGAAGAATTTATTCTCAGTACCTAGCTTGCAAGGGGGTGTTGAAGTGCAGCACAACAACATGATGCAGAGTGCAGCATCACAGCAACATAGCATGCAACAACATCACATTAGCACCACTCCTATTTTAGTTTATATTGTTGAGTTTGTTAGGAGTTTGTTGAAGTAGTTGCTTAGTCATTTTACTTGTTTCATACTAGTATAAATAAGGGTTGTAATCCACATTGCATAAGGAAGAGAAAATAAGAGAAAAGCTCCCACAAAACTCTTCTCCTCTCCTTCGAACTAAACCTCCATTTCTGCACTTTTAATTCCACAATTTAGTGTGCGATTGTCCAAACTTCACACATGCAACTTGTGGTTAGCTCAGATCGTGAAAGATAACAGTAATATATTTATGATGCATACTCCTCCATCTAGTTAGAGTCTCGTATTCAACGTTTATTAGGTTTTCTTGCACATTTAACCGAGTACAGACAAGTTTTGAAAAGCTTAATTTATTAAGGAAAAAGACCTTAAGGTGAAAACATACTTAAGTAATTAATCACAGAGCTAAGCTTATTATTTAATTAATAATATTGTTAAATAATTAATGGATGCATGACAAAGACATTGCACCGAATAAGCCCCAGAAAAAGCTGACGAGTACCTGACATCGTTATGAAATATAAATGACATTCAAAGTACAATCGTATTAAGACTCAGTCTTATATAATAACCACATTTTTCTTTATTTTAATCAATATGTTAATAAATATTTTGAGTTCTCCTAAGCTCATTTCAAGAAGCTTGCTGCCGCCTAAGGCGTTTATTGTTGACCTTAATTAATTAGGATAACATATACTCCCTCCGACTTGTCATATTTTCTTTTTGCACACTTAAGAAAATATTAATCAAATGGTAATTTGACTAAATTATTTTTATTTTTATCTTAATTTTATACTACTCACTTTTCACCATATTAATCTTTATCCACATTTATTGTGTAAGAATAAAGGTGAAAACTAATAATTAATTATGTCTTGATTTTTTCAAATGACTATTATTTCAGACCAATTAATTAAAATAAGCACGATGTCTTAAATAAATTTGAAAAGACATGGTTCAGCTGAAGGGGAAGAATGTAAGAATTAAGTATCAAACAAAGTTCAATTAATGATTAATATAATCACTTTTTAATTATTATAAGAATAAGAATAAATCAATAGGGGATTATTGTTGGGAAGATACTTGCTTGGTGGGTCATTAACCCACTAAGAATAAAACGTTTGTGATAGCGATTCATCCACGCGATTGATGATGGGAACTCGCCGAAAACCTTATTCTTTTTTTAACCTAAACACTTGTCCTAACTCAAAATATACACTTTAAAAATAAAATGTTTATCTATTTTGACAATGTTAAAAATTTAAAGGAATTTTGATCATAGATAAAAATATATTCAAAGTTAATGTATGATGAGTCTCAAATATATATGTTCTAATTCAAGCAAACTATTTTGATCTTTTCCTCTCTTTTGCTCTCCCACTAATTAAGGAACAACTTAAAAGTTTTTGCAGTGAGCCTAATCATACCCACTACTCTTTGAACTTTATATAATAGAAATTTATGTATGTGTGTGTAAAGTTCAAAAAATATTTGTCACGAAGAAATATTAATATATCGCGCATGGATTTAAAATTTTGGAATTGTCTATGTTCTCACCCAAAAAAGACAGGAAAAATTGAGCATAAGTCCTTGTTTGCTTTTTGTTCCTTCCTCCATATATCCCTTTCAAAACTAATGAGCCAAAAGAAACCGGAAAGAATAGAAAGCAAAAACTCTTTATTTAAAAAGAAGTTCGAAACAAACAAGTCAAATAATGTAAGCAATCACCAAAGATCCTCACAGAATGATGAGTATTCTTCTATTCTTAACCAAAAGTTTTAAGTTTGAATTTTGAGAATGAAAATAAGAAATACTTTATTTTCAAAGTCGAACGTTTTTTTATATAAATTTAAATTAATCGGACTCTAAAACAAATATTAAATACCGAGTAAGAAACAAATGACTAAATATGGTAAGCAAAATAGATAAAGATGGAAGGCTATAAATCATGGAAGGAAATACAAGTAATAATTTTAGCAGCATGACATCTAATCTCCCATCTTGTCGGTTTAATACTCCAAACGCCTTTTTGTTTAAAAGTGAAAGAAACTTGTTCAAGTAATTAATTACTAGTATTCTCTCGGGGTGTTCATGGAAAATTTAAAAATCGAATCAAATTGAAAATTGAATCAAACCAAAGAAAAAACTCGGTACTTTTTTAGTTTGGTGTATTTTAGTTTTTACTTTTAAAAATTGTTACAATTTGGTTCGATTTTGATTTTAAGCAAAAAATAACCGAAACAACTGAATATTTAAATATCTGTCTAAAAATTATAATTGCACATATATATTTATATATGTTTATTTTAATATAAATGTTCTATAATTTTATGGTACATATTAATCTTTTGTACTCTTGGTTCATAATTTAAGTGTTTGCTTTTATAGTAATCCAATTCTTTGCCTTTACTTTCTAATTTAATTTGTAATATTTGTTTTCTTAATTCCAAAAATCGATTTTATGTTCAAGTAACTTATCTTTGAGTCCTTCAATTATTCATTATCGTTTAATTTAATTATCATCAAGATATCTTGGTTATCACCCCTAGATCTCTAATTTGCACAAAAACAAATTCATTGTAAGAACTTCTTATGGATTCCTATAATTTAAAATGGTTAAATTCTTAGATAATGCAAACGATTTTTTGGAGGAAGCTACGTATATATTTTATTCTTTTCTCAAATTTTAATTAATTTAGTTGTGTTATGTTAGAATATAGTCAATCTAATATGTGCTTGGAATTAAGTATGTCACATATTTAAATAAAAACAGAAAAAAAACATAATAACCAGAAAAATTGACAAAAATAAAAGCAATGAAAAGCCGACTTAATTGGTTTAATTTGATTCTAATATTTAAAAACCCGACTAAATTAGTATAGTTATCCTCTAGAGGAAAATCGACTCAAACCGAACCATAAACACCCCTAAATTATTCTCCTAGCTAGCACATTAAATTTTATTTAATTACTTTAATTTACATATAATTAAGAGATGAGCTAGTCATGAAAGCCCTAAAATAATGATGTGGTTTTGGCACCAACCATGGTGATGATGGCATATTTCTGTAGAAACCAAACAGAACCTAACAAGTTAATACCCACAGGAATCATCAACCAATTGAGTTTTAGCTGATCTCATGATAAGATGCTGGCCCCTATTTTAGTCATTTTCACTCGAAAAGGTACCACAAATAATTCATTCTCATGTACGTGATAGAAACAAATAAAAATAAAAGGAATTAAACGATGCCTAGATCAGACACAATTATCTTTATAGTTAACAAGACCAATAATAATACGGCTAATTAAGCCACTGTTGGTTTATTGATCATGCATATTACGTTGTACATTTGTCTCTTAACAGTTATACGTTTTGACATTTTAATTTGGAAGACAACTATGATGAACCACGTCATCAATCACCATACATGCAATTATGATAATACAGGTTCACACCTTCACTCCAAACAGTTATGCTATGTGTTTTAATGTCTGTACTTATTACCAAAGCACAAGAAAGGTTAAGGACTTTGACCTACAAGTTACATGTCAGAAAGTTTTTGCTCTCAGAAGTAAAACACTTCCTGCTATCAAATGTGACTCTATATTCAGGGTTCAATCTCGAAACTTCTAGTTAACGATGAAAAAAATACTTATCACTTCACCATAATCATATATGATGTATGAGTTACCCAATTTAAAGTCCAATTACAATTGTACTTCCATCTTCTACCCTCTTTAGCCTTAATATTCACATGTTCATCTTCACTCAACACAACCAAAAAAAAAAAAACCTCCTAAACAAATCTTTTCATACTCCTTTTAATTCCAAGCCATTGGGAGCTACCATGCGACACCTATTGATTCTGATCTATAAGTTGTGTAGCATTATTACATTTATTATTATTTAAGAAACAATAAAAGCAAAAGAGGAGTTCCCAAACCAAACACCAAAAAGATGTGTAGTCCACCAATATTGAAAAGGGATAAACTTAAAGTTGAAATGAATACGTGACGTACTCATACGCAATCAATAATGTGAAGAAAACCTTTGTAACTTTTGAACACACTTGGGCAATCAATTGAAGCATTTTTGTAATTCCCACTTTCTAATGATTAAACAATTCAATTGTTTTGTAACACTTTGTATGGGTCCTGCATACCCAAGCTAGCTAGTCACAATCGTGCAGGCAGGCAAAATGGCTCTTTCAATCATTGTAATGTTACTGAGACGAAGAAAAATATATGGCGAGTGAATGTATCTATCATCATCCAGCACTTGTCTTTATACTCTCATATTATAAACTTATTTAACTTCATTGACTGAATTAAGATGAGGTCCATGACCATGCATGTCTTCAAACAGTGGTGATGTAAGATAAGTCCAATCGAACATAATTAATTTCGACATATAGTTATTTTTCAGTGTTGGCATTAGCAATGGCAGATGTAGATTTTTGATGATTGACAAAGTAAATAAATAAGGTGAATGAATCATGTCTGTGGACTTGATTCAAATGACAAATGCAGTATAAAGTTAATGAACCAGAAGTGAATGAATCAGATACATAGATGAAGTGAATGAAACAGGTCTACGAACATGTTTCATATCAGACACAGATACGAGACAAAGTCGAATGGAACAGATGCTTGAACCTGGTCCAAGAACATGTTCCAACTTAGACTCTAATGTGAAACGGGCTAGGGAATCCAAAGAAATTGAAGATGAATTCTTTAACCCCACATGAACACCAAGAACAATTATAGAAAACAATAAATGATAGGAAAATTTAGAGAATTTTTGGGGTAAACACACACCTAAGTAATTAATTACCTAGATATATGTAAATGCAAAGAATAATCTTCAATCCGTGATAATAAGAAAGAAATGATAAATTTAGAATTTAAATGCAATCAATTAACCTAATGAAACAATGAAGAGAATCTAGGAACTAATTTGATTAACATTCAAATACGAAATATAATTCAAAGAGAGAAGAGACATGAACTCATACATTAATTACCTACTTATAGTAATTCAAGAGAGGTTCAAGAAGAGGTATGGAACAATCCCCAACTCTCAAAAGAATAATTTACACTCATAATCCAACCTAATCTATCTAAAATAAAGATCAAATAACCTATTTATACTAGGGTTCATTGTTTTAATTAAAATACTAAAGTACTCTTTAACATAAGGCCTCTTAATTGAAGACCAAAGACATAGTCTTTCTTCTTTCTTCTTTCTTCTTTTGGGCTTCTAATTGTCTTGTGTCTTGTTCTCAATTCTTTAAATATCAACATAAATATATTGTGGATCTTGAAGTTTGGAACTAAGCCTCCAATTTAATGATGACTATCCAGTATTCCATCATTTCCTCCTTCTTTAATAAATTTATCCTTAAATTTAAACCTTGAAACATAAGTAAAGGCGCATGCATTAACTTAAGATTACCATGGGTATAACCAAGCCTGATAAGAAACCACACAATCGACATGTGTACACATTTATGGTAAACCCAATCATCTAAGAACTCAATAAAGACAAGTTTGTCATACAAATCAGTGATTAAAGAGATCAAAGGACAAGAATTAGCATGAGAGATACCTTAAAAATGAAAAGCACTAAGATCTATTCCCAAATTACACACAAAATGCGCCTTATATAAGAATTATCAAATGAATTGACTCCCGTAGCTTTATCAAGTCCAAGCATAAGCCTTGTATAAAAATCATTCTTGACTTTATGAAACTTAAAATACTCATTGGATAGGATACCCCCAAATTAAAGCTCAAGGTTTTCATTTTTCTTGTACAACTTCTTTTGTTGATCTTTCACAAATAAATCAATAAAGTTAGTGTTGTTAGGCTCACAATATCCATTCCAAATATCAAATAAAATATTCTTATCCTTTTCATAATTGTTACCGTTCACTTTTACGCAAGGCATAAAAACTATTAAGAGGTTGTTGGACTCTATTCAAATGTTTATTTTTTAGAGTCGTCACCTTAGGAAAATCAAGAAAACCAAGTAAAAAAGTTTTTTCAAACAAAAGAAAAATCTTGTAAAAACCAGAGTTCGAGGTAAGTATTTTAGTGATTCCTTGGGGAAGACATGAAACACCCCGATAGTAAGAATCCGTAGAATACGGTTGACCTTCGAGTTCCATAGTATGTTTTATTTGTGATTAATTGCTTGAAAGAGTATTTAAATTCTTGCAAAAATAAAAGTCATAACATATCATTTTTTCTTTGATTTAAAATCTTGAGGAAAGAGTTTTGAAAATAAAGGGTAAATTAGTCAATCCATTTTTCGGACTAAGACACACTCAAAGCTATTTTGAGTAGAGTCCCACTAGATTTTAGTCCAAAGGTCATGTCTTACTTATCCTCATGTCTTTAAAAGTCTTTTGAAAAGTATAATTTTTTCTTTAAAATGATATGCCATGGTTTTGATGAAAAGTATAAATTTTCCTTTATTATGTAGGTCAATCAATATCCTCTTTAGAACCACTTTATTTAAACTTGGGCTTTTAAATAATCTTCTATTTTTTAATCAATTTGAGTTGGGTCTGGCCCAAAATAGTCCTTTGAGGTAAAAGGAATTTTGAAAGATAAGTTTATCTACAATAACAACAACATACCCAATATATTTTCACAAAATGAGTCTTGAGAGAGTAAAGTGTACGCAGATTAAACATGTTTTGAAAATGAATTCTTCTCCTTTTTGTATTAAAACAATCTGAATATTTTGTCCAAAAATCAACGTTGTGCAAAAGTATTTTCCAAATATTCAAAATGTCCAACTTATTTAAGAAAAAGATATTATTTATTTTATATTTGTTTTAGAAAGAGTACAAGTCCTTTTATCTTTCGGGCTGATTTGAAAACACGATTTGGGGACCCTATATGTTCTAAACGATATACGCATAGTTTTTCGTAAATCCTAAGTCGTAACCATTCGGGTTCCAATATAATACAAGTATGTTTTATAATATTTATAAGTAAATACATAAAATAAAAGAGAGGGTAACGCTGGTGGGCATACTGAGCCCACCAGTTAACCATTTTCACTCATAGTTAGGTCTTTAATGCGTTGCCGATTTTCGAACTCGATGAAAGAAGGAATTGTTGGACTGCTGGCCCAACAAGGTTGATAGTCATTATAAAATGGCCCGTGTCACCAGTCATGCGAGGATTGAGAGGGAAAAGGAAAAATCCAATTACAACGCACACAAACTTATCCAAATTAAACACAATATCTTAAAAAGTATATACATGTACCACATACAGCTAAGAATTATATATATAAAGAAAAGTCGAAGCCCAAAATTGGACGAGTTCACACAAGCTGACCCAATTTCTTTTGGGCCAAGGTCAACAGGATATAAAAGTACAAACAGTTGGCCCACTTCAAGTATGCAGTGGTAACAGAACACAGAAAATAACAAGACGAATGGTAGTTAACATGTAGCAGGCAAGTAAAACATTTAAGGACAAGCAGAGAATGGGCCAGGCCCAAGACTACATATGATATTCGACTCAAGTGATATACATAAGAATATATCCTTGACATGTATACTTGTATACTGAGTATACATGGTACATAGCCCGTATACTCTCATGTATATCCATTGTATATTCCAACCGAAGGAATAAATAAAAAATAAAAAATAAATGAATACAAGTAGGATAACCTAAGGGTGTCCAACGGGGCAGGTCGGGGCGGGTCCCTGTGAGACGGGGAGGGTCGGGACTCAGATTCCGATGGGCCTGGCGGGATAGTGGGAGGTCCCGTCCCGTCCAACATCTCGCCGGAACGGGGTCGGGTTGGGGTGGTCCGGATTCGAATTTTTTTTTTTGCCACTCAATTTTAAAAAATAATATATAGTTATATACAAACACTTCAATAATTGAACAAGATAGTAAAATAAAAATATCTCAAGGTTGTTTTTGCCTCTTATATTATTTAATAGAAATATTACATAGTAATACAATTTCAAAATTACAACTTTGTGATGTTGTTCAAAAGTTGCAAATGACATAGTAAAATACTACAATTGCAATTAAAAAAATTACATATTCAACCATACTCTTTCGAATGTCCTCACAATGTCTTGAGGATTTTCTGTTGGAATTGGAATTTGCTTGTCAAATTCTTCAACGTCGCTTCCTGCTCTCTCGGACAAGATTTCGTTGTAGTTGTAGTCTTCTTCTTCGTTGGTCTCCGGTTGGACGCACCTCCTACGCTCCGCACGAATCCAGTCTCTGAATAGAACTGCAATCTCCAATATGTCTCCCGCCAATGAATGTCTGTGCTGTCCAATTTGAAATCTTCCCGCGAAAAAGTCACTTTCAGACGCTGTTGATGATCACATCTCGAGCCCAACTTTGTTAGCGTCGGAACTGTCTTCTCATTCTTCCTCCAGTATTTTAGCAAGTCTTCTTGTCCTTCAGCATTGACAATTGATTCGTACGGTACAACACCCTGCAAAACATAAACATCAAATTCGCTAACTTGTGAAGAAGTTGAACCACTACACATTTTATTTCTAAGGACTTGAATACTAGCAGCAGAAATCGCATATTTTTATAAGGTTGCAACGAAGTAGTAGAAGATGGTACAAAAGCCGGTTGATTATTTGCACTTTGTTGTTGGTAATACGTATTTTTTTTTTGCATTCGGTGTGTATGTTAGACGTAATTGCTTCTTTAGTTGGTGTGTCAGTTGGTTCTTCAGTTAGGTCTGTTGGAAATACTTCTACACAATCATAAATCGTTTCTACAAGTGTATTACAACCGTCTACTTTAATAGTTGGTTTTAATACAGCACCAACAATATAAATAGTGGGGATAAATTTTTTTTAATTTTTTTTTTTAAAATATTTTTTCAATAACTACCTTGTAAGTTAATTTTTGCATATATTCATTAAGTAACAAAAATATTAGAGCTATATAAAATAACATATTTGAAATAGTAGGATAATAAATATCGATAAATTCTTTAGTAGCTTGATAAAATTTCTCTAAAAATCCATTAAGTTCTAAAAATTTATCCCAGTCACTATCTAAAAGCACATCCCTTGGATTTTTATTATGGGGTTAAATAATAAAGTAATAGGTTGTCTATAATCGTAAGCAACAAGTAGTTGCTCATACAGAGAATTTCACCTAGTCGAAACTTCTTCTGAAATTTTTCTATATGATAATCCACAATAATGACATATTTTTTTTATACTTTTGCGTCTTTATATTTTTTTACCTTTAAAAATAAAGTTTAAAGCAAATTGTATTTTATCAAGAATGCTTTCAAAAAATTTTAGGTCATCCTTTATAATAAGTTATAAATATGGCACACACAACTTATATGAAAATGATCAGGAAAAGATGGAGTTAATCTAAGTTTTAAAAGTCTTATAGCATAATCATCAGAAGCATTATCTAATGCAATAGTCATAATTTTGTCATTTATTCCATAGTATTCACAAAATTCATTAATATTATCTGCAATAAAACTACTAGTGTGCCTATCATCTATATATCTATATGCTACAATACGTTTTTACATATACCAATTTTGATCTATCCAATGACATGCTGCATTTAAATAATCATTACCGTTAGTACTACGACCTATGTCAGAAGTGATAGCCACTTTGCCATTAAAATGATACATTATATAACGTAAATATTGTTGATATTCACCTGTAAATTTTAAAACATCCCTTCTAACAATTGATCTAGGAAAATAATTAAAAGTAGGATTACATGTTTCCCGAATGTAATGAATAAAACAAGGAGATGAAGGAAATGAAAAAGGCAAGCCCTCCACCGCTATTAATTTTGTCATATTTTCCCTATATTTGTTTTTATCATATTTAGGACCAAAAATTACCTCCGTCATCGGGTTAATTTGACCTTGTACTAGGTCGGGGACACTATGGGAACCTTGTCCCGATTCAGATGGCATTGACACACCCGATTTTTTAGCCAGGTATTGATTACACCTAGCTGTGTGCTCGCTTTGTACATGTCTCAGTAAACCTCCCATCCCACATTGACCTCTTCGTCCCTATAAAAAAAATATCATGCATCTGATTTTAATTTTCATTTTGTGGAGCCTCGATTCATACTAGGGGAAATAAGAGACATTCCAGTTTCAGTTTCAGGCTGAGACTCAGTCTGAGCCTGAGGTTGATGTGCACTAGTGGGTGTTTTATCTATATTATAGTCTAAATTAAATTCTGATTCATCTACTTGTATATCATTAAAAAGCATTTTCATCAATATTACTGAAATCAATCAAATCATCGGGACTAAGAATTGAATTACTAGAAGTACCCTTACCCTTATTACCCCTACTAAAAGAAGCACCCTTACCCTTACCCGTATTCAAACGTTTAAATCATTCCATTTTAATTATACAAGTAAATAATTAAATAAAAATAATTATGTGCGATAATTAAAATTAAGTAACAATAATAATTTAAAGAAGAAACAAAGGTACCAAACGTCGACGTAACATCGACGTGTAATCGAGGTTGAAAATTGAAACTTTGCTCGATGGATGATCCTCAAGCTAGTTGCCAACTTCACCCGCAAATTTTTAACTTTGATATAATTTTAATAGTAGAAAGATTTGTAGAATTGTAGAGATAAATTGAGGGATTAGAGAGATGGTAAGAAAATTTGTGAGAAAAATGAGTTATTTATAGTTCAAAAATAAGGTTAAAGTGTATTTATTAACTTAGGGGTTAAAATAAATTTAAGGGGGTAGGAGATTTATGGGGGGGAGGGGGGGGGGCAAAAATGACCATTATGGCCGTTGCACAACGGCCAAAATCAAAATTTGGCCGTTGTTGCAATGATTATTTTGCAAAGGGGGAGGGAGACAGAACGGGCTGGGGTCGGGATCGGGACGGGCGGGACGAACCCAGGCCCTGTCCCGAGTTCGAACCCTGACAATTTTTTTTTTAACTTTGGGGGATCGGGACGGGATGGACCGGATAACGGGACGGGACGGGTCAGGATCAGGCTGACCCGGCCCACTGGACAGCCTGAGGATAACCATGCGCGCGCACAGAGATCATAACAGGTCCCTATTTCCATTTTTTATTTACCACTTCATAACTTCAATCTAAGCCTACTTAAACTAATCTGCTTGCAGTTTGTGGATTCTATAGTTCAAGTTGGCACATTAACATAGACGAAGATCATGGAATGTCACGAGGGCATGGAAACAAGACACAGCAACAATTAATCCACACAGCTTCAACTCTTCAAATCAAAGAACATAACAGAACCTGGTGGGATCATTCAAAGGGTATACATATGCTATCTATGATGTTGTTATGTCAACAAAAGAAGTACATGAACACATTAACAGCAACAACACAAGTATTCTTCTTTTGAGATGTAAAAGAAAATTAAGCATCTGGTTTGGAAAATCTTAGAGCAATAAGTTACATAGATGACTTCATATAGACTAAACTTATCACGTTGACTCACTCAAATTCTATCAAGGTTGAATCTTTCTTGTTAAAACAGGTAGCAGGTAAAGCAACTAGAGCAGATATTTTACATCAGGTAGACAAATTAGGACTTCATGATTTTTATTCAGAGCTGCAAGCTTAGTGACATGCCTAATGTTAGATAGGTTTCAAAACACAGAATAATTCACATGTCAGAGAGGAAGGCATGTTGATTCTAATATCATATACACTTAGTCAAATCTAACAATCTGTTCCTAGCTATTATCACATGCTTTTATATCCATTGAGCAGGGCATCACAAAACATTTAGACCATTTTAAACAAGTTCATGCAATCAATCAGTTAAACTTTATCAGACTCATGGTTTAGAACACATAGCACCCAATATCAAATAGTATTGACAAATACCCAGTTCATTTCATAAAGAAACCATGAGTATCTTAATGAGTCTAGTCATATTGAGACAGAAGCAAGACTTTATATAAGGTCCTGAACTAGTAGCAGGTTGACAAAACCAAGCTTAAGGATCATTTTAGGACACTGGATATATATTATAGCACTTAGGACATCACAAATCACCACAGAATTGAAAAGAAAAGGCAAAATCACAGGAGCCTGATTCTGGACTTGTCTCAAAGAGGTTGACATCATTTACTTACACTCAACTTAGGAGTCCGTGCTAGTTCTTATGTTGAACAGATACAACGAGCTAAATGATCATCACTTTTGATATCCTAAAACAAATGAGACGGATTGACTAGGACAATGTTATTATTCAGGCCAAACTATCAAAATAAAGTTGGTTCACAATACCACAGTTTTAAGACAATAACAACACTTAAACCAACCCTTTCATTTTATCTATCCTTTTAAGTCAATTGGATATATGATTAAGCTTATGTCATGACCTAAATCGTAGGTCGTGGTGGCACCTACACTATCCCCTGGTAGGCGAACCACATCCCAACGTTTCAAAATAGCAAGTTAAATAAGCGAAAATTAAATAAGAAAGAATTCTCAAGTCTTAAATACTATAATAAATGAAAATCTAACATCCCCAAAGATCTAGTCAAAAGTGTACAACACCTCTAATATATCCCGAAAATATAAGTCTGAAAATGCTTGAAGGCTACATACTGTCTGCTGGAAAAGAAAAAGAGAGGTAAATAAGGAGGATCATTTCAGGGGCCACGAATGACCAAGTAGCTCATGAATGATCAAAGATGTCGACCTCGCGTATCAGCCACGAGGAGTAGAACTGGAGCCCGGATCGTACTCTATACTCAACAAAAAATGCAGCAAGACAGTATCAGTACAACACTAGTATTGGTAAGTATCATAGGCCGACTAAGATTAGATAACACAATAAAAATTAGAAGCTAACAAGTAGCACGTAGAGCAAACATGTAAGATCACGTATCATAAACAAGTTATTAAGAAAATTAGGTAAATCAACCAAGACAAGTATAAGTTGCCAACAGAACAATTAAGAATGTAAGAATGGGTGAGTACAATATAATACAATAGCCACCTATCTCACTCCTCTCATACACACATGCTAAGGACAAAGTCTTAGAGCCATGACTCATGAGGGACTCGCGAAGTTTATGTACCACTCGGGCTATCTGGCAAAACCTCAGAAGCATCAATCATTATCGTTTCCGGAAGAAACCTTGTAGTATCTCTATCACTCTCGATCTCTGGAAAAGACCTCAGAGTATCTCAAGCACTCACCTCACTATCATGACCATATCATAGTAATGAGTAAAGCATGCTTGTATGATAACAATCTCAATAGTACCATCAATAATTAATAAACAAGTACAAGTCATGTTACCGTTCGCATTTCAATTAATCAATATTACTCTTTCTCTTCATGAGATGAGTGAGCTAGTAGATGACAGAGAGACAGCCAATCAATAATCACATAATATAACACATATGGTGACAAGCCCATATAAACAACAGTCATACCAAATCAGTGAAATTTATCACCCTCTCCATACCCGAAGGCCTATCATGCTATCCCCGTCAATATCTATGATATATATATGACTCTCTAATCAAAGTCTAACTCAAGTAAGCCGTAACCTACATTGAAATCGAGCGGGTGCCACAAACAATCAAACTTGAGCCTTTCCCTTTTGGAATGCTTCCGAACGAACAAGGTTTATCAAATATATAATTTACGTTAAAGTGAACTATGAGCCTCGATGGCAAAACTGGAATTTTATTGAAAAATTATTTTACCCATAGCCTAAGGGTCATATATCCAGAAAATTAGTCAATTTCATCCACAAATTAACTCTCAGTCATAAATTATCATTTCTTAAGACTAGGCTCGAAACCTTCAATTATCCTAAAAAATTTAACTTAGGATTAAAATCTCACTTTCGACAACTCAATTACCATGAATTTGAAGGTATACATATAATTCAATATCCTAATATACGATTACATATACCAATATGTCAAAAGTTAAATTGTAATGTGAAAATTACGAAACTGAAGCCAAACTTCAAAAACCAGTAACATGAACCACAAAAAAACAATATGCAGAACCTTTACCCATAACTATTCATCCACCCTATCATCACTTTCCCATAATTAGCTCATCATTGCACTAATAATTAGCCATCATATGATTTGTAATCATTATGGCATGATAAATCCCTCAATTTTCTCTATTCAAGTGGATTGTGGAATTGCCGTCTAATGACCACTTTGAAATTTGATTTCATTCTACAACACATTATCATAAGGATCATGAATAGATTAACTCAACAATATAACATAGGATCTAACCTGAACTTAATTGAGCACTTTCTCCTCGTCGGCACCGTAATGTCCACCAATTCTTTGATTAAATGTTTTTTTATTCTTTAACATGTCAAACCCTACCCACTTAAATTCATTTCTATATATGGGCCATGTAACATAGGGTACTAAATGAATTATGAACATGGCCCATTAACAACCAACTCAAGGTAAAAATTGACCACTTTATGAATTACATTATTCACCAACTTATATCTTATACATGTGTCAATAAAATGCCTATAAATAAAATATTCACAGCTTAAATAAATATATTTTAAAAATTACCTATTAATTAAATAACTGTAGTTAAAGATATAGCCCAAATTTTCATTTTCTTAACTTAAGAACTTTCAATTTTATTAATCTTCTCCGATACTCAATGAGTTGTCTCGAGAAGAATGTTTTAGGGATGTTATGCCTAAAAGTGCTAAACGACCAAACAAATCGTTACACCAGATACCAATCAAACACTCGCTCGTCCTCGAGCGACAAGGAATATGATGGAGAGAAAGTGTACCTGGTCTATCGAACAACTGAGGATATCTACTATGTATATCTGCCTCTGTCTCCTAAGAGGCCTCCTCAGCCGGACGGTGCTTCCACTGTACCTTAACTGAAGCAATATCTTTTGACCTCAACTTCCTAACCTGCTTGTCCAAAATGTCCACAAGCACTTCCTCGAATGCCAGATTTTGATTAAACAACACCAAGTCCCATTGAATAATGTAGGACCCATCAAAATGATATTTCTTCAACCTAGAGACATGAAACACCTGATAGACCCGGTGGCAAAATCAATTCATAGGGTACTTCACCAACACGTCGAAGGATCTCAAATGGTCTAATATACCTTAGACTCAACTTGCCTTTCTTTCTAAATCTCATCACGCCCTTCATAGGTGAGACCTTCAGCAGAACCTGATCACCCACCATGAACTTCATATCATGAATCTTTCAATCAGCACACTCCTTCTATCTACTCTAAGCCGCTAGGAGATTTTCTAAATCAACTTGACCTTATCTAAGGAATCTCTCAACAAGTCTGTACCCCAAGGCCTCACCTCAAAAGCATCGAACCAACCAATCGGAGACCGACATCTCCTACCATACAAAGCTTCGAATGGCACCATCTCGATACTCGAATGATAACTATTGTTGTAGGTAAACTCTGCTAAAGGCAATAACTAATCCCAATGACCACCAAAGTCGATCACATAAGCCCACAACATATCCTCAAGAACCTGAATAGTCCGCTCAGACTGACCGTCCGTTTGCAGATGAAATACTGTACTGAGATCCAACTGAGTCCCTATATCCTTCTGTAAGGTCCTCCAAAAAATGAGAAGTGAACTTAGTGCCTCGGTTCGAAATAATAGAGATGGGCACTCCATACAACCGCACAATCTCCCAAATGTAGTATTTTGCCAGCTTCTCCAAATTGTAGGTTGTCTGAACTGGAATGAAGTGCGCAGACTTAGTCAATATGTCCACGATAACCCAAATAGCATCAAACTTACCTAGAGTCTTAGGAAATCCTACCATAAAGTCCATAGCAATCCGCTCCAATTTCCACTTAGGTATAGGCATCCTCTGAGTCATACCTCTCGATTTCTGATGTTCATACTTGACCTGTTGACAATTCAAACACTGTGACATGAAATCCATTATATCTCTCTTCATTCGAGACCACCAATAATGCTGCCTCAAATTACGATACATATTCGTAGCCCCAAGATGAATCGAACACCTAGAACTGTGAGCCTCCTCCATAATCAACTTAGTCAAACCACCCACACGAGGCACACACACTCTTCCCTTAATCCTTAAGACACCCTCATCATCAATAATCGCCTTTATAGCCTTCCCCCTCAACACCTTGTCCCGAATCTTGCACAGCTTTGTGTCCTCAAATGGTTGAACCTTGATTTATTCCAAAAGTGATGACCTCACCTCAATACAAGCCAGAACCTTGCCCGATTCTAAAATATCAAGTCTCACCATGTTGTTTGCCAAAGACTGAACCTCCCTGTCCAAGGGACGCTCTCCCACAATCATACGAGCCAAACTACCCATACTCACTGCCTTTCGGCTCAAAGCATCTGCAACCATATTCGCCTTACCCAGATGATAAAAAATGCTAATATCATAGTCCCTAAGTAACTCCATCCACCTATGCCGCCTCGAATTCAGATCCCACTGATTAAACACATGCTAAAGGCTACAATGGTTCGTGAACACCTCATAATGGACCCCACAAATAGTGCTTCCAAATCTTCAAGGCAAAGACTACCGCAGACAACTCCAAGTCATAAGTGGGGTAGTTCTTTTCATACACCTTCAACTTTCTCGAAGCATAAGCTATCACCTTACCTTATTGCATCAACACATAGCCTAGACCAAGTCGTGAAGCATCATAATACACTGCAAAGTCCTTTCTCTCTATCAGTAAAGCCAAAATTAGGGCTGAAGTCAACAATGACTTGAGATTTTGAAAGCTCTCCTCACACTCATCCGACCACTAGAAAGGCACATATTTCTGGGCCAGACAGGTCAAATGAGAAGTAATTGATGAAAATCCCTTCACGAACCGCCGATTGTAACTCGCAAGCCCGACAAAATTCCTAATCTCTGTCACTGTAGTAGGCCTGGACGAATCTCGAACTAATTCAATCTTCTTAGGATAAACCATGATACCATCCTTAGACACTACATACCCCAAGAATGCCACAAAACTGATCCATAACTCACACTTGGAAAATTTGGCATATAACTTCTTCTGCCTAAGCAACCCAAGCACGATCCTCAAATGTTTCTCATGGTCCTCTTCTCTACGAGAATAAACCAAGATATTGTCGATGAAGACAATGACAAAAGAATCTAGATAGGGCTTGAAAACCCCATTCATCAAATATATGAAAGATGTGGGGGCATTGGTATGCCCGAAAGATATAACCAGAAACTCATAGTGACCATAGCAGGTCCTGAAAACCGTCTTTAAGATATCTTCCGCCCGAACCTGCAACTGATGGTAACCCGATCTCAAGTCGATCTTAGAAAAGATCAATGCACCCTAAAGCTGATCAAACGAGTCATCAATGCGGAGAATTGGTTACTAATTTATTATAGTAACCACATTTAATTGCCGATAATCAATACACATCCACATAAAACCATCCTTCTTCTTTACAAACAATACAGGAGCACCCTAAGGAGAAACACTCGGTCTGATGAAGTTGATGTAAAAAAGGTCCCGGACTTGGTTCCTCAACTCAAGTTAAGAAGTGACATCCCGAGAGTGCCAATGGTTAGCCTTCATATACGGCTAAGTGCCTAGAATTGTATGGCATATGGAGCAGATTAGGAGACAATACTTGATTGTCTTAACAGATTGTCAATTATTCGGCCATAGTGTTGTTCTTGGCCGAGACCATGCTTTTAATTTGTTGTCTTTAATTTCTTAGATTAATTACTACTTCACTTAGGACACCATTAAAGCCATGTAATAACCCCTAGCTTCCTTTAGGACACATTCAATGCACTATGTAGGAAGGGTGACTAGGCCGAAGGGATTTCATCCAAATGGTGACTTGGCCGAGGATTGAACAAGGTAGCAAAGGCAAATGCATCATCTAGAAGGTATGGTCTTCAAGAGGATAATTCATGCATGAACTTCCTTAATTGGAGGAAATCAAGATGAACTTGAAGAAGCCGAAGAGTTGGTCGAACCACTCCCCCAACCGATTAGCCAAGAGCATGCTAATGGGATATGATTCTCCACTCTCTCCAAGAAGTTCATTGAAGAGTTAACTAGTTCATATGTGGAAGTCACCAAGAAAGGTTCTAGAACACATGGGAGATCCGTATTCATTCCCCTCGGCCGAAGATCCCTTCCTCTTCCCCGTTCCCACCTTGGACGAATGACTTGTGTTTGTGTCCCTTGTATTTCCCTTCTAGAATAGTCATTTTGCTACTATAAATAAGACCCTTAGGACATTGTAATGGGGCAATTGTTGATGATATATAAAAAGTGAGTTTTACTCAAAAGCTAATGTATACATTAGTTGGTCCTCCAGGAGGGTCGTGTATCTTGTGTTATCTTTTAAGGTTCCGGTCACCCTCAATTGGTTAGTATTGAGCGTTGTAGTCAGCAACCTCAATCTAATCCTTGTCTAATTGACCAAATGCATCTTGGTGTCGACTCGAGCAATAAATCCCTAGTGTCAATATCCTTGCCATATCGATCGTATAGCACTTGGTGTGTACTCGGATTTGCACCTAGCATCCCGTGTCCATTCCTCATCCAAGTTACTTGTTTCCTTACTCCACTATACACCACACCATCCATCCAACCTCCATTCAAAGGACCACTATCCGAATCCACCCGCATCCCCACGCAAACACAACCAACCTTACCAATATCCCTACCAAGTTCCCCTTATTGAACCTTATTATCCCAGTTCATCCTCGAGACCTTACCACCACTAAGACACCATGGTCCTTCCACCATAATCCCCCGCAACACCCCCCGGGACATCCCTCTACAATGCCAAAACCCACTTCGTCCTAAAACTACCCGAAACAATCACCAAACTCCACATTACCGATAGAACCCAATAAACCAAAGACCTCACTGTTTCAACCTTATTATGTCACTTCGCCACCACTCAACCATCAAAACTCGAGCACCATCCCCACCTTAAACACACCCGTAACACCCCCATAAAACTTCTAACCACAACTCCCCTTGATTCTACCTAAAACAGCCTCCTAATACCCACTGCCCGGTAATAGCCGATAAACCGAGAACCCCACTTTCTTATCCATTTTTTTGGTCGACCCAAATATAACTAAGACTCGAACCACTTACACACTTACACCCCTCCTTATTTACATCAGATTGGTATCAGAGCCAAGCGTTCCCGTCTCACGCATTAACGCTATAGCCTACACAAAACAAGAGTTTTGGAGGATAGTAAGTGAAGTTCTTGCAAGATGAGTGCAAGCCTTGAAAAAGGAACTTGCGGAACATACCATGAGTAGCCACACCCATCCCAGATTTTTACCAAACTACCCGAAGCATGAAGGCTTGGTACTCTAACGTGAGTTGGAAGTTCCATGCAAAAACCCGAAGAAATCACAAAGAGATCAACTATTCTACACCTGGTGCAAAGTGAAAGACAAGGTGTGTAAGTTGATCATTGATGGAGAGAGTTTTTCCAACCTAGTCTCCATAGAAATGGGGAGCAACCTAAAGTTTCTTACCCGCAACCACCCTCAACCATATGATCTTCAATGGGTGAACGAGGACGGAGAGCTAAGAGTCATAACCCAAGCTCTCGTTAACTTTCGGATTGGCAAATATAAGGATGAACAATGGTGTGATGCCCTACCCATGGATAAGTGCCATATTTTATTAGGTCGACCTTGGCAATTTGATCGGAAGGCAAATCACAATGGGAAAAGAACACATTCTTTTCAAAAGGATGGCAATAAATACCGATTAGTGCCACTACTGCCTAGTGAGGTGAAGAAGTTAAAGGCCCAAAATGCCGAAGCTCAGGAAGAGCCCGGGACTATGCCACTTGATGCACGGGAAATCCAGAAAAAATTAAAGGGAGTCCCTCCCATGCATTGAGATGCAAGGCTAAGAAGAGTCTTTTGGGCGAGATGGTCGAGGATGCCGACTTGAAGGCCCTCATGAAAAAATTTGAAGATGTATTCTTGGATGACTTGCACCCGGTCTACCACCGATTAGGGGTATTGAACATGCCATCGACTTCATCCCGGGGAGTTCATTTCCTAACCGACTGGCCAATAGGTACAACTCGGAAGAGGCCAAGGAATTACAAAGGCAAGTACAAGACTTGTCCGACAAAGTCTTTTTCCGAAAAAGTCTTAGGCCATGTGTAGTACCCGCATTGTTGGTACGAACGAAGGATGGAACTTGGCGTATGTGGATTGATAGTCGAGCGGTCAACAACATTACCATAAAGTACCGATTTCCCATGCCAAGATTGGATGACCTCTTAGATGAGTTGAGTGGAGCCAAGTTGTTCTCCAAAATTGACTTGAGAAACAGCTATCACCAAATAAGAATCCGAGAAGGAGACGAGTGGAAGACGTCCTTCAAAATAAAGTGGATTGTACGAATGGCTTGTGATGTCGTTCGGATTATGCAATGCACCAAGCTCTTCATAAGGTTCATGCATGAGGTGCTACGGCCGTTCACGGGGAAGTTTGTTGTGGTCTACTTGCACGACATCTTGATTTATAGCCAAGACAAGAAGTCCCACTTGTCCAACTTAAAAGCCGTGTTTGAAACGACAAGGGAAATAAATATTCAAAACACACAAAGGTGTCAAACCGAATCTGAAGCTCGCGTACTTGAGGAGCGGAAATAAGAAGAAGGGCCAAAGAAGGGGAGACCTATGGAGATGTTGGTGTGTGAAGAAAAGAAAAGTCGTATGGAAGACATGGATGAGAATGAAGGAGCAAAACAAGGTTGGACCTTCTTCACTAATCCATTGTATGATCAAACAAATGTGGAAGAAAATGTCGGCTCGAAGGGAACCTTAGAGGTTTCGGAACTTGCACTACCTAGTGTTCCAACAATCGGACCACCTCCAACAAATGATGTTGTTCGTGCCCTTAAGATGGTTCCCGAAATATCACTACATATCTATGATGATAATCCAAAGGGACTTTCGAGTTGATTGTCCAAGGAGACCTTTGTTCATGCACGGTACCGATTGTGTTGGTGCCTAGTAAAAATGAAACTTGTTGCATATGTGCCAATGGCCATACAGTTCTCAACTTTGCTTTGAGGTACGAACTACTAATACTGAGAGTAGTTGGATATTGGGGTGACTTGAAAAGAGCTAAGTTTCTTCCCAAGATAGTTTTGAAAGATGGCTCTCAACCAAGGAAGACCCGAGAAGGGATTGAACGAGAAGGAGTCGTCAAGGTACAACATGGAGTGCGCGGATGGCTTGAAGTGTCATTCAAAGCTTGTATTGGCCTAAGCTACTCCATAAGCATAATACCAAGGGTATGGCTGATCCGAGGGTGTAAGGACCTTTACCTTAAATCATCTGAGGTGAACTAAGGTCGACTCAAGATTTCAAGTGCTATCCGGGACTGTGGTTTGATTCCTCCTACCCTCGTATAATCCGAGATCGTGAGTATGTTGCTACCCCTATCACGGTCGTGAAAGAACTCTTTTGGGTAGAGCATGATGTTGATGCCACACTAAGACAAAAGCAAGAACCCGTGAGTCACTATGATGAGAAATTGAAGGGTGCACATCTTAGCACTTTGACGTATGACTCGTTGAGAAAGTGGGAGGAGTACTTGAGGGATGGTCCCTTCAAGTTGTTGGCCAAATTTCAAGAAAAGCTCATGCAAAAAAGCAAGGTCCGGATGAAGGCATAGGTACAACGTGGTATGATAATGAAGTGTCCTCTTACTTGAACAATGAGAATTTGAGGACAAATTCTTTTGAAGAAGGGGAGACTGATGTAAAAAGGTCCCGCACTTTGTTCCTCAACTTAAGTTAATAAGTGACGTCCCGAGACTGCCAATGGTTAGCCTTCAATATACGGCTAAGGGCCTAGAATTGTATGGGATATGGAGCGGATTAGGAGACAATACTTGATTGTCTCAAAGGATTGTCAATAATTCAGCCTTAGTGTTGGTCTTGGCCGAGACCATGCTTTTAATTTATTGTCTTTAATTTCTTAGATTAATTTCTAGTTCACTTCGGACACCATTAAAGCCATGTAATAACCCCTAGCTTCCTTTAGGACACATTCAATGCACTATGTAAGAAGGGTGATAGGCCAAAGGGGTTTAATCCAAATGGTGACTTGGCCGAGGATTGAACAAGGTAGCAAAGGAAAATGCATCATCTAGAAGGCGTGTCTTCAAGAGGATAATTCGTGCATGAACTTCCTTAATTGGAGGACATCAAGATGAACTTGAAGAAGTCGAAGAGTTGGTCGAACCACTCCCCCAACCGATCGGCTAAGATGCATGCCAAGGGGAGATGATTCTTAACACTCTCCAAGAAGTTCATTTAAGAGTTAACTAGTTCATATGTGGAAGCCACGAAGAAAGGTTCTAGAACATATGAGAGATCGGTATTCATCCCCCTCGGCCGAAGATCCTTTCCCTTCCTCGTTCCCACCTTGGCCGAATGGCTTATGTTTGTGTCCCTTGTATTTCCCTTCTAGAATAGTCTTTTTGCTACTATAAATAGGACCCTTAGGACATTGTAATGGGGCAATTGTTGATGATATATAAAAAGTGAGTTTTACTCAAAAGCTAAGGTATTCAACCCGGGGTTGTATACATTAGTTGGTCCTCCAGGAGGGTTGTGTATCTTGTGTTATCTTTTAAGGTTCCGGTCACCGTCACTTGGTTAGTATTTAGCATTGTAGTCAGCAACCTCAATCTAATCATTGTCCAATTGACCAAACACATCTTGGTGTCGACTCGAGGAATAAATCCCACGTGTCAATATCCTTGCCATATCGACCGTATAGCACTTGGTGTGTACTCGGGTTTGCACCTAGCATCTCGTGTCCATTCCTCATCCAAGTTACTTGTTTCCTTACTCCAGTATACACCATACCATCCCTCCAACCTCCATTCAAAGGGCCACTACCTGAATCCACCCGCATTCCCACGCAAACACAACCAACCTTACCAACATTCCCACCAAGTTCCCCTTATCGGACGTCACTGTCCTAGTTCATCCCCGAGACCTTACCACTACTAAGCCACCAAGGTCCTGCCACCACAATCTCCCGAAACACCCCCCAAGACATCCCTATGCAATGCCAAAACCCACTTACCAGCATAACCTGATAAACCCGAGACCTCACTATTTCAGCCTTATTCCGTCACCTCACCACCACTCAACCACCAAACCCCGAGCACTATCCCCACCTTCAACACACCCGTAACACCCCTAAAAATGTCTAACCCCAACTCCCCCTAATTCCACCCGAAATAGCCTCCTAATACCCATTGCCCGGCAATAGCCGATAAATCGAGAACCCCACTTTCTTGTCCATTTTTTGGGTCAACCCGAATATAACCAAGACCTGACCCACTTACACACATACACCCCTCCTTATATACATCAGAAACCCTTGCTCAACAAGTCTTGCAATTGTTCTTTAAATTCTCTCAACTCAACGGGTGCTATCCTATAAGGTGGAATAGAAATAAGCCAAGTGACCGACTCCAAATCAATACAAAAGTCAATATCTCGATTGCAAATATGTCAGAAACACCTCCAGGAACTCCCTAATATCGGTACCAATTCAAGTGGCGGAGGGTCTATGCTTGTATCTCGAATATGGGCCATGTAAGCCAAACATCCCTTACTCACCAACTTCTTCACCATGAGAAACAATATGATCTTTTTAGGTGCACGGCTAGGAGTACCCCTCCACTCTAACCTCGGAATACCCAGCATGTCCAATATGACTGTCTTAGCATGACAATCCAGAATAGCATGATAAGGCGATGACCAATCCATACCCAAGATGAGATAAAAATCTATGATGCCGAGAAAACCCATTTCTACCCAAGTATCATAACCCATAAAGGTGATTACACAGGACCTATAGGCTCTATCCACTACCACAGAATCACCAACATGGATAGACACATGTATATGCACATCAAGTAAATCACATAGCATATCCAGACCCATAGAAAAATAGATAGACACATAGGAGAAAGTAAAGCCTGGATCAAATAAGACTGAAGTTGGCCGATGGCAGACTGAAATAATACCTGTAATGACTGCATTAGGAACCTCAGCCTCTAGAATACCAGGAAAAGCATAGAAATGGGAACATCTGCCCTCGGACTGTGTGCCACCACGACCTTCATGGTTTACTGAAATCCACTTCTACCTCGCTGAGTGCTGCCCCTACTTGACTGAAAACCACCCCTGCCGGACTAATGACCACCTCTACTAGATTGCGAGCTACCTCTACCAAAATGCCCGCCCTCTCTAGCTGGCGGTGCCGGGGTCATAAATGTCTAATATCTAGAATCATGTCCGAGTCTAGGACACTCTCTAGAAAAATTCCCTATCTCACCACACTCAAAACATGCCCCTCTGGCCGTAGGCTGCTGAACTATTATAGAAGAACCCGAGTACCCCTCCTGCAGTATGAAGATCGAGTGTAAGAACCTTTGGAAGTCTGTCTAGAACTATGCCCACTATACCCTGAAGAACTACCCATAGAAGTCTGAAGTGTTGCCTGGACGGGACCACTATAGGGATGATAACGACCTCTGTCATGGTGTCCCCCACCCCGAGAAGGACCTTTATAGCTATCAACTCTGCAGGCCTTTCTGTCGCCCCTTCCGCCATATGACCGATCTCTCTCTGCCTTAACTCTCCCAACATGCTCAGCTATCTTCTGAAATAAGACCCCAGCGACCTCCAACTGCAAATTCGATAAACGAATTAGAAGATCCAAGCCTTTCATGAACCGTCTGATCCTCTCGACATCTGTAGAAAGTAATGTTGTTATATAGCGGGTCAAGGAAATAAACATGTTCTCATACTCTGCAGCAGGCATACCACACTGCTCCAAAGTCAAAAGCTTATCTTTCTTGTTCTCTCTCAATGTACAAGGGACGTACTTCTCCAGGAATACCTGATAAAACTGAGTCCACGTCAAAGATGATGACCTAGATGGTTGACACTCCATGCAAGTTCTCCACCATTGTTTGGCATCCCCAACCAACTAAAAAGAAGCATAATCTACTTTGTGAGTCCCTACCACACCGAACTTATGAAGCATCTCATGATAACTAACAATGAACTCATACACATCCTCCCTCGAGTACCATAGAACTAAGGAGGAGACATCCTAGTAAACCTCTCGAACAACTTCCCCTCCTTAACAATCAACACTGGCCCATCCATAGGCAAAAAGCAAAATCAAGGGCCAGAAATGCATCAATACGGGGAGCCACTACGGCTGTCGGAAGAATCTTCGGAGTCTGAAATCTTAGAGCAACTCTAGCATTAAGAGTCTAACTCCCACTCTCGTCTGTGAGCCATTTGGAGTAGCTGGAATCAGGCCGCTTAGGCCAAACTATCAAAGTACCCCAACACTCGAAACACATCCTCTTGTAGATCAGGAGTAACAACAACACTAGGTTGTGCCGCTGCGGCCCCAACCTCCTCAGTCAGAGTCAGCTCCTCATTCAAAATATCCTCAAGCTTCGGAGTCAAATCTTTGTCGAGGTCCTAAGAGGGTGCTAGTGCATGGCTCCTAGCTGGCACAGCTGCACGACTTCTGCCCCTACCACGTCCTCTGCTATATCTCCTACCTCACCCATGGAGAGTTTCTCGAGCGACGGGTGAAGATGCGGATGCGGATGTGGGTGCGGGTGTAGGTGCGGGTGCAGGTGCAGGCGCAGGCTCATGGCCTCCAATAGTAGTCGAACGCATCCTCACTATCTGTGAGAGAACACAAGAATAAACTCGCACAAAAAGAATAAACCACATACCAATTGGATTAAACTAGCACGACTAGAAAGAAAGAATAAAGTGTTTCCTAAATGTCCTATAACCTCTCGAGGATGGGTATGGACTTCTACGTACCAATCTGCAAGACTCTACTAGATATTGCTCTTGTACTCATTAGACCGATTAACCTAGGGCTCTGATACCAATTTATCATGACCCAAATCGTAGGTCATGGTGGCACCTACACTATCCCTTGGTAGGCGAACCACATCCCAACGGTCCAAAATAGCAAATTAAATAAGCATAAATTAAATAAGAAAGAATTATCAAGTCTAAAATACAATCATAAATGAAAATCAAACATCCCTAAAAATCTAGTCAAAAGTGTACAAGAGCTCTAATACATTTAGAAAATATAAGTCTGAAAATGCCCGAAGGGTACATACCATCTGTTGGAAAAGAAAAACAAAAGTAAATAAGGAGGATTATTTCAGGGGCTACAGATGACCAAGTAGCTCACCGTGAATGATCAAAGATGTCAACCTCGCGTATCAACCAAGGGGTGTAGAACTGGAGTATGGATCGTATTCTGCACTCAACAAAATGTGCGGCAAGAGTAGTATCAGTACAACACTAGTACTGATAAGTATCATAGACCGACTAAGATTAGATAACACAATAAGAAGTAGAATCCAACAAGTAGCACATAGAGCAAACATGTAAGATCAAGTATCATAAACAAGTTATCAATGAAATCAGGTAAAAAATCAACCAAGACATGTATAAGTTGTGAAAAGAACAATTAAGAATAGGTGAGTACAATACAATACAATATCCACCTCTCTCACTCCACTCTCGTACACACATGCTAAGGACAAAGTCTCAGAGCCATGACCCATGGGGGACCCGCGAAGTCCATGTACCACTTGGGCTATCCGGTAAAACCTCGAAAGAATCAATCATTATCGTCTCTGGTAGAAACCTCAGAGTATCTCTGTCACTGTCACTCTTAATCTCCGGCAAAGACCTCAGAGTATCTCAATCACTCACCTCACTATCATGACCATATCACAGTAATGAGTAAAGCATGCTTGCATGATATCAATCTCATTAGTACCATCAACAATTAATCAACAAGTACAAGTCATGTTACCGTTCGCATTTCAATTAATCAATACTACTCTTTCTTTTTCTGAGACAAGTGAGCTAGTAGATGACAGAGAAACAACCAATCAATAATATAACATATATGGCAACAAGCCCATATAAACAACAGTCATACCTAATCAGTGGAATTTATCACCACCTCCATACCCGAAGGCCTATCATGCTATCCCCGTCAATTTCTACGACATATATACGACTCTCTAATTAAATTCTAACTCAAGTAAGCCGTAACCTACCTTGAAGCCAACCAGGTGCCACGAACAATCAAACTTGAGCCCTTCCCTTCCGGAATGCTTCCGAACGAACAAGGTCTATCAAACATATAATTTACGTTAAATTGCGAATCTAAGGACACTCATATTTCTAAGCTTTAATTTGGAATTAAAATGGACCCAAAAGTGAAATCTGAGCCTTGAGGGAAAAACTGAAATATTATTGAAAAATTATTTTACCCATAGCCTAAGGGTCATATATCCAGAAAATTAGTCAATTTCCTCCTCAAATTAACTCTCAGTCATAAATTATCATTTCTTAAGACTAGGCTCGAAACCTTCAATTATCCTAAAAATCTTAACTTAGGATTAAAATCTGACATCCCACAACTCAATTACCATGAATTTGAAGGTATACATATAATTCAATATCCTAATATACGATTACATATACCAATATGTCAAAAGTTAAATTGTAATGTGAAAATTACGAAACTGAAGCCAAATTTCAAAAACCAGAAACTTGAACCACAAAAAAACAATATGCAGAACCTTTACCCATAACTATTCATCCACCCTATCATCACTTTCCCATAATTAGCTCATCATTGCACTAATAATTAGCCATCATATGATTTGTAATCATTATGGCATGATAAATCCCTCAATTTTCTCTATTCAAGTGGATTGTGGAATTGCCGTCTAATGACCACTTTGAAATTTGATTTCATTCTACAACACATTATCATAAGGATCATGAATAGATTAACTCAACAATATAACATAGAATCTAACCTGAACTTAATTGAGCACTTTCTCCTCGTCGGCACCGTAATGTCCACCAATTCTTTGATTAAATGTTTTTTATCCTTTAACATGTCAAACCCTACCCACTTAAATTCATTTCTATATATGGGCCATGTAACATAGGGTGCTAAATGAATTATGAACATGGCCCATTAACAACCAACTCAAGGTAAAAATTGACCACTTTATGAATTACATTATTCACCAACTTATATCTTATACATGTGTCAATAAAATGCCTATAAATAAAATATTCACATCTTAAATAAATATATTTTAAAAATTACCTATTAATTAAATAACTGTAGTTAAAGAAATAGCCCAAATTTTCATTTTCTTAACTTAAGAACTTTCAATTTTATTAATCTTCTCCGATACTCAATGAGTTGTCTCGAGAAGGGTGTTTTAGGGATGTTATGCCTAAAAGTACTAAACGACCAAACAAATCGTTACAACTTATAACTAGTAAAACTTGGCAGATACTTAAACAAAAACAACTTCCACAAACTTAGACATTTACATAATAAACAGACATGTTACCTTAAGCTAGCATAAAAATCATGTAAACATATATTAGATAGGGCCAAAACATCAACATACTACATGATGTTCCAATTTTATACCTTCAGTTTTCAGGTTCCATATCAACAAATAGGAATTCAAACTAGGTGATTAGACTTAAACCAACAATTTTCCCTAAATACATAGAGGACAGGGCAGACATGACTTCAATATGTCATACTTGGCAAAGATTAAACATCATTTCAAGCTAATAAAGCCTAACATAATTAACCTAGACAAATGTGCAAGTGTTCTATCTAATAGAATCCAAATCCTCATAATAGGGACATTGCATGATCACAGCGGACACTAAAACAAACACACAAGCTAATCATAAAGAAAATGTGTATATATGAACATGACAAGGATACCAACAAATTAGTTCTCTAGTCTAAAGTCTAAACCACCAACAAAGGATCATAGGGCATGTATGAATAGCTTATACAGGTATACAAACTATTTTAGACAGTCCAAACCAACACTTATATATATATATTTAGGAACACAGGGAGGTCTTAAATGAGTACACATACCACCATTAGTAAACATATGATCATGTATAAGGCTAAACAAGTATCAAGACCACCATTAGTAAACATATGATCATGTATAAGGCTAAGCAAGTATCAAAGACTATATTTAAACCTACATCATACCTAAATCATCTAAAGTGAACACATGATATGTATAAAATAAGCTTCATTATCATACAAGAACACATATACTAACCATAAAGAATGAAATAAGGGCAAAAAAAAAGCAGTTTACCTTATTGTGAGGCAACCTAGGGTTGAGTTATGGGGATTAAACACCACTTTGCACCTCGAACACTCACACACTAACAGAAAATAAGGATTTTTAGATCTAAGGGACTAATTTCAAGTTTGATAGGGTTTCGCCAAAGGAATTGGATAAAAAATAAACTCAAAATTGGTTAAGTGTTTGTTGAAAATGGTTCTTGAATGCAAAAACCTAAAATTCAAACTTGAACGGAGCACTTGACAATGAGGGATAGGGTTCCTTTTATAGGACCTAAAATCCGTAGAAATTTCAATCGATCCTGATATAGGAATAGTGGAATTAGGGGGGGATTTTCTCTTGAATTTCCTCTAATTGTATGACTACCCAATCAGATTTGAGAATTCAAAACATGAAAAAAGATAAAATTTAATAAGATGTCATAGAAAGGCAAAGAGAGAGGGGTAACCTCACCTTTGAGGGTGACTCTTGTGCCAGACTTAACAGAGGAATTTTGAGGTCTCTCAAAATTTCTGCCCAAGTTGCAAGTTTGGGGTCCACAGACTCTAAAAGGATATTTTTAAATCCCCATGCCTCAAGGACTTTCTAAGGGTTTGTTGGGTTTTTATTATTGGTGCGACCGAGCTCGAGGAGCACCTACATATCCTGTTGTATCAGGAATCAGGTCGAACGCAGTTTGGAACAAAAATAATTGATTTTTATAATAATGTGACCGAGTCCTATATGGGTTGCCTACGTATTCCACCTCGGGAAATCAGGTCATGCATAGTTCATAATACAAGGAATGTCATTTGGTTTTTCTATTACAAGAGAAGAAGACCGAATCCGATGAGGATTTTTTTATGTATCTGTACCATAAAAGATAGGTCCTAGTGTAGTGATTACAAGTAAAATTGCGATTAGAAGTTGAAAAGTGTGCCTTCACACATAGTATCTCTTGATTGCGTTTGAATTGATTTCTTTTGGCCACTCCTGGCCGTCCATTTCTATTAAAATCACAACTCCTCCGGTTAACACCTTACGGACCTGTAGGGACCTTGTCGATTGGGTGCAAACTTCCCTTTGTACTCGTCTTGATGTGGAAACACGCGCTTGAGTACTAATTGTCCTATCTGAATGAACAGGGTCCTGACCATTTATTGAAAGCACAAGCCATCATCTGTTGGTACAATTGGCCGTGACATACACCGATCATTCTTTTCTCATCGATCAGAGCCAGTTGCTCGTATCATTTTTGAATCCATTCTGCGTTGTCCAGTTTCGCCTCTTGTATGATTCTGAATGATAGTATCTCCACCTCAGCTGGTATTTCTGCTTCAGGGCTGTATACAAGCAAGTATAAAGTTGCTCCTGTTGATATCCGAGTTGTCGTTCGGTATCCTAACAATGCATAAGGAAATTGGTCATGGAAACACTTGTAATTATTCCTCTTTTTCCTAAGTATCCTCTTGATGTTCTTGTTGGCTGCCTCTACAACTTCATTCATTTGTGGCCTGTAGGCGGTAGAATTCCGATGGGTTATACAAAATTGTTCACAAATATCTTTTATAAGATGACTGTTTAGATGTGTTCTATTGCTAGTTATCATGGACTCCGAAATTCTTAATCGACAGATGATGTTGTTCCACACAAAGTCAGCTACTAGTTTCTCTGTCACCGACTTATGTGATGTAGCTTTGACCCACTTGGTGAAGTAATCTTTGGAGACTAGGATGAATCAATTTTCGTTGGATGCAGCCAACTCTATAGGTCCAATGACATCCATGCCCCGAGCGATGAATGGCCACAGTAAGCTCATGACATTGAGTTCACTCGACGGGACTCTGATAAGATCTTCGTGAATCTAACACTGATAGCATCTTTGCACAAACCTATTGCAGTCGATTTCCATGGTCATCCAATAGTATCCTGCTCTCAAATTCTTATTGGCTTGGATGAACCCATTCATTGGAGGACCACAAGTCCCGACATGTACTTCCTCTAGCAGTTTTGTGGCCTCTGTGGCGTCTACGCACCTGAGTAACCGAGATCAGGTGTTCTCTTATAGAGTACCACCTATTACGACTCACTTTATGTAGAGGTATAAAAGCTATTAGGAGATTATTGGAACTCTAATTGGATATTTAGTTTTTAAGAGTCGCCACCTAATTTATAGGTAAATTAAGAAAATCGAGTAAAATGGTTTATTCAAAATTTGTGAAAATCCTTTTGAATCAGAGTTCGAGGTAAGGGTTCTGGTGATCACCCGGGGAAGGTGTTAGAAACCCAAGTATTAAGGATCCGTAGAATACAGTTGACCTTCGGGTTCTATAGCCTGTTTACTTGTCAAAAATTGCTTAAAATGTTTACTTTTCACAAAAAATAATTAACATGTCATTCATTTCATTTCAAATCATAAAGGGGCTTTTTTGAAAACCAAAGAGTTGAATTCGGCCTAGAAAGGTTCGTATAGGGGTAATTTTGTCAATCCATTTTCAGACTAAAGTACACTTAAAGCTTAATTTGAGTAGAACTTCACTATTTTTAATCCAATGGCTTGTCCAAATATTCCATATACGTTATCTTTCTTTGAAGACAAAAAAGTGTAATTTCTTTAGAATGACATGCTAATGTTTTAGAAAATAAAATACAAGTCTTTTTCCTTTATTATTATTTGAAGGTCAACTCATATCCTACTTCCTCAAATCAATTACCTCAACTTAATTTCTTAAGGTTTTATTTATCGTTTAGAAATCAACTTGGTTGGGCCTGGCCCAAAACAGTAAGGTCTTATAATCCATTTTTATGAAAAATCGACTTTGAAACTCATTTTTTTCAACCCAAGTTTTCATCTTGTTTTCCTATAAAAAACAGTCTAGTTTCTTCATTTTTTAATTGTCGTCCAGTCCAAATTTCACATTTAAAAGCCCAGGTGTTTGGATATGAACCAGTCAATTTTTGTCATAAGCAATCCAATTCTTTTAGGTTTTGAAATCAGTCCAAGTTTAAATTTCTCAAAATTATTCCGTTATATAAAAATACACGAGTTCATTTGAGTCCGATTTGAAAATAGTTTTGGTAACTCTATTCTAAGTGATGTACATATCGTCTTTGCCTAATCCAAGATCGTAATCACATGGGTTCCAATAATTTTCCAAGTCTTTATACAAGTATAATTACATATAATACAATAGTAAAATAAAAATAAAATGAAAGAGAAATGTTAGACTGGTAGGCCTACCAATCCCACAAGTTGACTATTTTCACCCATAGTTAGGCCTACGTGCGCAGCTACAATAGACTCTATGAAATAAATGAGGTTATTGGGCTTCTGGACCAATTGAGGTAGCAAATCTTGGGCCCATAGGGCCGCGTCCATATCATGCAAAGACAAAGAGAGGAGAAAGGAAAAATCATGGTTAGAAAACACCCAAACTTATCTAATTATAATACAAGTAATATAAAAATTAATATGAAATAAAAATGAGAAATAAAACATGTAAAGGCAACGCCGCTCATGGGCCAGAAATAAATCACGATGAAACAGGCCCAATGCTTCAATTTAAATCGCAACAGTTGGTTGAGCCCATTTCAGTTGTTGCGTAAACATAGAAAGAACATCATATATGGGCTGAGCCCAATTATTGAATAAATACAGAAGACAGATATATATGGGCTAAGCCCAGATTGTAAACAAAGAAATATGTATGAAGAAAGGAAGGAGATCAAATGGGTCGAGCCTAAGAGATTAACCCTAAACAAATAAAGAGGAAGCATGTAAAAAGGGATGGAAGTTTGGGGCCAAGCCCAGAGGTGCTTAAAATGAATGAACTTCTATTGATATACACTGATGATATACTCAACCTGTATACCTCATATACTAAGTATATTTGGCATACATATTGTATATCAGGGTGTATATCAAATATACAAATGCAAAATAAGGTAGACAAATGGGGCATACATCATGCATATCATACACAAACTCTTATTTATCTTATATACCTCATGATTTCAAGTCTAAAACAAATCAATCATATACTTTAACATTCAGAATATAGAGCAATTTAATAACTAGGGCAATTAGATCACTTGCACATTTTTATATTTCCTACTAGGCTAATTTATCAAGTCACAGACCTCTATATCAACTATATGTGGCTCAAACAGTGAGGACAAAATCATTGCAACTAAGACAACAACCATATCAGTACTAGCAGGGTTATGCAAAACTCAAGGACAATAGTAGATCACATGATCATTCATGAAAAATCTACTCAAGCTAAAATTAAAAACATATTGGGGGGGGGGGGGGGGTTCTAATCATTGTAGGATTAATAAGCAACACCAGAACATAAGCTAGAAAGAAAAAATAGGCATATTTATCTCTTCATTTCACTCTTCTAACCTTGACAGATAATGGTGTATTCCGATTCTCAATCAAGCAAGTACATGCTAAAGCATTTAACATAGATACCAGCAAATAACCACATGTCTCTTAAGTTAAAATGGGACTGATCCAGACATGGACTAGTTAATAGACACCAAACATTAAGAGGCATACAAAACAAATTTCGAAGCCTCATTTTTTGATTGAATGTTCAAACTAAATCATCTGACTCTGGAAAATAAGTGTATAGGATGAAAACCATTTAGCACACAAACACATATATAAGCCACTACCTTAATGTCTAGACATATCTAAGTCTGAAACATGACACATGATATGACTTAACACACTTTCAATTGACACAAATAAAGGCATGGCATGACCAGGAGCTATAGTCATCCTAAATATGTGATTCTGAGCATGGAATGGGATTCATATAAGTAAAGAAAAATTCAGTAGTCATTCAAGAGTACTCAGTTGGAAACTATCAGTTAGAAACCCTAAAATAGGAAGTCATGGATTTACACAGATCTTGAAATGCTTCATGTACATCAACTTAGACTGATCATGTTAATATGACCCTTAATAGAGCTCGAATATCCATGCATGAAGGCAGGGCATGGCTATTTATGATATCAGATTAGCATGTATGAGACACAGTATGCACAAACATAATAAAATATATCATACAAGTGGTTTCATGATCTTGACTATAACTTAAGAGCTCCAAGATGGATAGATTTAACATACTAGTACTTCATTTATTCAGAATGATACAACATAAACCTTAGACTTAGCAAAAATACTCAATAAATGCTCAAATACCATAGAGCTAATGACACAACGTCAGAAAAGTCTCAAGAAGAACTAAACTGGACCTAACTAAGTTTAAACTAGCAAAGATAGGCACAATACACAAGCAAGAAAAGTAGCAAAACACACAACCAGGTGCAAACTCTTATCAGACTTCACATAAGCTAGCAAATGTACTTCTTAAAGCAGAATGTAGACTAACTTACTCTTCATCATACACAGATATTTTGGATCAACATTAAATCTCATTAAAATCTCAAAGTAGTCATGGCATCCGAAAACAATAAACCAGAACTAGTCCTCTTACTTTCATTTTTAGCTCAAACTAGCTTTTGAAACTAAGTGTGATATAATTCAAGCTTAGACATATCATCTACCCTCAAATCATTAATCAACAATTGTTTTAGATCATTTTAAACTTATATGCCTTTAACAAATTTTAGATGATATTTATGAACTCAAAATAAGTCCAGCATAAAATTTTATAGACCCATTATCCCTTTCAATCATCTAATCCTATTCTTATACCCTATTAAAATAAATTTGAAATCATACCAAACATCTCACATATGAGTTCAAACTAAGCTGAACTGGAAACCAGAAGACCACCACAAGAACTAGACTCATATTTTAAATCACATAGGTTCTTTCATACATATCTTGAATACACATAGGTTATTTCATGCTTAACATTAGTATTACACTATTTCCAATATGGTTAAAGGAGGGTCATTATTCTGCTCATAAATCCATCAAAAACATACTTCATGATCCTACTAGGTATATGCACAAATGTATACCTTGTTCAAATCATCAATCAAATACTGATAGCACCTTAAAAATGACTATAGCTAAATCATAAGGCTAATTGGACTTAGTTAAGCTAAATGTTGACCATTTAATGAACATATACAATCAATAAACTAACTAGATATGCTTGTAATGATCCAATACACATAAAACTGATCATGAAATAGAACTAAAATATGGAAACTAAATGGAAAGGGGTTTACCTTATTTGGAGGCAGCCTAGGGTCGAAAGGAAGGAGTTGTTCTCCAACTTCAGACCTCAAAGTCCGCAAACAATACAAAAAAGGGATGATTTTAGATTATAACAATCACTTTAGGCTAAGTAGGGTTCCACCAAAGTTCTTGAATATTAATTAACTAAAAACTAATCAATTTTTAATTCAAAAATGACTCTTAAGGATAAAAAGCCAGAGATTCGAGTTACATACCTTTCATAATGAAAGGATAGGGTTCAATTTATAGAACCCCCAAACCCTTGAAACATTGAACCCAATCGGTGTGGGAGTGAAATGAGGGAAAAACTCCCTAAAAAAACTCAACCTCGTATGGAGATTATAGTTCTTTACATCACAATTCCTGTACACTCGTCTAACAGTTATGGGCTCACCCACAGGAGTAGACACTTCAGATGACTTATGTAATAATTCAGTCTCTTTTTCATACTTACCAGCTACAAAGGGGGTAATATATAATAAAATGGAACCCAGATCTATCAAAGCATATACATCAAGAGAGGAGACATATAATATACCGGTAATCACATCTGGAGATGACTAAAGGTTCTGTCAACCTAACAAAGTATATATGAGGTTCTGAGAATCGTTTGAGCTAGATGCTGCCCCTATGCCTCTACCTCTACCAACCAATGTCTGTATATCTTTCCCAAAAGGGTATACCAATGAAGAAGAAGCTCCTACATACCTAGTCGGTTGTGCCATACCACCACCACCCCTCGTCAGATAAAACTATATAATATGACTAAATTGCCCACATGAATAGCACACATCCGGACCCTGGCGCAATTTCCCGAAATGAGTCCTACCACATCGACCATAATATGGCATCAGTGGACTCGTTCGACTGGAATATCCTCCAGACTGGGAGCCTAGTGCCCGTGAACTCTGATCCTAATAAAAATAAGGGGCCTGATCACGACGCTGACCCTAAAACTATTATGGTGCACTAGTCGTCAGATAAGATGGACGCCTCCTAAAACTGATGTCTAAATCCACCTCTAAACTTCCCTGGATAACATGTGGACTGGGTCCTTTTATGCTGGCCCTATCATGATCTCGACTGGCCCACTACTGCCTCGTATGATCCTCTCAACTGGCCTACACCTAGGAAATTATTGTTAGACAACAGAGTTTTGAAGGGAGTTTTCCCCCCATTTCATTCATCGCACACTGATTGGGTTCAATATTTTAAGGGTTTGGGGGCTCTATAAATTGAACCCCATCCCTTCAATATCAAAGGTCCGTAACTTGAATCTCTGGCTTTTTATCCTTAAGAGCCATTTTTGAGTTAAAAATTGATTAGTTTTTATTTAATTGAGATCCAAGAACTTTGGTGAAATCCTACATAGCCTAAACTGATTGTCACAATCTAAAACCTTCCTATTTTTGTATTGTTTGCGGACTTTGAGGTCTGGAGTTGGAGAACAAGTCCTTCCTTTCGACTCTAGGCTGCCTCCAAATAAGGTAAACCCCTTTCCATTTAGTTTCCATATTTTAGTTCTATTTCATGATCAGTTTTATGTGTATTGAATCATTACTAGCATATCTAGTTAGTTTATTGATTGTATATGTTAATTAAATGGTCAACATTTAGCTTAACTAAGTCCAATTAGCCTTATGATTTAGCTATAGTCATTTTTAAGGTGCTATCAATATTTGATTGATGATTTGAACAAGGTATACATTTGTGGATATACCTAGTAGGATCATGAAGTATGTTTTTGATGGAATTATGAGTAGAATACTGACCCTCCTTTAACCATATTGGAAATAGTGTAATACTAATGTTAAGCATGAAATAACCTATGTGTATTCAAGATATGTATGGAAGAACCTATGTGATTTAAAATATGAGTCTGGTTCTTGTGGTGGTCTTCTGATTTCCAGTTCAGCTTAGTTTGAACTCATATGTGAGATGTTTGGTATGATTTCAAATCTATTTTAATAGGGTATAAGAATAGGATTAGATGATTGAAAGGGATAATGGGTCTATAAAATTTTATGCTGGACTCATTTTGAGTTCATAAATATCAATCTAAAATTTGTTAAAGGCATATAAGTTTAAAATGATCTAAAACAAATGTTGATTAATGATTTGAGGGTAGATGATATGTCTAAGCTTGAATCATATCACACTTAGTTTCAAAAGATAGTTTGAGCTAAAAATGAAACTAAGAGGACTAGTTCTAGTTTATTGTTTTCGGATGCGATGACTACTTTGAGATTTTAATGAAATTTAATGTTGATCCAAAATATCTGTGTATGATGAAGAGTAAGTTAGTCTACATTCTACTCTAAGAAGTGCATTTGCTAGCTTATGTGAAGTCTGATAAGAGTTTGCACCTGGTTGTGTGTTTTTCTACTTTTCTTGCTTGTGTATTTTTCTACTTTTCTTGCTTGTGTATTATGCCTATCTTTGCTAGTTTAAACTTAGTATAGGTCCAGTTTAGTTATTCTTGAGACTTTTCTGACGTTGTGTCATAAGCTCTATGGTATTTGAGCATTTATTGAGTATTTCTGCTAAGTCTAACATTTATGTTGTATCATTCTGAATCAATTAAGTACTAGTATGTTAAATCTATATATCTTGGGGAAATTAAGTTATAATCAAGATCGTGAAACCATCTGTATGATATATTTTATCATGTATGTGCATACTATGTCTCACACATGCTAGTCCAATATAATATACATCCATGCCCTGCCTTCATGCATGGATATTCGAGCTCTATTAAGGGTCTTATTGACATGATCAGTCTAAGTTGATGTACATGAAGCATTTCAAGATCTGTGTAAATCCATGACTTCTTATTTTAGGGTTTCTAACTGATAGTTTTCAACTGAGTACTCTTGAATGACTACTGAATTTTTCTTTGCTTATATGAATCCCATTCCATGCTCAAAATCACATATTTAGGATGACAATAGCTCCCAGCCATGCCATGCCTCTATTTGTGTCAATTGAAAGTGTGTTAAGTCATATCATGTGTCATGTTTCAGACTTAGATAGGTCTAGACATTAAAGTAGTGGCTTATATATGTGTTTGTGTGTTAAATGGGGTTTTTATCCTATATACTTATTTTCTAGAGTCAGATGATTTAGTTTGAAGATTCAGTCAAAAAGTGAGGCTTTGAAATTTTTTTTGTATGCCTCTTAACGTTTGGTGTCTGTTAACTAGTCCATGTCTAGATCAGTCCCATTTTAACTTAAGAGACATGTGACTATTTGCTGGTATCTGTATTAAATGCTTTAGCATGTACTTGCTTGATTGAGAATTGGACTACACCATTATCTGTAAAGGTTAGAAGAGTGAAATGAAGAGATCAATATGCCTATTTGTCATGACTAACTTATGTT
This sequence comes from Anisodus tanguticus, assembly GCA_034509755.1. NCBI lineage: Eukaryota > Viridiplantae > Streptophyta > Magnoliopsida > Solanales > Solanaceae > Anisodus > Anisodus tanguticus. The sequence continues at coordinate 22,314,341 of CM067540.1, forward strand.
CTGGTGATTCTTTTTAATCTTGTATTTATTAGGAACCCCCCTAAGTTGTCAATATATTTTTAATTTTTGCTTGATAGTGTTTTCATGAATGATCTTGTGATCTGCTATTGTCCTTGAGTTCTTCATAACCCTACTTGTACTGATATGGTTGTTGACTTGAGTTGCAATGATTTTGTCTTCACTGTTTGAGCCACATATACATGATATAGAGGTCTGTGACTTAATAAATTAGCCTAATAAGAGATATAAAACTGTGCAAGTGATCTAATTGCCCTGGTTATTGAATTGCTCTATGTTCTGAATGTTAAAGTATATGATTTATTTGTTTTAGACTTGAAATCATGAGGTATATAAGATATCTAAGAGTATGTGTGATATGCATGATCTATGCCCCATCTGCTTGCCTTATTTTGCATTGTTATGTTTGATATACACCCTGATATACAACCTGTATACTAAATTATTTACTATATGAGGTATACATGTTGAGTATATTATTAGTGTATATAAATAGGAGTTCATTCATTTTAAACACCTCTCGACTTGGCCCCAAACTTCCATCATTTTTTACATGCTTCCTCTGAATTTGTTTAGGGTTAATCTCTTGGGCTCGACCCATTTGATCTATTTTTCTTTCTTCATACATGTTTCTTTGTTTACAATCTGGGCTCAACCCATACATATCTGTCTTCCGTGTTTATGCAATAACTAGGCTCAGCCTATATATATGCTGTTCTTTCTATGTTTGTGCAACAAATGAAATGAGATCAGTCTACTGTTGCGATTTTAATTGAAACATTGGCCCATTTCGTCGTGATTTATTTGTGGCCCATGAGTGGCGTTGCCTTTACATGTTTTAATTCTCATTTTATTGCATATTAATGTTTAGATTACTTATATTATACTTAGATAAGTTTAGGTGCCTTCTAATCATGATTTCCCTTTTCCCTTCTCTTTGTCTCTACATGACACGGACGCGGGCCCTATAGGCCCAAGCTTTGCTAGCCCAATTGGGCCAGGAGCCTAACAACCTCATTTATTTCATAGAGTATGCTGTAACTGCGCACTAAGGCTCAAATATGGATAAAAATAGCTAATTGGTGGGCTCGGTAGGCCCACCAGCCTAACCTTTCTTTTTCATTTAATTTTATTTTGCTATTGTATTATATGTAATTATACATACATAAAGACTTGGAAAAATTATTGGAACCCATGTGATTACGACCTAGAACTAGGCAAAGAGGATTCGTACATCATTTAGAATAGAGTCACCATAACTATTTTCAAATCAGACTCAAATGAACTCGTGTATTTTTATATAACGGAATAATTTTGAGAAATTTAAACTTGGACTGATTTGAAAACATGAAAGAATTGGACTGCTTTTGATAAAAATGGATTGGTTCATATCCGAACACTTGGGCTTTTAAATGTGAAATTTGGACTGGACAACAACAAAATGAAGAAACTAGACTGTTTTTTGATAGGAAAACAAGCTGAAAACTTGGGTTGAAAAAATGAGTTTCAAAGTCGATTTTTCATGAAAATGGGCTAATTTATAAGACCTTTTGAAACTGTTTTGGGCCATGCCCAACCAAGTTGATTTCTAAACGATAAATAAAACTTTAAGAAATTAAGTTCAGGTAATTGATTTGAGGAAGTAGGATATGAGTTGACCTTCAAATAATAATAAAGGAAAAGACTTGTATTTTATTTTCTAAAACCTTAGCATGTCATTCTAAAGAAATTACACTCTTTTGTCTTCAAAGATTTTTAAAGAAAATGTATATGGAATATTTGGACAAGCCATTGGACTAAAAATATTGGATTCTACTTAAATTAAGTTTTGAGTGTACTTTAATCTAAAAATGGATTGAAAAAATTACCCATACACGAACCTTTCTAGGCGGAATTCAACTATTGGTTTTTGAAAACCCCCTTTATGATTTGAAATGAAATGAATGACATGTTAATGATTTTTTGCGGAAAGTAAACATTTGAAGAAACTTTTTAACAAGTAAACATGCTATAGAACCCGAAGGTCAAATGTATTTTATGGATCCTTAATACTAAGGTGTCTAACACCTTCCCCCGGGGATCACTAGAACTCTTACCTCGAACTCTAGTTCAAAAGGAATTTTCACAGATTTTGAATAAACCCTTTTACCTGATTTTTCTAATATACCTATAAATTAGGTGGTGACTCTAAAAAATTAAATATCTAATTAGATTTCCATCAACCTCCTATTACACCCCGTACTTCGTACGTCATCTTCATCGTGGGTTAACTAACATAAGCTTAGTAAGATTGAGATCCCGTCACAAGGTTAAAATGGTTTAGATGCGTATTAAGTATGTTTCTTAAGAGCCAGGGGCTAAACGAATTGAAGGAAGTAAGTTTGTTGAAACTCGGAGAGAATTATATAAAAGTTTGGACAGGATTTTTCCCGATATCTTTGGGGGTATACATTTTATCATGTAAGAAATTATGGAGTCCATAGTATATCCAAATTCAAGTTTCGAGAGTCTAATTTACAATTAAATAAACCATTCGTTAATCGGAGCATTGTACAAAATGTTATGTGCGTTTTAAAAGAATGCATTTCGGTAGATGTAGAATGCGGCCGCAAACTCAGTTTGCAGCGTCGCATTTAGGTCGCATTCTTGACATTTTGTGGGTGCCCACTGGCTAGAGAATGTGATGGACTTGCGGTGCATCAAGTGATGACTAGCGACTGCAAGTTCCACCGCAAACTCGAAGTGGTGGGGCGGTTCCAAAGGTTTATAACTTGATTTAAGGCTTCTCTTTCACTCTTAACACCACAAAACACATCCATCACCTCTCTACAATCCCCCTAAAGCATTCAAGGTACTTTCTTCCTTTAAGGATCAAGAACACCCCAAAAGTTTTGTTAACTAGCTTAGTAAAGTTGCATACTACTTTGAGATTGAGTTAAAGGTTGTTATAGAGAGATTCTTGGCTGATTAATGTAAGTTTTCATCCATTATATGTGTCCTTTAGCTTGCCCTAACTTGGTTTGATTGATTGATGGAAGTAACTTGAGAATTTTGGGAGTTTAGTGAATATGCTATTGGAGAAACATATCTGGTGATGCGAATCTTATGACAACTTGTTGTTTGGTATTGTTGGTTGAGATTAAAAGTAAATATTGATATTGAATCATGTTCGTAAGGTGGTGAAGTTGACGAAGTAAATTAGGGATGATGATGGTGTTATATTGAATAAGAATCCATGGTACCTTAGAACTCCATGTACGCAAGTTGTTCGATGAAATTCCTAAATGAAATCTCTTGTTTGATGTGAGTTCGATATTAATACAAATCCCTCATTTAATGTAGACAATCGTTCACATCACGTGCGAGGCTTCTCGAAACATAGTCAACTTCATCGACGAGGTATGTAGGGCAAACTTTCTTTCTTGGCATGACTCAATATATCATTTCTTTGTATATAACTCTCTCTTACAAAATTGAATGCCGCAAAGACTTCTTTGCCAAATTGATACTAATATTTGGGTATTTCTAATTCGTAGCATCTTTTGGAATCTATGTGATCCAAATTGATTGTATTGAGATTCTTGAACGTAGCGCCAATAACAATAGTCGGAGGATAACGACCTACTGATGCAACATAATCACAAATCAGAAAGCACTTTATCTAGTGAGAGTAACACCATAATTGAAGGAATGAATAAAGCTTGCAGATACAGTCCCGAAGAGAAGAAATAGCAAATTAAAAGATACAGAAGCAAGCAGAATCAATGAAATTTAAACAAGAAGATTAAGATAATTAATCTACGTTTATGACATATTTTTACTCATCTATATATATATATATATTTACATTTTTTACTTGTCTATTCAATGTTCTAGATCTGTTTTCTTTTTAGCCTACTACTCTTTGACTTCACTCCGGCTCTGCATATGGTATCCGTGAATTCTATCTTGAATTGCACTTATATATATGTAGCTATTTTCTTATCGAGTCACGCTATAATTGGCCAGGTATGACACCTATTTATGCACACCACTGTAGTTAGTTTTGATAATACCGAGTCCCACATCTGGGCCGGGTATGGCTGAGTCTATCGAGGCCGGGTACGATATATATATATATATATATATATATATATATATATATATATATATATATATTTATATATATATATATATATATTATGATATGAACCGCCCCACATAACATTTCTTTGATAACATAATATCATATCATATATATATATCGTATCATATATATGATATATATATGGTTTCTTATGAGTTTTAGGTTGACTTCTGTATTCATATCTCTTACGAGATATCTTCTGTTTACTATTGTTATCTTCCTTACATATTCATTACATCTTTTGTATTGATACCCCCTCTCTGGGGCACTGTGTTCATGTCCGTAGGTACAGATAAATAGAGTGGTGCTCCTCCTCAGTATGTTGTCCATTCAGCTGTGATCGTCGAACTCCTCTCTCTCAGAGTTGCTGTACAAGATTCCTTAGGTACTATCATATATGTTACTAGAATTTTGGGTATGTCAAGGCCCTGTTCCGACCTATTAACATATTGTATCACTCATAGAGGCTTGCAGACTTGTGTATAGTTGGATTATGTATGTTTTGGCCTTGTCTGCCTTGGTTTCATGTATATATATCATGCTGGGTCTTTTTTTAGTACATGTTGTTATCTATTATTGTCTTATACAGTATTGTGGAGGCCTTGTTGGCCTAAGTCTTGTGTTACAAACTCCCGATACTACAGTGGTTTGCCCAGGCCTTCGAGTGCTGGGTACCGGCCACCCCCAAAGGTTGGGATGTGACAAACTTAGTATCAGAGTAGGTCTGTCCTAGGGAGTCTGCGAGCCATATCTAGAAGAGTCTTGATTATGGGTGTGTTGTGTACAACACTTATAAGCAGGAGGCAACAAGATATTTAGGATGGTTACTTTTCTTTCTGATATAGATCGTGTGATAACGTTCAATCATAAGTATCCACTCCTACCCTTGATATTGTTTATATTCTAGACTATGCCTGCTACTACTAGAAGACATGAGGCTCTGTAGAGGTTAGATGCGGAGGCAGAAGAAGGTGCCAGCCAGGTACCACCCACTGACTCGGGGAGATATGAGCACTAGGATAAGGCTATATCTCAGGCCTCTAGGACTCCAGCCTTACCACCACCTCCACCAGGGCATTGGGGAGCTGATGTACCACCAGTTCCTCATCCGGTAACCCCTGATCAAATTATAGATATGTAGAGTGTGGTGCAATTGTTGACTCAATTGGTGGCCTCAAGTCTAGTGTCAAACTCCCAATATTGCTGATAGGGATGTGAGTACGAGCGTTCGGGAATTTATCAAACTGGACCCTTCAGTATTAACCGGGACTGATCCTAATGTAGATCCATATGATTTTAGGGATTGGATGCAACAGACCTTGTGAGTTATGCATGCTACAGATGTTGAGATGGTAGAATTGGATTTATATAGGTTACGTGATGATGTCGTGACCTGGTATGAGACTTGGGAGTAGACTCAGGGACCCAATGCCCCAACATCGACATGGATGGAGTTCTCCGAGGCATTTTTACAGTAGTATTTGTTGGTTGAGCACCAACGAGTTAGGCGAGACAAGTTCTTACCCTTGTAGAAGGGTAATATGAGCGTCCGAGAATATATCTTACAGTTCAACTCCTTGTCCAGGTATGCTCCTACAATTATTGTTGAGATAAGCGATCAGGTACATCAGTTCGATAATGATTTAGGGCCACACTTAGTGAAAAAGTGCACTACACTTTCTATGAACCCGAATATGGATATCTCCCGCATCTAGGCCTATACATAGAATCTAGAGGATCGTTAGAGGCAGTAGTGGGCCAGTCGAGAGCATGATAGGGGCCAGCATAACATGACATAGTTCGCAGGTGATCCAAGGAAGTTTTGAGGTGGATTTAGAAATCAGTTTCATAGGCGTCCAATTTATCCGGCGACTAGGGAACCATCATAGGGCTAGGTTTCATGATCCAGCCCTTATTCTAGTTAGGATCAGAGTTCATGGGCACTAGGTTCCTAGTCTAGAGGAAGGTCTAGTCGAGTAAGGCCATCAATGTCGTATTGTGGTTGATGTGGTAGGTTGCATTTTGGGCAATGCCGCCAGGGTCCAGATGTGTGTTATTCGTGTGGGCAGTCTAGTCATATTATGTAGTTTGGTCTGACGATAGAAATCGGTGGTATGATGCATCTGATAGGGTCTGTAGGAGATTCTTCTTCATCAGGACGCCCTCCTAGACAAGGTACACATACATCAGCTGGTAGAGGTAGAGGTAGATGGGCATCATCAAGCTCAGACGGTCCTCAGAACCACATATATTCTTTGTCAGATCGACAACCTTGAGTCATCTCCAGATGTGGTTACTAGTATATTGTTAGATGAGTGTACATAAATTGTGATGTAAAGTTCTATAATTGCCATACAATAGCTGACGTGAATGAGATGGAAATGGTGGAATTTGATGTTATTATGGGTATGGATTGGCTGGGTTCTTGTTATGCTAATGTTGATTATTATACGAAAGTGGTTCGCTTTAATTTTCTAGGCGAGCCCGTTATTGAATAGAAGGGCAACGTCACAGCGCCTAAGTGTAGTTTTATTTCCTACTTTAAGTCTTGGAAGATAATCTCAAAAGAATATATCTACCATCTTATGCGAGTTTAGGATGTGGAGGCAAAGCTTCCAGCCCTTCAGTCAGTTACTGTCATTAATGAATTTCCTGATGTATTCCATGACGAACTTCCTGGTATTCCTCCCGAAAGGGAAATCAATTTCGCTATCGACGTACTTCCAGATAAGTCTATATCTATTCCTCTATATCGAATGGATCCTACCGAGCTGAAAGAATTGAAATCCTAACTGAAAGATCTTTTGGAAAAGGGCTTTACTAGGCCTAGAACTTTCCCATAGGGTGCACCAGTGTTATTCATTCGTAAGATGGACAATCATTGAGAATGTGTAGCAATTACCGTCAGCTGAACAAGGTAACTATTAAAAATAAATATCCGCTTCCCAGGATCGACGATTTGTTTGATCAATTGCAAGGCGTCAAGTATTTCTCAAAGATTAATCTTTGATATGGATACCATCAGCTAAGAGTTAAAGAGAAAGATATTCCAAAGACAGCCTTCCAAACCAAGTATGGCTACTATGAAATTCTAGTTATGTTTTTCCGTTTGACTAGTCTTTCGGTTTGACTAACAAGCCAACGACTTTTATGGATTTGAAGAATTGGGTTTTCAAGCCATTTCTAGACATCTTTGTGATAGTATTTATTGATGAAATCTTAGTGTATTCTCGCTCAGAAGTAGAGCACACGAATCACTTGTGAGCGGTATTACAGACGCTCCAGGATCGCAAGTTGTATGCCAAATTCTCTAAATTTGAGTTCTAGTTGAACTCGGTAGCTTTTATAGGACACATAGTATCGGACGAAGGCATTAAGGTCAATAGTAAGAATATTGAAGCCATAAATAATTGGCTGAGGCCTACAACTCCTAAAGAGGTACGTAATTTCTTAGGCTTGGCAGGTTATTATCGGAGATTCATAGAGAATTTCTCTTGTATTGCCACTTCACTGATGAAGTTGACGCATAAGGCAGCTAAATTTAAGTGGTCAGATGCTTGTGAGAAGAATTTCCAAGAATTGAAGAGCAGGTTAACATTAGCACCTATTCTAGCACTTCCTGAGGGATCCTAAGGTTTTGTTGTGTATTCTGATGCTTTTAGAGTAGGATTGAGTTGTGTTATGATGCAGCATGTCAAGGTCATTGCATATGCTTTGAGGAAATTAAGGAAACATGAGCAGAATTACCTGACTCATGATCTTGAGTTGGCGGCTGTTATATTTGCTTTGAAGATATGATGTCACTATCTGTACGGGGTTCATGTTGATATATTTTTAGATTTTAATAGTTTGCAGTAAATATTCAGGAAGAAAGAGTTGAATTTGAGGCAGCGAAGATGGCTTGAGCTGCTAAAAAACTATGATGTGGATATTTTATACCATCCAGGCAATGCAAATATCGTAGTCGACAAGTTAAGTTGAAAGTCTATGGGCAGTCGAAAGCACATGAGAGTTGATAAGTTGGAAATGGAAAAAAAATTATATCGGTTGGCCAGTGTGAGTGTGCGATTGATTGATGCAGGCGACGGAGGTGCCATAGTTCAGAATGCCGCTGAATCATCCTTGATGGCAGAAGTGAAGTCATGTCAATTTGATGATCCAACCTTGGTAATGATTAAATGAGGCATTGCTTCTCAAAAGAAGCAGTTGTTTCAACTATCAAACGACAGAGTTCTTAAGTATAAGGGCCGGTTATATATGCCTAATGTTGTGGGACTTCAAGGGAAGATTATGGCAGAGAATATCAGTCTAGGTACTCCATTCACCTTGGTTCCACTAAGATGGACCATGACCTTCGACAACAATACTGGTGGATTGATATGAAGAAAGATACCATGGAGTTTGTTGCTCAATGTCTGAATTGTCAACAAGTTACATTAGAAATAAGGGGAATTGCTGTAGAATATAGAGATTCAGTGATGGAAATGGGAAGTAATCAATATGGATTTCATTACGGGGCTACCTAATTCTCATCGAAAGTTTGACTCTATATGGGTTATCGTGGATAGATTAACAAAGTCAACTCATTTTCTACATGTCAGAACTACTTATTTAGCGAAAGATTATGCTCAGTTGTATATCAAGGATATAGTTCGACTTCATGAAGTTCCGGTATCTATTATATCTGACTGAGGTGCCTAGTTTATAACTAACTTTTATAGGTCCTTTCAGAAGGGTTTGAGTACTCAGATTAGCCTTAGCACAACATTTCATCCCTAGATAGATGGGAAAGCCTAGCGCACTATTCAGACTCTCGAGGATATGTTGCGAGCTTGTGTGGGACTTCAAGGGTGATTAGGAGGATCACCTACCAATTATTGAGTTTTCTTAAAATAACAGCTATCATTCCAGCATTCAGATGGCACCATATGAGGCTATGTATGGACGAAAGTGTAGGTCCCCTAGTAGGTGGTTTGATATTGGTGAGACAAAGTTGCTAGGACCAGACTTGGTGCAACAAGCCGTGAAGAAAGTAAAAATAATTCAGGAGCGATTATTGACAACTCAGAGTAGACAAAAGTCCTATTTAGATAACTGGCGTAAAAAATTAGAGTTTGTTGTGGGAGACTAGGTGTTCTTAAAGGTGTCTCCCATAAAAGGCATGATAAGGTTTGGAAAAAGGTTAAGCTTAGCTCTAGATACGTCGACCATAGCAGATTATTTAGAGAATAGGCCAAGTAGCCTATAAGCTTGGGTTGCCCCTCGAATTAGAAGTTGTTCACCCCGTGTTTCATGTATCTATGCTTCGTAAATGTCTTGGCGATCCCTCTCGCATCACTCCTATTAAAGGTGTTCAAGTAATAGAGGACCTATCGTATGAGGAAGTTCCCATTGCTATCCTAGATCGCAAAATACATAAGTTACGAACCAAGGAAGTCTCTCCAGTTAAAGTACTCTACAGAAACAATTATGTGGAGTATATGACGTGGGAGGCAGATGAAGATATGAAATCTTGATATCCTTACTTGTTTTAGTCTTCAGGTTTATACCGACACTCGTGCGATATAGTTCCCTTATTCTTACTTTATTTATCAATCTTAATTTATATATCTGGTTTAGGTGATAATATCCAGACAGATATGGCCGGTACAACTTAAAATATAGTGGATGAAAGTAGAGGTGAGTTATGGCTAACCCTGTTTGATTCTTGCATAGATAGACGGTCGTGTGAGGCCGATTGAATATTATTTTGTTATTATGTAGTCCTATGTGGCATTGGTTGTACGTTTCGGCTGTTTATCAGGTTTCAGATAGTCCTATTTACAGAGGAAACTATACCGAAATTTTTAAGAATCATGGAATTTAGAAGTTTGAAGTTAATGACCTCAACAATCGAGGACGAATGTTTCTAAGGGGGGAAGGATGCTACACCCTGTATTTTGTACGTCGTCTTCATCATGGGTTAACTAACATAAGCTTAGTAAGGTTGAGATCCATTCAGAAGGTTAACAAAGGTTTAGACGAGTGTTAATAATATTTTGTAAGAGCCTGGGGTAAACGAATCGAAGGAAGTAAGTTCGTTGAAATTCGGGCAGAACTATGAAAACGTTTGGACAGAATTTTACACCACATATTTGGGGGTATATATTTTATCATATATGGAATTATGGAGTCTATATCATATCTAAATTCAAGTTCAGAGATTCTCCGTTTCAATGCATTAAATCATTCATCAATCGGAGCTTTGTACAAAATGTTATGTCCGTTTTACGAAAATGCATTTCGGTAGATGTAGAATGCGGCCGCAAACTGAGTTTGCGGCGCCGCATTTAGGGTCATATTCTTGACATTTTTGCGGTTCCCACTGCCTAGAGAATGCGATGGGCTTGCGGTGAAACAAGGGGTGACTTGCGAATGCAAGTTCCACCTCAAACGCGAAACAGTGGGGCGATTCCAAAGGTTTATAACTCTATTTAAGGCTTCTCTTTCACTCTTAACTCCCCAAAACACATCCACCACCTAAATACAATCCCCCTAAAGGTTCCTAATCAATTAAAGAACACTCCTCAAAGTATTAAAGGTGATTTCTTCCTTTAAGGATCACGAACACCCTTAAATCTTTGTTAACTAGCTCGACAAAGTTGCAGACTACTTTGAAATTAAGTTAAGATTGTTGTAGAGAGCTTCTTGGCTGATTAAGGTAAGGTTTCATCCCTTCGATATGTCCTTTAGCTTCCCCTAACTTGGATTGATTGATTGATGGAAGTAACTTGGGAATTTTGGGAGTTTAGTGAATATGCTATTGTAGGAACATCTTTGGTTATATGAATGTTATGACAACTGTTCTTTGGTATTATTGGTTGAGATAAAGAGTAAATATTGATATTGAATTATGTTGGTAAGGTGGTGAAGTTGAGTAAGTGAATTAGGGATGATGCTTGTGTTAAATTGAATAATAATCCATAGTTGGGTAACCTTAGAACTCCATGTAAGAAAGTTGTTCGATGAAATTCCTAAATGAAATCTCTTGTTTGGTGTGAGTTCGATATTAATACAAATACCTCATTTAATGTAGACAATTATTCACACCATATGCGAGGCTCATCAGAACATAGTTAGCTTCATCAATGAGGTATGTAGGGCAAACTTTCTTTCTTGGCATGACTCGAAATATCATTTCTTTGAATATAACTCTCTATTGAAAATTGAGTAGCGAAAAGCCTTCTTTGCCAAATTGATCCTAATCTTTGGTATTTATAATTCGTAGCATCTTTCAAAATCTATGTGATCCAAATTGATTTTCCTGAATGTAGCGCCAATAATAATAGCTAGAGGATAACAACAATAGGACACTCCGACTTTGCTTTTGGTATCCATTGAGGTTTGTCTTGCATTGAACTTATATCTATGTAACTATTTTCTTACCGAGCTGCGCTATAGTCGGCAAGATACGACACCTATTTGTGCACACCACTACAATTGGTTTTGATATTGTCGAGTCCCACATCTGGGTTGAGTATGACAAAGTCCTCATCAAGGCCGGGTAAGATATATATATATATATATATATATATATATATATATATATATATATATATATATATAGGGTATGCCCTCAGAGGCTTCTTATGAGTTTCAGGTTGACTTTTGTATTCATATCTCTTACATTATATCTTCTATTAAATTTTTTTATCTGCCTTATATATTCAGTACATCTTTCCCACTGATGCCCCCTATTTGGGGCACTATGTCCATGCCTACATATATATATAGATAGAGCGGTGCTCCACCTCAGTAGGTTGCCATTCCAGCTGTGATCGTGACACTTATCTCTCTTGGAGTTGTTGTACCTGAGTCCTTAGGTACTGTCATATATATTACTAGCATTTTGAGTATGGTAGGGACCTGTCCCGACCTATTGACGTATTGAATCACTCATAGAGCTTGCAAACTTGTGTGTAGTGGGTTTGTGTATGTTGTGGCCTTGTCGACCTTGGTTGTCTGTGTATATATCATGTTGGGACTTTTCTGCGTGCAAGTTGTCATCTTTTCTTGTCTTATATAGTATTGTGGAGGCCTTGTCGGCTCAAGTCTTGTGTTACAGTTTCCCGATACTACAGCGGTGGTGTGATACCTCCTAGTAGCTTTTATGCCTCTGCGTAAAAGCGATTCGTAACAGATGACAACTCCGCTGGGGATAATCCTAGACTCTAACCATAAGGGTTCCAATACAACATGTTTTAGTTGTTATAAACTGTTTATGTGTTTCCTTTCTACAAAATATAATCGTCATTCATGCATGTCATTATTCTGCCAAATGGCACACACACACACACTCACATAAGTGCACAAAGAAGATTATGCAGTTTCACAATCATCCTCCAGTAAAAAAACAAAATTACTTTCTTTGGAACACGTTGAAGACAGAGTTGGTTTGCGGTCGTCCAACAGTCGAAAATGGTTTCCCTTGAGTAGTCTGCTTGAGTCCCCTATTTATTCAAAACCCACTCTAGTTTACCTAGGATAGAGTGAATCCAAAACCCTACTGAACTAGCACATGCTTACCTAGAAGGGTTCAAATAATTTAGTCGTATCTGGACCCATTAGACGACTACCTCATGTCTTTACTGTCTATGACCCAACGACACTGCATCTAAGTACATGCTATGTAGAAATATGATTGTGTTAAGGTTTAACCATGCTCTGTTTTGTAGATGCATACCAACCTCAAGTTCGATATGGTTTTTGAAGCACCCGAGTTGCTAAGGTTTTGATGGTCTTGGCTAGATGCCCCACGACAAAGAGAAGTTACAAACTTTGTAGGACACCTACCCTCACTGATGACCATGAAAGGGAATAGGGAACTATTAGAAGTCCTCACCGGATATTAGGACTATGATAGTATGGTGTTTAGGTTTGGAGATTTAGAGATGACCCCAACTCTAGAGGAGATCCAGGATTGCATAGATAGCAATAGGACATGTATGAGAAGGAGGAAGAAATCCGACCATAACCTTGTAGTACCACATAGGCTCACTCCCGACGAGTTAATGAAGCTATTATCCTTAACCAGTGCCAATTGTATCTTTGGTCCAACCGTAGCCTTTAGGGAGCTTTACAACCATTTTGGGTCAAAAAGAGGGTACTTAGAACTTTCAGTCGAGTTTCGGACTTACGTCGATTGGGAAGCCACCCGACCCCTATCCTTTGCCATATACCTATTAGGAACTATGGGTTTCCCTAAAGATCCACACCTTGCCATAGATACTCGTGTCATTTATGTCACCCATGTTATCTTTCATAGTATAACGTCAAATGGAGAAACCAAATACTTTGACGTAGTCCCTATCATCCTAGCCGATATATACCGAGCTTTAGGTTAATATCGAAATCTACATAGGTACTTCCAAGGGTGTAACCTACTACTACAAGGGTGGATTATCAAACACCTAAAAAAATCCGAGGGTCTCTCGTACTTAGACCGAGAATGTAGAAAGGATAACCTCCAAGCCCATTGTCCAAATTTTGGAAACCAAACCAAGAGGGGTGGGTCTTCATCTTTTTGAGACTCCATGAGGATAACATACAATGGAGGTTCCCCGACTTCATATTTGAGAGTATTGTGGTCAGAGGTAGAAAATGTCCTTTCTTACCATTAATGGGAATCTGAGGAATTTTCCCATATGCATATATTAGGGTCCTAAGATTGTTTGGTAGAAGACAAGTGATACCTCAAGTAGGAAACATAGGGGAATATGTGGTCGACTATGAAGAAGATAGGATCAAATGGGTTGCTGACATCATCCAAAAGTGGAATGGTCGAGTGAGATGGGGTCCAAAGACCCTAGTCGAAGACAAGTTCCATCTGAGATGTGACAAAGACTATGTCGACTGGTTGAGGGCACATTTGCAAGGCATCTTCACTCTGGGATCTAATCGCTATCAATGCATCCAAGACAGAGATTCAAAAGCTGAGATCAAGCCACGCCGTATCCAAAGGTAGGCTGATAACCAAGATACTAGGTACTTAGAAAAGATAGAGCATGATAAAACCATCATAGCTAGTCTGATCGAGGAGGTAGACTTCACCCATGAGTTCTTAGAGGATCTTGACACACAGATGAGGAGAGTGATGGACGAGACTACACCTATGAACTTTATTGAGAAAGGGTTTTAGGTTGATCCGTTGCTGATGTCAACTCACTTCCAGATTTAAACCGCCCTTCGAAGGGCCTAGAAAGCTCGAACAGACAGAGCTTCTTCATTCGCCACTGGAGGCGAGTTCTAGTGATCTTTAATTCACCGCTTTATCAATATTTTGTAACCCTACTAGGGAAAATCTTATTGTCAAAGAAATATGATATGGGGAAAATGGTTTGAATCAATATTTGGCACAACTATATTTCAAACGATTAGACAACCTTGGTGCAAAAAGGTTTAGGAACACAAATATTACAATTGTTAATTGTTTGACTATGTGATTTTGTTATATTATTGCTTATTATTTCATGTGTTCCATCCGAACTCTTGATTGGTTTCACATTCAGGACACCAACCCTAAAGAAAAATAAAATAAAATTCCAAAATTAACTAAAATTTGCACCTTTCTAACAGTTTTTTTTGCTATCGATAGATACTTAAGATAAACAAAGTTACACATCATCTGTTGTTGATTTGATCAGTGATGAGGAAATCAAAGAGTCGCTTCGGGAAAAAAATCGCAAAATTGAAAGGAAGATTGACTTGGCTAAAGTCAAGATGAAAGAGGTCGACCAAATTCTGGACTTGGTAGGAAAATAAGAAAACTTAAAGTAAATAAGATTACCTTCTTTAGCGGAATTCTAAGTCAAAGTTGGGGCTTGAATATCCACTTCAACACTCAATATCATACTCACACATACAAAAGAAAAGGTTTTGAAATGTGAAGACCAATTAAAGCTAGTTAGGGTTCCACCGAAGGGCTTGGATCCCAATCTATGTATGGTTCCCCATCAACAAAGGTAAAATTTTTAGATGGTATGGTAATCCATGATGTATTTTAGCATATGGTGGGTGGTTTTAGTAGGTTAGTATAATTTGGCTGTTTAGGCTCTCGTTAGGCAACTTTGTAGGAATGACGTTTTTGTGTTTCTGTTGCCTCTAATGTACTTTCTTTGATTATTGGTGGTGATAGTAATGGAAAGTTAGATTTATAAACAGAGGGCTCATATATTGATTGGGATAACTATGAACCAGTCTCTGGTGGAGGCTGTCCATCTGCCGGAGTGGCCATAATGGCCAGTGGCAGCGATGTTGTATTTTTGAATATAATTAGGGGTTAGGCTTAAGGTTTAGATAGTATTTAGATTGCATCATGTTTTCTTTACTTGAGAGGATAGCTATGGTCCAATCACTCATCATCGGTGTGGCCAAGTTGATTTTTGTGAAAAAGACACCTCTTGTGAGCAAAGATGGGTGCATATGTCGGAAGGGCATCATGGCTGAAACACGATGCTTCGACTACTATCAATCCTTCAAAAATATCGATACTCCGCACTGACCTTGGTGCAACTCTAAAGGGAGAGGTGCGAGTTTAAGAGAAATCATCCACCAAGTAGGGGATGATGCTCGAGATGGCCCTTTCGGCGTCTTGTGGTAGTTGGAAGCATCAAAAGCATTGGGGTGGCTTTCTGAGATGGTCCACATAATTCTCTAGCATATGTTTAGGATCTTCCTCAGACATCTTTATCTCCCTCTTAGATATCTTAAATAGCGGTATGTAATCCCATACTATTCCTTTGATCTCGTCTGAGCGGTTTTGACGGTAATGTTCCTAAGCAGAAGTGGCAGATGATGAAGCTCTATCCGTCTAAGCTCTCTTGGCCCTTCGAATAGCGGCCAGAATATAAAGGTGAGTCGACATCAACATTGACTCAACCCAGAACCCTTTATCTGTGAGGGTCATAGGAGTGGTCTCATCCATCATTTTCCTCATCCGAGCATCAAGATCCTCCAAGCACTGATGAGTGAAATCTAACTCCTCGGTAAATCTAGCTATGAAAGTTTGATTATGCTCCATCTTTTCCAAGTAGCTAGCATCTCGGTCATCAGCTCGCCTTTGAGTTAGGCATGCCTTGATCTCAGCTTTCGAATCCCTGTCCTGGACAACTTGATAGCGGTTGGGTCCCAGAGTGAGGGTGCCTTGTAAATGTGCTCTAAACCAATTGGTATAATCCTCATCACTTCCCGGATGGAACCTATCTTTGGCTAGAGTCTGTGAACCCCATTTTACTCGACCATTCCACTCTCAGATGATATATGTGACCCCTTTGATCCTATCTTATTTCTAGTCGACCACATACTCCCCTATGTTTCCTACTTGGGGTATCACTTGTCTCCTACCAAACTATCTTAGAACCCAAAAAGGTGTGTATGGACGGATTCCCCGGATTCCTATAAGTGGCAAGAAAGGGCATTTTCTACCTCTAACCATAATGCACTCCAATATAAAGTCAGGGAACATCCATTGTATGTTACCCTCTATGAGTCTCGAAAAGATGAGAGCCCATCCCTCTTTGGTTTGATTCCTAAAATTTGGACAGTGGGATTGAATGTTATCCTTCCTATTTTCTCTGTCTAGATATGAGGGACCTTCAGATTTGTTTAGGTTTATAATAATCCACCATTGCAAAAGTAAGTTACACCCTTGGAAGTACCTATGGAAGTTTTGGCATTGACCTAAGGCTCGGTACATATCTGCTAGGATGACGGGGACCAGGTCAAAGTATTTGGTTTTTCCATTTGTGGTTATGTCATGAAAGATAGCATGGGTGACATAAATGACATGGGTATCTATGGCAAGGTGTCGGTCATTAGTAAAACCCATGAGTCTTAGTAGGCATATGGCAAAGGCTAGGGGTCGGGTGACCTCCCGATCGACGTAAGGCAAAACTTGGCTGAATGTTCTATTTACCCTTTTTGGACCCAAAACGGCTATAAAGCTCCCTAAAGGCTACGGCAGGACAGAATATCCAATTGGCACTGGCTAAGGACAACAATTTCATTATCTCATCATGAGTGGGCCTATGTGAGACCAAAAGGTTGTGGTCAGGTTTCTTTCTCCTTCTCATGCAAGTCTCGTTGCTATCTATATAACCGGATATCCTCTAATGTTGGGGTCATCTCCAAATCCCCGAACCTAAGAATCATTCTATCACAATCCCAATACCCGGTGATGACTTCTATCAATTCCCTATTACCCTTCATGGGTCCAGATACATCTAAAATATCCGATCCCGTCTAGGTAATCATGCGCTAGTTTACTAGGAATTTGGCTTCACTCTATCCTATGCGAACTAGAGTGGTTTTCAAATGACTGGGGAGGCAGACTACTCGAGGTGAACCGTTGTCTACTACTGGACGACTGCATACCAACTCCGTCTTCAACGTGTTCCAAATAAATAATTTGGTTTTTTACTGAAGGATGATTGTGAAACCACATAATCATCTTTGTGCACTGATGCGAGTGTGTGTGCGTGCCATTTGGCGGAAGTATGAAATGACAGTTATAGTTGCGTAAAGTAACAACATAGGAAATTTATAAAAATTAAAAATATGTTGTATTGGAGCCCTTATGGTTAGAACCTAGGATTATTCCCAGTAGAGTCACCATTTGTTATGGTTCACTTTTACGCAGAGGCATAAAATCTACTAGAAGGTTATTGGAACTCTATTCGGATATTATTTTTTAGAGTCGCCACCTAATTTATAGGGAAATTGAGAAAATCAGATAAAAGGGTTTAAACAAAAAATCTTGAAAAATCCTTTTTAGACCAGAGTTCGAGGTAAGGGTTTCAGTGATACCATGGGAATGTGTTAGACACATCGGTATTAAGGATCTGTAGAATACGATTGACCTTCGGGTTCTATAGCATGTTTAATTACTAAAAGTTACATTAAGAGCGTTTATTTTCCGCAAATAGCATTTCATTTCATTTTTCATTCCAAGTTATTTTTTTTTTGAAAATCAAATAGTTGAATTTTGTTTAGAAAGATTCATATAAGGATTTTAGCCAATCCACTTTCGGACTAAGATACACTTAAGTTTTAAATTGAGTAGAATCCTACTTGAATTAGTCCAAATGGGTAGTCTAATTTTCTTATATGTTTTGAAAGTCCTTTGAAAAAAGTGTAATCGCTTTAGAATAGCGTGCTATGGTTTCAAATTTGAAATACAAGTTCTTTCCTTTTATTATTCTCTTTGAAGGTCAATCATACTCCATTTCAAACCAATATCTTAATTTAGGTCCTTCAGTCATTTTCTCTTTTTAAGAAAAAATCCTTTTAGTAGGGCATGACCCAAAATAGTCCTTTTAAGGGGCTTTACAAACTTAACCATTTTTCATCCGAAATCAGTTTTTACAAATCCATTTTTTGACAAGTGTTTTATAAGAAATGCATCTCTTTTTACAACCAAAATAGTCCGGAGTTTTTTCTTTTTAAAAGAGTCCAATTTTATTAATGTAGTCCAGTTTTTATGCCAAAACGTCGAAGTTCGAGACTTTTGGAACACTTGAAGAAAATCAGTTCATTTATTAGAAAGAAATACAAGTGTTTATCTTTTTAGGCTTATTTTGAAAACTTATTTTGGGACCCTATCCGTTCTAAATGAAGTATATATCATTTTGCCTAAATCTTAAGTCATAATCATATTCGGGTTCCAATAATTATCTAGTACGTTTTACAAACACAAAATAGAAAAATACATTGCAAGAATTGAAAGAGGAAGAGTTAGGTTGGTGGATTTACCAAACCGATCAGTTAACTATTTTCACCGATAGTTGGGCCCTATATTGCACAACGACAAGGTCCGAACACGATGAAAAAAGTTGTTGGGCTTTTGGCCCCACTGATTTGATAATGCACTAGCCCAAATGGCCCGTACTCCACTTGTGCAAGAGAGAAACAAGGAAAAAAAGTAACAGTCAGAATGCACCCATGCTTATCTAACTTAAACATATACAAACTATAAATAAATTACAAATAAACCATGAAAGATGAATAGGCAACATGTATACAAATGACATTAATGGCCCAAAGTAAAATCAAAGGATGCAACCCAATATCAACATATGCAGTTTATACATAACAAATGGGCTAAGCCCAAGTTTCAGACAAACAATGATGTATGTTCACAAAAATGAAAAATATGGGCCTAGCCCAACTGTCATACAACAGCCACGAAAATGAAACAGAGAAGGCAAAAATGGGCCAAGACCAAAACTTATACCAAATAATTAGGGGAGAGAAATTCAAACTATGGAGAATTAGGCCAGGCCTAATAGAAAAATAGTCGGAGGAGCTTAAGTGATATACATGGGGATATACTTGACTGGTATACCTTGTATACCAAGTATATTTGGTATATAGTCCATACATCTTGGTGTATACCACACATGAATTCTAAACTTGAGACATAACAAAGAGTAGGAGATGGCAAACGAGGTAGGCAAGCAAATATACAAGCATAGACATGCCCTTAATCCCACATATAGCACTAAGACATATAAACATATAACAACATACCCTTAGAACCTAATCAAGTTGACAGAAACTGGTTCATACATAATAGATGTTTGTGAAAAAGCTATCAGAATAAAACTACGATCTTTCTCAAGCTACTTCATAGACATGTAATACTCAATGTATCATATATCATAAGACTAATGAACAAACACAGAATTTCATAAAGAAGCATGCTTTGAACTGTAATGACCTGTTCCATCATTACTTGTATTTTGACTATTTTACCCTTGTTGACTCAAATCCCGAAGTTATCGGGCAATTCTAGTAGAAGTTGGGGAAATTAGAATCTTGATATATGAAAGCTTTGATCGAGAGTTGAGTTTTATGTAAACAAAACTTTTTTGGAATTATGTCAATTTTGTGGGGTCTGGAGGGTCATTTATGACTTGGTGGGATAGTTGGGTAAGTTTCTGAGGCCTTCAGGAGCATTTTTGGTTATTGGTTTGGGAACTAGTTTAGCATGTTGAGGGTTGACTTATAGAAATAGACATTCAATTGAAATTCTTAGGCCACGAGTGAGTCTGTAGCGTATTTTTACAAGAGTGTACATATCTGGTTTGTGTCGGGGATGTCTCGGGTGATTATCGGATCTTGGGTTGGAAATTGCATAAGACTTGACTTTTCTGGTTGTTGGTGTACTCTCTAGGGTGAGCTTCAGTGCGTCCTAGCGGATCACCGATCGCAAACGCGGAGAGGGTCCGTGGGAGCGAGTCCGCTGCATCAGACGTCAGGAATTTCCAGAATAATTAAAGTGTCTTTAAAACCCTAACTTCCCCCATTTCGAAAATACACTTCCCAAACACCATTAGGGCGACTCCCAAGATTTTCTAAGAGATTTCTTCTTGAGGTAACATTTCTTTACCTTGTATTACCTTTACTTAGCTTCTTCATGTTAATTTAATAGTGGCCTTGAGCTAGAATCTATTTAGAAAAGAGGAGTTCAACTAAATTAAAGCTGATGAAATTGTTATGCTTAAATGTGTGAATCGATTAATAGGTTTGTAAATCTAAGCATGGTGAATAATTAAATAGTACTTATTAAGCCTAAATCTTCCATTAATATTGATAGATTTGAATATTAAAAACTAGGGTTAATACTCAAATTAGGGATTTTTGCTTATAAGATGAAATTAGACTAATATTAAGTTGATTTAGTAATTATTGGGTGGTATTGGAGTCCTAGAATGTTAAATTTCACAGTTCGCCTTTAAAATGACATTTTTACCCCTAAAGGCTCGTTACGCTCTTCTTTGCTAATCAATATGGGACCAAGGACTAGTGTAATGATTTGGGTGTTGTGAATTCTTTATTCTAACTTAGACTTTGATAATACTAGACTTCGAGTACGATTGTGATATGCGGAAGGGCAAGGCACAAGTGTGAATGTGTGACTCCCACTCGGCTTTCCAGGTAGGTTATGGCTTACCTTCTGGTTAGACTTCAGTTAGAAAATGTATATATAGTTAGAATATGTTGGAGAAATCATGTAACCTTCGGGTACGGAGTTGGGATGGAATAGTTAGGTCGGTTACTGTGACTAAATATGAGTTGATGCTTCTTATGGTTATCAGACTTATATGAAATACCATGTTGTATTGTGATGTAGTTGTGTCTCACCTATTTTGGCATGCTCATGTATAAGGAAATAAATTGATGTGATACTGATATTGTGATAAGTGTCCTGGTATGGCACGACTGGGAATTGATATGATATACCTGATATTCTCATTTCATGATATATATTGATTGTGATCTTGCTATTGGCATGACAGTGATACATGAGAAAGGGAGTATTTATGATTCATATGACATTACTATATCACGTAGCCATCTTTATACTGAGTGATACGGAGTGGCTAGCAGGGAGTTTGGGTGGAAGAATCATTCTAGGCTGTGTGATATGGAATTACTGGTATATAGACGTTGGGGGTACTTCATGGGTATTGACTTCTAAGATGATGATTGATACAGCCCGGAGCATGTATGTACGGATTGACCATGTGGCCACTGCATTGCATTGCACCTGCATATTTATTCATCATTCATTCATATATTTGGATCCTGACTTGACTTTTTATACTTGGTTGGTTATTCTTGGATTGTGATAGTACTTGTGCTTGAATGTGAGCATGTCTATCTTTCAGTTTCTTTCTTACGCATATAATAGTAAACTGTTGACGGCCTATGATATCCACTAATATATAGTGTTTGTATTGATACTATCTTGCTGCATTATTTTGAGTGCAGAGTATGAGCCAATCTCTACCTCTTCTCCTCGCGAGTGATCGAGGATGCTATTGAGTCTTTATAGGGTGAGCATGTTGGACGATTTGCTGCCCGGAGACTCTTTTCCCATTATATTCTTTATTTGGTTTCTAAGATAGTATTCCCTCTATGACATTTGAATTATTCAGACTAAATGATTTGGTAGTGGCTCTTGTACAATTCAGACCATTTTTCCTCGGGGTTGTATTATTATGATATTTTCGCACTTTTTATTTATGTTAAGAGTTATATTATGATATTCTACTTGATTACTTTAATTATGCATTGGATTATTGTATAAAGTAAGGATCCTCCTACCATGGTGGGAGTTGGTAGGTGCCCTCACAACTTAGGGATTTTGGGTCATGACAAGTTGGTATCAAAGCCATAGGTTACCCAATCTATAAGTACAAGAGAATGTCTAGTAGAGTCTTGCGGATGGGTACGAAGAGCTCCCTACTTATCTGTGAGAGGCTTTGGAACATTTAGAAAACTTCAATTTTTTCATTCTTTCATGCTACTTTATTCAAATTTATATCTGGAATGTTCGAATTGGTGTCTGATTCATTTATATTCTCCCACAAATGGTGAGGACACGTACCGATCTTCCGAGAGATGGTGAGCCCGAGACCATTGTTGTTGGTGGTAGCACTCGAGGAAGAGGACAAACGAGAGGTCGTGGAGCTGCATTAGCCAAGGGCAGGGCCCTTGCAGCGGGATAGAGATGGCATGCTCAGCATCTCTAAAGTGTGAGCCCGAGGTTGAGAAGACTGATGGGAGAGGTTTGGGGCCATCCTAGACTCACCCCGAGATTATGTCAGACCTAGTGGTTCAAGACACTTCGGCTCACACATTCCTTCATCTTGATGCCCAGGAGGCAGTTGCTGGTGCTACTCCTGGTGGATCTCATACCATGGCAGGGTTGCATACTCTCGAGCAGGGATAAATACAAAGGATGTAACCCACTGCTGTCATGGCTCCACATATTGACGGTTTTCTAGACTCTAAGGGCATTCCCAGACCGATAGCAGTTCAGGCTTTGACACTCAAAGATCAAGAGCTTATTGGTAGGTTCCTGAAAATGGAGTCACCCAGGTTTCATGGTACCCGCAGTGAGGATGCGTATGAGTTCATCATTGACATGCATGAGAGGTTGTATAAGATGGGGATTGTTGAGTCCCATGGAGTGGACTACATATCTTTTTCAGCTTCGTAATGATCCGAAGACTTGGTGGAGGTACTTTATTAAGAGTAGGCCAGCTGGTTCACATCCATTTACATGGGTTCAGTTTCACCAGGTTTCTTAGAGAAGTATGTGCCACATCATTTGAGAGATCAGCGTAGAGATGAGTTCACTCACTTATGATAGAAGGGTATGTCGGTAGCTGAGTATGAGTCCAGATTTTTATTTCTGGCTAGGTATGCATCACACTTGATTCTGACTGAGGCTGAGAGAGTTTGTAGGTTCGTCAATGGGTTGGTGTTTTCGCTTTATATTCCCTGTCTTCAGCATGTGGCTATGGGATCATCATTTCAGACAGTTGTGGATCATGCTATGAGTAATGAGGCTTTTATCAACATGGTCAGTTTAGTGGATCTACCAGTAACCGAGGTAGGGGTCAGTCATCTAGGACCTATCATTCAACCCTCAACCGTCCGGTTCAGTCAGCATTGAAAATATCTTCTAGTGGCCATTATATGCATAATGAGCATGGGGATGGACAGTTTTATAGAGGTTCATTATTTAGACTAGCTGATCGTGATGGTACATCCGATTCTCCAGCCTCCGTACATTAATCTTCAGCACCCAGAGTGTGTTATGGTTGTGGTGAGATGGGTCACTTCAAGAGAGATTGTCCCTGTGGTAGACAGGGTGGGAATCAGCAGGACTCTAAGTTCCAGACCCCTAGGACTTCGACATCTTCTAGTAGCCGGGGTGGTTCTTCAGTGAGAGGTGGTGCTCAGTCAGGCAGCGGTGATTTCCAGTCATCTAGGGGCGAACATCAGTTCGGGAGAGGTGATACTTAGGTCTCCAGAGGAGGAGCACAGTCTATTCAGAGAATCCATGGTGGTGCGCAGTGTTATGCATTTCTGGGTAGGCCAGAAACAGAGGCTTCAGATGCTGTGATCTCAGGTAACATTTCTGTTTGTCGACGGCCGGCTACGGTTTTGATTGATCCAGGGTCTACTTATTTGTATGTGTCTGCTTATCATGTTGTTGGTTGGGATTTGACTTGTGACTATCTTGACTTGCCTATATATTGTCTGCTCTGATTGGGCATTCTGTGTTGGTTGAGAGAGTCTATCGAAATTGCTTAGTTACTTTTATGGGGTATGACTCGTGGGTAGATTTGATGATCTTGGATATGTTATATTTCAATATTATTTTGGGCATGACTTGTTTGTCTCTGTACCATGCGATATTAGACTATCATTCCATGATTGTTACTTTGGCGATGCTTGGGATTCCAAGACTAGAGTGGAGGGGTACTCTTAGTACCGCTTCGGAGAAGATTATTTCCTACCTCCATGCGAAGAATCTTGTTGATAAGGGATGTTTGACTTATTTGGCACACGTTCGTGATACTAGTGTGGATTCTCCATCCCTTGAGTCCGTACCGGTTGTTTATGAGTTTGCGGAGGTGTTTCCTGCCGATTTGTCGGGTATGCCACCCGACGTGATATTGATTTCTATATTGACTTGGAGCTGAGCACTCATCCTATTTATATTTCACCTTATTGGCATCGACAGAGTTGATGGAGTTGAAGGAGCTTTTGAATAAGGGGTTCATTAGATAGAGTGTCTCCCCTTGGGGTGATTCTGTGTTGTTTGTGAAGAAAAAAGATGGTACAATGAGGATGTGCATAGACTACCGTCAACTAAACAAGGTTACCATCAGTAACAAGTACCATATTCCTTGCACTGATGATTTATTTGACCAACTACAAGGTGCTTCGCTATTTTCAAATATTGACTTAATATCAGGCTATCAGTAGCTGAAGATTCGGCCAAAATGATTCTGAAGATGGCCTTTAGGACTCATTATGGTCATTACGAGCCTTGTGATGTCTTTTAGGCTTACGAATGCCCCGACAACTTTTATGACTTTGATGAATGGCATTTTCAAGACATACTTGGATCCCTTCATTATTGTTTTCATTGATAATATCTTGGTATAATCAAAGAGCAGAGAAGAGCATGATCAGCATTTGAGGATTGTCCTTGGGTTTTTGAGGGAGAAGGAGCTTTATGCCAAGTTTTCCAAATGTGAGTTCTATCTTGATTTTGTGGCATTTTGGGCCACGTGGTGATAAAGGATGGGATATGGTTGATCCGAAGAAGATTGAGGCAGTTAGAGATTGGCTGAGGCCTACTATTATGATTGAGATTCGTAACTTTTTTAGGTTGGCCAATTATTATTGCTGGTTCATGAAGGTATTTGCGTCTATTGCATCTCATATGACTAGATTGACTCAAAAAAAGGTTCCTTTTCAGTAGTATGCTATTTGTGAGGAGATCTTTCAAAAGCTCAAGACTTTATTGACTACGACTCTAATCTTGGCATTACCCATGGAGGGTAAGGATTTTTTGGTCTATTGTGATGCACCTCGTATTAGTTTTGGTATGGTGTTAATGCAGGAGGGCAAGGTCATTGCCTATGCTTCTAGACAGTTGAAGATTCATGAGGAGAACTACTCTACATATGATTTAGAGTTGTTAGCGGTGGTCTTCGCTTTGAAGATTTGAAGGCATTATCTATATGGAGTCTGTTGTGAGGTATTCACTGATCATCGTTGCATACATCATGTATTCACTCAGAGAGATCTCAATTCTAGGCAGGGTAGATAGACGGAGCTTCTGAAAGATTATGATATTACTATACTTTACCATCCGGGTAAGGTGAATATGGCGACTGATGCCTTTAGTCGAAAGGCGGTGAGTATGGGTAGCTTGGCTAGATTGGTTGCTTCGGAGCATCCCTTAGCCATAGCGGTTTAGACTCTAGATAATAGCTTTGTGCGTTAGATCTTTCACATCCGGGCTGAGTTTTAACATGTGTTGAAGCGAGATCATCTCTCTTGGAGGAGATTAAGGCTAGGCAGTTTGAGGATGACCTTGGAAAAGACGTGTCTCGCCTTGGCATCCAGACCTTCCTGATCCTCCATATCTTCATTATCATTCCGGATCCTCAGTTATGCAAGATTCGTGACTAAGTATTGCGTGGTGATGCCAAAGAGGCCATGCTTGATAGTGAGGGGGTTTTGAGGATCAAGGGACGATTATACATTCCTCGTGTTAGCAATTTTATTCATGTGATATTGGAGGAGGCTCATAGTTCCCGTTATTCCATCCATCTAGGTTCTACCAAAATGTATCGCGATTTGAGACAACATTACTGGTGGGGTCGGATGAAGAGAGATATAACATATTTTGAGGTTCGATGTGGGAGTTGTCAACAGGTTAAATATGAGCATCAGAGACCAGGTGGTTTGCTTTAGAGAATGCCCATTTCCGAGTGGAAGTGGGAGAAGATAGCCATGGATTCTGTTGTACGTCTTCCGAACACCTTGGGTAAGTTTGATTCTGTTTGGGTCATTATGGATAGGCTGACTAAGTCCGCATATTTCATCCAGTTCAAGTTACTTACAATGCAGAGAAGTTAGCTGAGATTTACATTTGTGATATTGTGTGGTTGCATAGTGTTCCTATTTCCATTATCTCTGATCGAGGCCCTTAGTTTACTTCCCACTTTTGGCGGACTTTGCAGGCAGAGTTGGGTACTTAGTTGGATCTTAGTATCGCATATCCCTAGACTGATGGACAGTCCGAGGGAATATTTAGGTGCTCGAGAACATGTTGAGAGTTTGTGTTATTGATTTTGGTGGTCATTGGGACTAGTTCTTACCCTTGGATGAGTTCGCGTACAATAACTATCATTCCAGTATTGACATAGCACCATTTGAGGTATTTTATGGTAGGAGGAGTCATTCTCTTGTAGGATGGTTTGATGCTTTTGAGGTTCGACCATGGGGCACAAATTTGTTGAAAGAGTCCTTGGACAAGGAAAAGCTTATCCGAGAAAAGCTTCTAGCAGCTCATCGTCGACAGAAGATGTATGCATACCAAAAGGTCTGAGACATGGAGGGTGAGCAAGTTCTTCAGAAGATATCTCTCATGAAGGGTGTGATGCATTTTGGAAAGCGGGGCAAGTTGAGTCCTAGGTACATTGGTCCATTTGAGATTCTACATCATGTTGGTGCTATTGCTTATGAGTTGTCTTTGCCCCTAGGATATTTGGTATTCACCCAGTGTTCCACGTCTCTATGTTGAACAAGTACCATTCGAGTGGGCCTTATATCATTCGTTGGGATTCGTTGTTGCTTGATGAGAATCTATCCTATGAGGAGGAGCCTATAGCGATCGTAGATAGGCAAGTTAGAAAGTTGCGCACTAAGGAGATAACTTCCGTAAAAGTTCAATGGAAGGATCATCTTGTCGATGAGGCACTTGGGAGAGCAAGTCCGATATGTGTGCCAGATATCCCTAGTTATTTGTTGGCTCAGTTACTTTTCTGTTCCTTCCCTTTACTTGTCGCTCAAGGATGAGCGATTGTTTAATTGGTATCTGATGTACTGACCTATTCCATCTTTACTTATATTTTGACCATCTTACCCTCGTTGACCCAAATTCTGAAGTTATCGGGTCATTCTAGTAAAACTTAGGGAAATTAGAACCTTGAAATATGAAAGCTTTGATCGAGAGTTGACTTTTGTATAAATGGACCTTTTTCACAATTCTGTCAATTCTGTGGGGTCTGAAAGGTCATTTATGACTTGGTGGGATAGTTGGTTCGGTTCCCGAGGACCTCATGAGCATTTTAGTTATTGGTTTGGGAATTAGTTTAGCCCGTTGAGGGTTGATTTTTTGAAATAGACCTCCAATTAAAATTCTGAGGCCACGAGTGAGTATGTAGCGTGTTTTTACATGAGTGTACATATCTGGTTTGTGTCAGGGAGATCTCGAGTGATTATCGAATCTCGTGTTGGAAATTGCATAAGACTTGATTTTTTTGGTTGTTGGTGTACTCGTTGGGGAGAGCTTCAGTGCACCCTATCAGATGGAATCTGCCGCAGCGGACGACGATCCGCTGCGGTGAGCTTTTTCAGTTTTCGTTATGGACCGCATGCGCAGAGAGGGTTCGCGGGACTGGGTTCGCTGCAGCGGATGTCGGGAATTTCTAGAATCATTAAAGTGTCTTTAAAACCTAAACTTCCCCCATTTTGAAAATGCACTTCCCAAGCACCATTAGGGGGACTCCCAAAATTTTCTAAGAGATTTCTTGTTGAGGTAACCTTCATTTGCCCTGTATTACCTTTACTTAGCTTCTTTACGTTAATTTATTGGTGGCCTTGACCTAGAATCTATTTAGGGAATATGAGTTCAACCAAATTAGGTCTCATGAAATTGTTAAGTTTAAACGTGTGAATTGATTAATGGGTTTTGTTAATCTAAGTATGGTGAATCATTATTTAGTACTTGTTAAACCTAAATCTTCTATTAATATTGATAGATTTGAATATTGAAAACTAGGGTTCATACCCTAAGTAGGGTTTTTGCTTATAAGATGAAATTAGACTAATCTTGAGTTGATTTAGTAATTATTGGGTGGTATTGGACTTTTAGAATGTTAAATTCCATAATTTCACCTTTAAAATGACCTTTTTAACCCTAAAGGCCCGTTACCCTCTTATTTGCTAATTAATTTAGGACCAGGGACTAGTGTAATGATTTGGTTGTTGTAAATTCATTATTATAACTTAGACTTCGATAATACTAGACTTCGAGTACGATCGTGATCCGCGGAAGGGCAAGGCGCAAATGTGATTGTGCGACTCTCGCTCGGCTTTCCAGGTAGGTTATAGCTTACCTTCTGGTTAGACTTCGGTTAGCAAAATATATGTGTAGTTAAAATCTAATGGAGAAAGCATGTAAGCCTTCGAGTACGGAGTTGGCATGGAATACTTAGGTCGGTTACTAAGACTAAATATGTGTTGATTCTTCTTATGGTTATCAGACTTATATGAAATACCACGTTGTATTGTGATGTAGTTGTATCTCAACTATTTTGACATGCTCATGTATAAGGAAGGAAATTGATGTGATAAGTGTCCTGATGTGGAACGACTGGGAATTGATATGATATACCATATATTCTCATTGCATTTCATATACTCTCATTTCATGATATATATTGATTGTGATCTTGTTATTGGCGTGACAGTGATAAATGAGAAATGGAGTATTTATGATTCATATGACATTACTATATCGCGTAGCCATCTCTATGTTGAGTGATACAGAATGGCAAGCGGGGAGTTTGGGTGGAAGAGTCATTCTAGGTTGTGTGATACGAAATGACTGGTACATGACATCACCGGTCCTCCATGGGTCATGACTGCTGGGACGATGATTTATACAGCCCGGAGCATGTATGTACGGATTGATTATGTGACCACTGCATTGCATTGCACCTGCATATTTATTCATCATTCATTCATATATTTGGATCTTGACTTGACGTTCTATACTTGGCTAGTTATTTTTGGATGGTGATATTACTTGTACTTGAATGTGAGAATGTCTATCTTTCAGTTTCTTTCTTACGCATATGATAGCAAACTGTTGACGGCCTATGATATCTACTGATACATAGTGTTTGTATTGATACTACCTTGCTGCATTCTTTTGAGTGCAGAGTACGTCACATGCTCTACCTTTTCTCCTCGCGAGTGATCGAGGCTGCTGTTGAGTATTTTTAGGGTGAGCATGCTGGACGATTCGCTGCCAGAGAGTCTTTTCTCATTATTATCTTTATTTTGTTTCTGAGACAGTATTCCCTCTATGACATTTGTATTATTCAGACTTAGTGATTTGGTAGTCGCACTTGTACGATTCAGACCATTATTCCTCGGGGTTGTATTATTATGATATTTCCGCACTTTCTATTTATGTTAAGAGTTAGACTTATGATATTCCGCTTGATAACTTTAATTATGAATTTGATTGTTGTATAAAGGAAGGGTCCTCCTACTGTGGTGGGAATCGGTAGGTGCCCTCACAACTTAGGGATTTTGGGTCGTGACATGAACTTAGAACAACAAGATTGGACAAGATTTTAAACTCTTTCACTAACTTCTAAGTGAACATGCATGGTTCAAATTGATTTCCATTTTTGGGATAGTTTCACTTTATTTTAAGGTTTTTAGGAATTCGATGCTCATACAATATAGGCTAAGGTGCAGGCAGATCATTTTAACATGGTACAAATCTATAGGGACATGACATGGTTATGAATGACACAAAGAAAACACTTATAAGTAGAATAGTGTCACATCAATGTATGCAAGTGACCACTTAGTCTTAAACATAAAAAACGATCCTAAGGCAGTCATTACTAGCTTATACAGTACTAACATGTTGCCATTTCATGGTTCAAATAGATATATACATAGTCAGGACTAATCAAGGGATGTAGATGCAAGTATGCAAGCTTATAAAAAGATGGGAGTTCAGGATAAACAGTTTTAAGGTCATTTTGACTTGGACTAAGTTCCGTTCAGCAGAAATGAGCACAATTTAGGCATAAGACGAGTCAAAACAAACATTTGAAACATACTGCTCAGATACCAAGCCCAAGCCACCCCAATAGGTACATGATTTGGCAAAAACATAAATCAAACAGACTCATTAACACATAAAAGGCTATTATGAGTCCATACTAATCCCATTTTAAATATTGATAATTCATGACACATAAAAGATAAGCTGAAACAAACTCTCATATTCATTTTAAATCTAAACTCATCTCAAACCTAGGTGTATATGATTTAGAAACCTAAATTAGTTCATTACCCCAAGGGGCCATCTCAAAAACAGGGATTCTAAGTCAGATTTTAGCGTATATATAATTAAAGCAAACCTTAAATGGTATCTACATATTTAAGCAGCTTAACATAAGACTAGATAAGCCATTTTGCTATCCTAATGGCTATATGTTATGCCTAAAGTCAATTTTTAGGACATGTTTACAGTCTTATCAACGTGTATCACTAACCATCACTTAACCACAAGAGAGGCAAAACAAACCGACATGGTTCATACTACGAACATTTAGATCATTAGGCATACAATACCACTAAGAGTAATCATTTTATACAACTATGTTAGCATTAAACCTTTCTAAACTGTAATGACAACATTTGGACTAAGAATAACCATTATTCACATAAAACATGTTGATATATCCTCAAAGCATAGTAATTTAAGCTCATCCTTAAATTAAACTAAATCAGTTAATGAGTACATACATCAACTAAAATCAACTAAACAGACTCATAGTTACACAACTACATACAAGAACTACTTCATGATTTTTAGAACTAACTAACTATCATGTTCGACCATAATAGGCATAGATTTATCTAAGCACGAGTTTATTAACACATAAACATACTAGAAATCATACAATTTAGCTAGAAAATAACTAAACTAATAAGAAAACTTAAAGGAAATATGATTACCTTCTTTAGCGGCAACCTAGGGTCGAAGTAGGATGATACACCCCAAACTGGAGGGGGGTGTGGCCGACACCCGGTGCTGCACTGGACCAAACGTACCACTCTGAAACATAACCTGTGAACTGAATAGAACTTGCGGCCGAGAAGGCAATAATAACATGAATATACAAGACATCATCTGGACGTCGCAACAAGAGGAGTACAACAACTTCAAACACTATATACAATATGGTACAAGACTTGTAAAGTCGTCGTCCAGATCAATTGAATATATCAACCAATTCTACAAGCCTCTACAAAAAACATAACAGTGATATGGCTGGGACAGGGCCCTGACCTACCCATCAACTGTACCTGTACCAAACTTAGCTCATGACTTTGACTCGGTAGCTTTTGATAAAGTGAAGCTCACCACTCGATCCACAGAACTCAACTAACTCCTGCTGGGAAGGTCTATCTGGACCTCTATATGAATCTACAGCATGACATGTAACTCCCATGGAAAACGGGACATCAATATGAATGAAATATACTAGCATGTAGAACATGAAAAGCAATATGAAAATATAGGCTGTAAAGAGAATCATAAAAGCAATTTGATACTCTGATAACTTGTATGCCACATAGGGCGGACAATGAAACTCTAAAATTGTACTGAACTCTTGGTATAGCAACTTTGGTTTGTAATCTACCCTCTGCTTCTAACCCCAGGTGTAATATGTCCCTTCTCTCGGGTATAATTTGAGTTTTATATATGGATGCACATATAAGTGCCTCGTCCGACCGACTATAGTGCGGCGCGGTATGTACAATGTACATGTACAACCTCTCACTGGCTAGTCACAACGGTGGTGTGAATAATATATATATGGGATTGAAAAACTAAAAGATAAAGGAGATATGCAGAAAGTAAAGTAAGATTAACTTACAAATTAAGGTTCCTAATATAGAATCCATAATTTAAAGGATCTGCAAGAATTTAAATGAAGTAGGTGGTAGAACCGACCAACATAATTATGAAATAATTTAACGAATTTAAGGCGCTAGAATCGGCCAAGAATTTAGACATGAATTTAAAAAGATTAGATGATATTATCATCCATAATCATATATATTAAAATGATTTAAAACTTACAAAGATTTAGAGTTGAATTTTTTCAAGGAGACCCTAGGAATTTACAATAGCTTTGGGAATTTTGGATGAGGGAAACTTCCTCTAGAATTTCTAAGGGGAATTTTAGATGAGGGAATTTGGTTTAGAGAGAGACTTTCTCTTTCTAAAACTAAAAATTTTCATCTAAAAAAGCTTATCCTAAATGAAGGAGAGAGGGTCTCCTTTTATAGGAATCTTACGTGACATTTTTGTAAATACAAAAAAGAATTTCATCACTCATGACACTATCTAAGTGGACAATTACATCATCCACGTTTGACATTTTATTGAATTATTGCTGGTATCTTTCACTTTCACTGTTTCCTTTATTGAAAGTGGCATTCTCTTTTGTTGGTATTTTGTCTGAACTTTATTGCTAGTATTTTGTCTTCTTTTGGCAATCTTTTCAGAATTCACTATTTTCAAAAGTTGCATCATCTTTCAAGTCAATTCCTGGTTCTTCTTCCTCTGATGAAGAGTGATCAAAATGAAAAAGTCAGGTATGACTTTGTTTGGTATTTTGAACAAAAAAGAAATTGAACTAAGCTTGTTAGTAATCCCGGTAATTAAATGGAATATCAAAGAATGGGGTATTTCTATAGGTATCAGCAAAATTAAGGAGTTGAGATAGACCATTTCCCCAATCACTTGGAGCAATTACTCTAAATATTTTGCAAATAGAGTAAGAAGGATCTCTGTTATTTTTATATAAAATATTTTTTATTGTGGCTGATCTTGATATTTCTAGGATCCCCTGGTAAAAATATGGGATTTTTGAAATATCTCATGATTTGTAAAACCATCATTGTCCAAAATATTTTTGGATTGCTAAAAAATGGTCTTTATCAAAAAATCTTTTTTCAAGAGTCACAATATTTTGAAAAAGGGGTTTTATAAGAAAATTAGAAATGGGTTTTTTCAGGACTTGTGGTACCACAAGTTGGGAGTTTGAAAATTGTTTTTGAGAAAGGGTTTTTGAAGATTCTCCTTTCTCTAGTTTACTAAAACTTTGAGAGGGTTTAACCTCTCCTGAGCTCTGAATGATTTCCTGTTTAGGAATTCGTAACTGCATCAATGCCTTTTGTACTTCCGGGAATTTGACAAGGAGTTGTAGAAAGTTTTAAGCAGTTGTTTCTTGTGCGGGATCTTCTGGTGTTTTAGGCACATACTGTGTGGTGTTTTCATTTTCATTTTCTTCTTTTATGACTGCATCATACCATGTCATGGGTTTTTCGACAGGAGTTTTGGCAGGGAATTTGTCTTTCCTTCCTTGGATGGGTTTGTAGGTTTGGAAGTGGTGGAGTTTACAGGTTCCTTGGAGGCAATGAGATTTGTTTATTGTTGGAGTACAACAACTGATGGGTTATTTACTGGTGGAGTAATTTCATCCTTCCTTTTTTGGAGTAAGGCTCCACACATTGCATGGTTGCAGTACTGTCCAGATTCTCGCATGTCCTTCCATGATATCTTGTCCTTGTAGCCCAAGCAGTTGGGTATGGGACAGTGATAAGACATTTCCGCGTCATGATCAATATAAGGAATTTGGAGGGTTTTCTCCTATTTTAGAGGAATTCACGGGTTAGGACTTTTGTTTGTCCTTTAATATATTCAATATCAAAGTAAAAAATGCTAAGAATTAATTACCAGAAAATCTATTTTAATGCAAGATTTTGAAAAGATTTTTGATCTGGTAAATCATTTTGGAATTTCTGTATGCATAAAATAATGCTAAAAAGGTATCAATTAAATCGGCAGAATGGGTAGAAGTATACTGGACTATAATTTCTCCCCCCCCCTGACTTTTGTTTCAAGATATCCCTAAAAGCACAACTCTTAGGAGACTTAGGTTTGAAATTTAACAGATCTACTATATGTTGTTTTCTACTCCAAAAAGCGTTTGGAATATAATAACATATTTCTTTTTTAAAAGAATTTTGAAGTTTAGATCTTTTTTCCTT
This sequence comes from Anisodus tanguticus, assembly GCA_034509755.1. Taxonomy (NCBI): domain Eukaryota; kingdom Viridiplantae; phylum Streptophyta; class Magnoliopsida; order Solanales; family Solanaceae; genus Anisodus; species Anisodus tanguticus. The sequence continues at coordinate 22,349,004 of CM067540.1, forward strand.
AACTTCAAGTATTTCTAATTGGGTATTTAAAGAAAAATCATTCCTCAGTTCTTCTAGATGATATGAGTCTCCTTGTATTTTTCCATTTATACTATCTTCGTAGATTGAACATGTTTTTATTAGATTGAGGTCTCTTGTTTTTTGTTTTGTTATAAAATAGAATTTTAATTTCTTGTTATTGAATTTAAAAGATATGAAATCATTATCTACCTTGTAAGGGGTGATAAGATTCATAAAGGGTGTTCCTAGAATGACGGAATTATGTATGTCTTTTACAAGGACAAATGATGTTGCTATAGAAACTCCATCATTTATAATCGACGCAATGGTTTTGAATTTAATTTCTAATTTAGAATTATTAGCTGCCACTAATTTTTTATTAGTTTTTTCCTGGATTTTTTCTGGTATTATACCAGTTTTTATGTAATTTAAATATGCTCCTGTATAAAAAAGGGCAACTATTTTATATTTAAAATTTTCTGAGAATTTAATAGTTATTTTTATATGGTATTTTTAGATGTGATTTGTCCTAAGACACTAAGAAAGTATTTTGGGATTTCTTTTAGACTTCTTATTTGGTTTTCAAACCCATCCAAGGAAGGAAAAGACAAATTCCCTGCCAAAACTCCTGCTGAAAAAATATGACATGGTATGATGCAGTCATGGAAGAAGAAAATGAAAATAAAAACACCGCACAGTCTGTGCCTAAAACACCAGAATATCCCGCACAAGAAACAACTACTGAAAACTTTCTATAACTCCTTGTCAAATCCCCAGAAGTACAAAAGGCATTGATACAGTTACGAATTTCTAAACAGGAAATCATTTAGAGCTCAGGAGAGGTTAAACCCTCTCAAAGTTTTAGTAAACTAGATAAAGGAGAATCTTCAAAAACCCTTTCTCAAAAACAATTTTCAAACTCCCAAAAAAAACTCATTTCTGAATTTTTTATATAACTCTTTTTTCAAAATATTGTGACTCTTGAAAAATGATTTTTTGATAAAGACCCTTTTTTAGCAATCCAAAAATATTTTGGACAATGATGGTTTTACAAATCATGGGATATCTTAAAACCGCATATTTTTACCAGGATATCCTAGAAATATCAGGATCAGCCACAATAAAAAATAATTTCTATAAAAATAACAAAGATCCTTCTTACTCTATTTGCAAAAATATTTAGAGTAATTGCTCCAAGTGATTGGGGGAATGATCTGTGTCAACTCCTTAGTTTTCCTGATACCTATAGAAATACCCCATTCTTTGATATTATATATAATTACTGAGATTACCAACAAGCTTGGTTCAATTCCGTTTTTGTTCAAAATACCAAATGAAGACATACCTGGCTTTTTCATTTTGATACCTGATGTATTCCATCTCAATTCCAACATGGTGGAATTCATGGTGGGAACAATTTGGATCTACCTTAGATATATTAAAATCCCAAATCATTCAATCTTTTAACCTCTTTAAATCCCTTTATAAACCTACTGATGAGGAAAAACGATTCGTGCCCCTACACCTATTTTACACCAGATTCCATATGTCGTGTGTATTCACATGGTTCGTGGATTATTCTGAGAATAAAATTTCAACAGTCCGGAGAAGGTTCAAAATAAGATGATGTGACAACTATAAAATACCAGCAAGCCTAACCCCATTAAAAGTCCAGGAATGGTTAAATACCAGGAAATCCATTCATGAACAGGTACCACTACAAATACCAGAGCACACCCAGTTTCTTACCTAGAAATCCCAATTGGCCTCATTGCTTGCAGCGGCCAAAAATTCAGAAGAAAGGCAAGCGAAAATTCTGAAGTTCGCGCCATCTTCATCAAAACAAGGTTCTTCATCAGAGGAAGAAGAACTAGGAATTGACTTGGAAGATGATGTAGCTTTTGAAAATAGTGGATTCTGAAAAGATTGCCAAAAGAATACAAAATACCATCAATAAAGTTCAGACAAAATACCGATAAAAGAAATGTCACTTTCAAAAAAGGAAACAGTGAAAGTGAAAGATTCCAACAATAATTTAAGAAAATGTCAAACGTGGATGATGTCATGGATGACGTAATTCTCCACTTAGATAGTGTCATTATTGATGAAATCTATTTTTGTATTTACAAAAATGCCATGTAAGATTCCTCTAAAAGGAGACCCCCTCTCCTTCATTTAGGACAAACTTTTTTAGATGAAAAGTTTCAGTTTTAGAAAGAGAAAGTCTCTCTCGAAACCAAATTCTCTCATCTAAAATTCCCCTTAGAAATTCTAGAGAAAATTCCCCTCATCCAAAATTTCCAAAGCCATTGTAAATTCTCAAGGTCTAAAAAATATTCAACTCTAAATCTTTATCCTCGGGCGAAGTTTGGTATCAGAGCCAAGGTCTCCTTGAAAATATTCAACTCTAAATCTTTGTAAGTTTTAAATACTTTTAATATATATGATTATGGATGATAATATCATCTAATCTTTTTAAATATATGTCTAAATTCTTGGCCGGTTCTATCGCCTTAAATTCTTTAAATTCTTGCATTATGATGTTGGCCGGTTCTACCGCCTACTTCATTTAAATTCTTCCAGATGCTTTAAATTATGGATTCCTTATTAGGAATTTTAATTTTTAAGTTAATCTTACTTTACTTTCTGCATATCTCCTTTATCTTTTAATTTTTCAATCCCTTGTTGACACCCAATTTTGTCCCATCTTTTATGATTTTATTTGCAATTTTTAATATTTTTGACACTTTAAAACAATTTTAAAATATAGGCATTTATATGTATATATATCATCATTATCATTATTATTTGCATTTTTATATCATAATCATACTTTTATCCTAATATTATATGTTATTTTATTTTCGCAAAATGGCATTGCATTTTATTTTTTATTTAAGCATCAAACATTTCACAAATATTATATTTTTATCATATTGTCATCTTTACAATTTATAAATTTTGCAAAGCTTTCTTTTTATTTAATAAAACCCTTTTTATATTTTAAACCCATAACCCTCCATTTTTCGGACCCAACCGAAACAGCCCACAACCCCAAGCCCAAACCCTTCTTTTATTTCCCCTTTATTTCCCATACCCAACATATCAAAACAAAACCCCAACCCATTTCCCTTATACCCCAAGCCCAACCGAGCCTGCCCATACCCACTCAGCCCAACCGGCCGGCCCAATTCCCTTTCCCTTTTTATTCCCCCAACTCAACCCAAAAACAAAAAGAGAAAAACACAAAAAAAACAAAACCCATTTTGTTTCTCTCCCAAACACCCCATCGCCGCACACACCCCATACCCCACACCCCACGTCGCCGGTCACCAACCAGTCGCCGACACACCCATACACTGCTCCCACACCACCGTCGGTTATGGTGGAACTTTTGAGGTCCTAAGTCCATAAAAAAAAGGAGGTTCGGGAGTTGTTTTGTGGGGTGGTTTCGGTGCCGTTGTTGGTGGTTTCCGTTTATTTTGTTGGGGGTTTCCGGTCATTTTGTTGTTAGTTTCCGGTTTACTTTTGTTGGTGGTTTTCGATGCCGATTTTGGTGGTTTCCGGTTTACTTTTGTTGGTGGTTTTGGTACTTTTGTTGGTGTTTTTCGGTGCCGATGTTGGTGGTTTCCGGTTTACTTTTGTTGGTGGTTTTCGGTGCCCATTTTGGTGGTTTCCGGTTTATTTGGTAGGTCGTTTCCGATCTGTTTTTGGTGGTTTTATTTCCAGTCGGTTTTTGTGATACTGTTTTCATGGTCATATTCGGGTCGGGTCCGAATCTGAAATGCCCCTCTTTTGTTAGTTCCTCATTTTCATCTGAAATTCCCTTTTGTGTTCTTCCCGTTTTCCGATCTCTCCAGGATTTATTTTCATTTTCGGGTCGGTCTATTCGGATCGGGTCTGTATCCGGGTCGGGTCAAATTCGAAACCGGGCTATGATGATAATTTACCTCTACTGTACTACCTGGAGAAATTGCACAAATTTCCCTTCAAATGCACTGAGGATATCCGACCCGTATCTTGGCGGGGTGACTCGGTACGGTATCAATTTGCAATCCGGTGTCCGCAACCATGGCGTGTGTTGCATTCCCTCTTGCTCTGTTCTAATAAATCTGAGACCTTCAAATTATGGTTTTGATGTTGAGTCCATTCTCGGTTCGGGTCGGAGTTCATAATCCGGAAATCGGTAAAACTCAACTCTTCTCATTTTTCTTTCTGTGTTTTATGTTTTTTATCACTGGTTTAGTAATGATGTAGTTGATATGTTTATTGTCTAAGCATGATAAGAATGTTGGTTTTGTTTAGTTAACAACAACGTTTTGAATTATTTTGCTCGTGCTGTTTGATTCATGTTTGGTATCATACGATGATATTTTGTTAATTAGTATATGTTGAGAAGGATTTAAAATATTGGTTAATTGAATGCCTCATAATGTCTGCTGATTTTGCTGATTGTTAATACTTAAACATACCGTGTTAGGTTCATGTTTGAGCATAAATGTAATTATACATACTTAGCCTAGACAAAGTTTGTTCTGCTGAATGTCATCTATTAATTTCTCAATCTTGTGTCCATGTGGTTGTCAATTTGATCATGCACTTGTCTTATTTGTTTTAGTGTTTACTATGCCTAGCTGTGAGACATGAATGGAATCTTGTGTCCTTAGTCTTGATATGATTAGCTTTATATGGGTAAAACAATGGTTGTACACTAAGTGAATTCACTGCTATTTAAGGTAAAATAGTAGCTGCATTTTTAGTAGAACTGTCATTGCATTTTGAGCCAAATCACTTGCTACATTTTTTAGGCAAGTAGCTACTTTGCTAAGCCATTTGATTTAGCTTCTGCTTTTGATTTTTATGGACATTGATACTACACTTGAGTTGCTATATTTGGTGAACCATTGATACACTTGAGCTAAGCTATTGTAGCACTTTGCTGCTATTGTATTATAGCTCCCTTGAAAAAGAACAAGTTGCCACACCTCTATGCTTGATTTTGTACTACCCTACTTTGAACTATTTGCATTTGAGGAGTTGCTTTACTTGATCACCAATGGATGCCATGTTCTTAAGGCAAACATATGCTATATTTTGAAGAACAAATTGTTGCATTTGATCTGTTGCACTTTGAGTTGAAATTTTCTTTGCACTCTTTGAGTGGTACATCGGAAACTAACAGTTGCACTTTTGAATATTCAGAAACTACATTTCTGATGCTACACTGTTGGTATTTACTGATTTGAAACAGATACACTGGCCGATGAAATTAAATTCGAGGCCGCACTTTTTTTTGTTTCGTTTCTCTATTTACTGTTTTCTTTAACATCCGTGCGACGGATATCTTTCTGTTTTACTATTTTATTGTCTTAACTAATACTACACTTAGGCCGATGAAATTGAATTCAAGGCCGCGTTTTTTTGCTGTTTTGAATTAAATACTGCATTTTAGGCCGATGAAATTAAATTCGACGCCGCATTTTTTCGTTTCTTTGTTCTCAGTTTACTATTTTTGGCATTTAAACATCCGTGGAACATCCGGGAAATGCTTCTCGATTTCTGTTTTGCTATTTTTTGTTCATTTTATTGTTTGGAACAAATACTACATTTAGGCCAATGAAATTGAATTCGAGGCCGCGTCCCTTCAGACATCGTTTCTCAATTTCTGTTTTTCTGTTTTACTGTTTTCGACACCATTTTACTGATTTGAATATTATACTACACATGGCCGATGAAAAAATATCAAACGATTTTTGAGGCCTCCACAGTTGTAAAGACGGAAAATAAAACTTCTGGGCAAGGATGAGACTTAAACCTTTTTATTTCATCTGAGATCAACACGTTTAGTAGGCGAGGCGACTAAAATGACCAACAAGTTATATGTTCGCAGCCACGACGTGATTATAATGATCTTTTCTTTTTCATCCGAGAGACCAACATGTTTAGTAGGCGAGGCAATTAAAATGACCACCGAATCATATGTTTGCAGCCACGACGTGATTGTAATGATCTTTTCAAAATTTAAGTCTGAGCCCTCCGTAATCAAAACATTTATTGTTTTGGATACGGATCCGAAGTTATGTATATTCAATTGTTTCTAAACGTTTATTCTTGACAGCTTGCAAAGATAAAGTCAAAGAAGGCAAATACCCCTCGGAGATTACTTATTTTTGTTGTTGCCTTTTACTTTCTTTAATTCAGCTTTATTTCATTCTGTATTATAATATTATTGTACTCGTGAAATTATTGAAATATTTAGAATAGGTGGACATAGAATTAATTGATAGGGTAGTCTAAAATTGAAAACCCATCGCTAGTTTATTTATTTTTAGGCCCGTCGCCCATAATAATCACTTTGCATACATTCTTATCAATTTTCATACAAATGCATACTTATATTTTTTCAGCTTTACATGTATATTAATGCCATACAAATGCATACTTGTACAAAATGCATCATTTTATTAACACCTTGCAATATTATTTTTTATATGTTTAAAAACATGCATTTTTCTTAGCATAACAATTAACCTGAGTTTGATCGGATAACCGCAAGTTAGCGGATCTTAAAGGATGCCTAACCCCTTCCCTTTAGGATAATAAAGAACCCTTACATGAAATCTCATTAGTTTCGTAGACCATAAAATCGGAGTTATTTTGTAGCTTTTAGTTAACATTCAGGTGCCCTAATTCACCTTAGAATAATTAGGTGGCGACTCCTCAAAGCAAGCATTTTTTTAACCAATCCAGAGGGAATCGACGCCATCGCGTCGCGAAGCCCGCAGGTCAAAAATGGGTGCGACATCCCTTATATATCAATTCCTTCCCTGTCTATTATCCCTTTTAGATCCTCGGGTGAAATTTGGTATCATATATATATATATATATATATATATATATATATATACATATGTATGTATGTATACATATGTATGTATGTATGTATGTATGTATATAACTTGCTACCGTCATAGGTTCGGTGGTGTGGATATTGTACTATGATAATCATGGCACTTGGGCTCTTTGAGACTTATGACTCTTTGACTTTGCTTTGATATGACTCATGGTCGACTCGATGATTAAATCTTTGTAACCCTTATTTTAAGGTCTATAAAGTTCTGAGATAATCAGGATACCTAGAATACAATAACGAGATGAAACGTATGCTCAATGATTGATAACAACATGTGAATAGGACTCGACTTTGAAGGTAACCACGACTTTCACCCCTTAACTTTGATTCGATCTTTTCTTTTGCTTTTTAATGACAACTTATTGGTATATAAGACTATGAATTGATAGAGTCCATCAGGAAGGAGTATAGTCTCAATCGGAAAATCAATAATGAACATGGAATAAAACAATAACAATAGAACTATTCCCGACAAGGGATAAGAGACATATTATAGAATGGTTCTGGTGACGTTTCTTTTGAAAATGATAAATACTTTGGATGTCATGTCTTGAAAAGAATAGAACAATCTTACATACCTTATGTCAATAGCTCACAAGCTCCCAAACGTTCTACGAACAATAGTCTACAATCAATGAATAGCTCCGATCGATAGTTAAAGAAAGACTTCACTTAGACATTTCAACAAACACCTTGTGCGCATGAATCTTGAGCAATTGTTTCAAAGGTAGTTCAATAGTATAGCTTCTCTTCTTCAACAAAACCATAATAGCAACCAACCAACTACACTCCATAACTCTCAATCCAAGCTAACAAGATTCAACAATCTAGTACTTACCCATGACCTCAACAAACAACTCAACAATAACCACTCATAAAAGTGAAAGTTCATTCCAAGTCTTACAAGATATTTCCATCAACTCAACTAACTAGACATAGATGAGTTGGAGAAAATATAAGGTTAGTAGTTTCTTAACTCAAACATCAAGACTAAGCTCAGCAACAAGCTCTTCTTCAAGCTCTAAGTAGCTTTTAAGTTCAATCAACAAGATAAAGAGATCAACAAGGTGATATTTACCCTTACCGAATAGTGAATTCACTTGGTTCCTTTGATATTTTCCTTTGATATTTTGATCTTTAATGATGGAGAACCATTTTGAAGGTATTTGGAGAGTTGTAGGGCTCATATGGTATGTAAATGTTATTTAATGAATTGGAGGTCGAGCTAGGACTTTATATAACCAATTGGATAAGGATGCACAATCCTTGGCATGTGGCATGGCCTGCGATTCGCAGGTTAAGTCGCAGGTCTTGACATCATCCCACCATACATGCCTGCCTTACATCACTTTCATAAAACCTTCATAACCTTTTGTACGGAGCTCAGATTGACAAACGTTTGTTGCATTGAAATCTAGACTCCATGAACTAGATCTTTGATAGGTTATAAACCTCATAGCTCCTTATATATTGGGATATTTTCCCCTGCCAAGTTGGACCAAAAATTTTGTCCAAAAGTTTGCCTGGCTTTCCCTCGAATTTGACGAACTTAATTTTTTTTAACTTGTTTGACCTCGAAACCTTTTGCTGCTCTCTTAACACCTAATAACAGCCTTCATTAACCTTATAAGGGTATCATGACCTTTCTGGCTTACGACAACGTTGACGTACAAATTTTGAATCTCAACTTTTACTAGAAAACCAAAAACTTTTACTAAAACCCAGGGATTAAAAAAAAACCTAAGTAAACTCACAAGTTCAGTTCAAATGCCTCAAATAGGTCTTTCACTATTTTTTGAGAGTCTATCCGTTATGTTTAATGAGGGAGTGAGGATTCTTTCTATAGAACCCTCAAGACCCAACAAGCTAGATCCAATTGTGTGATTAACCAATTAAAACTCAGCGTTTAAAATCACAATAAGACAAGAACAATTAAGATAATGTAGTAAAAGCAACGAGAGAGGGAGAGGGGCAAGCTCACCTCTTGGTGGCGTGCTAGCGGAGGAAACATGAAATAGGTGAGAGAATTAATTGCTCTTTCCATTGTCGGCCACGCACATACCTGGAAAAGCATGGTACAAGCTGACTTTTCTGGAAATGGCAAGAGAAAGAGAGCATGAGGAAGTAGCTATGCACTTTTTTAGTCTACTTAGTCTATCTGAGTGGGCTTGGTTGGCAGGGTCAAGGTCTTTCGCATTCTTATCTAAAAAATAGTAAGAGGGTGGTTCCTCAATTGTGGCATTGCCTTCATCATCCCTCTGACAGGTTGATGAACTTTTGGACAATTCGATATGAGCGAACTCCAGAAGCATCAGACCATGGTTTTGTACCCTAGAGGGAAAACCGTGAATGACCCAACTTGTTTGGGGATTCTACCGTTAAAACGTATAAATGGGCCGGGTATCGGTCCATTTTGGACTTGAGCTCAGTGGAAATAAAAGGAAATGAGCCCAAATCATGGGATTAAAACATATTTGGGAGAATGACCACATTTTACAATTTTGACCATTAATTGAATTTAAGAAATGGCGGAAACTCTTTCAATTATAACCATATTCGCATGAAACATTCAATTTAAAGACCAAATTGATACTAATTAAAATAAAACATTTTCAATTGTAATCAATAAAATATAAAATCATTCAATTAAACTAAAATGACATAAAATTGAGATGTAATTTAATACTCTATTTGATTACGCAAATTTCTTGATTTTGACGAAGTAAAATATTTATTAATTCAACTATAACTAGTTTGAACAATCGATTACATAATTGTCTCTTTACTATTTTGATTTTAAAATTGATAAAACTATAAGGCATGATATACAGTAATATGTTGGATGAAATTTTTTCAAATAAAATGATAAAATATTTCCGAGATAATTTTGTAAAATTATTTTTGCCTTGTAAAGAGTATATTTCGCTTAGTTTGTGACTCAGGAACCTTGAATAATTAAATAAAATTATTGAAAGAGAAAAATTAGGTGTCAACAACTGTCCGTTCATTGTTCGGAGATGGCGGGACCATCCCTGAGCATCGAAATTTGACAAACCTGATTTTTGGCTGATCAAATCAAAATGCTTCTTATTTTTATATGATTTTCAAAATTATGGTCGGACCCTAATCTCTGAGTTTCCTACATATCTGAGGTTGTATAGAATTCAGACCACTTGTAGGTTGTCTCAATTAGACTTCTAAATAGAATTAAATAAAGCAAATTTTGGATCTTTTAGTGTCAAAACTAAAAAGTCCTGGAATGATCTTATTGGAATGTGACCGGTCCTCTAGTTTTGAGTTCGCCTACATATCCCCATTTTCGGGAATCATGTCACTTGTAGTTCGACTCAATAAGCTAAAAAGGATATCCCTTATGCAGGAATGCCTTTGCTGGTTTTGAAAAGCTTTTCTGGTACATGACTGACCGGTCGCGGGTTTTCAAAAACAATTGTGGCTGAGTGTAGTGTGGAGTGATCCCAACTCTGGTCCAGTGAGCTTGACTCTTGTCGGTACCTTATCTCGACCGACTGCCCAAGAAAAAGTTCAATGTTTGCTCCGCATGCATCCGAGTCTGGTCTAGTTGCTCTCCGTCTTTAGCTGCTTTGAACCTGTTTCCATTTGTTGGGATAGTGACGTGGTTGACTGTTTAGTTTTACCACACCTGTGTGGTTTCGTTCGTGCAAATTTCTTGGTTTGACTTTGGCTAAGCGGGTGACCCTATTGGCACCATCCGGATCATTTTCCTTGTTTGGTTGACATTCTTAGCACCATCTAGCTCACATGATCCTTTTTTTTACTTTCCTCTGAGCGGGTGACTTTTTTTGCTAAATCTGACTTGTATTACTCCTAAACTCGACTTCCACCAAGAAAGTGACCCTCAAGGCACCATCCGGCTTGCATACCTATCTTTGGTTTCACTTTTACCGAGTGTGTGACCCTTTTAGCACCGTCTGGATTGTATTACTTCTGATTAGTGGGGAATGAATGGCCTTCTTGGTATATGTTTGTATGAATGGACCTCTTGGCAATATAGGAATGAATATGTCACACCCTAACCTTGGAGAGGGAGGGGTGACTAGCACCTGATGCCCTAAGGCCCGAGTGTACCAATCATGATACATGTAGCATACTCGATAAAATATGGGTCGTCAAGGCCTCTAGGAAATAATTACATGACCAATAGACACAACCATCTACATGTAGAAAAGGCCCAATAGACACATATATATACAACAAGGCCGACAAGGCCAATATAAATATAACGAGTCTACTGAGAAGGACGATGAGGCTGCACAAGACCACTATACATAAAATGACTGTCTACAAGCTTCTAAGGAGTATACCAACCACATCTGGTCAGGACAGGGCCCCGCCATATCCAACTATGTATATATATACAACACAATACCTAACAACACACTGAACAACTCCGGAAGAGGGAGTGTGACAATTCTCAGCTAAGTTAAGTCACCAACTGTGAGGTATCGTCTGAATCTCTATATGTACATGTGGGCATGAAACGCAGTGCCCCAGAAAGGGACATTAGTACGGAATATGTACTAAATATATAAGGTAGGAAACATATAAATAAAGGATGAGATACGAAAGAAGAATATAGAAGTTAACCTAAAACTCATAAAAAGCCTCTGAGGGCCTACCTGTCATAACCATGAGTATGTATGCATGTCTTATAAACATAAGCCACTCATCAAGGCTATATGTATATAATGTCGTATCAAGGAAATCTATAGGGCAAATCATGTCATGTCATATCATACCCGGCCTCGTAGAGGACTCAATCGTACCCAACCCAGATATATATGACTAGGTAATGCCAAAACCAACTATAGTGGTGTGCCCATATAAACATCATACCTGGATGACTATAGCGTGGCTCAGTAAATAAATAGATACATATATATAAGTTCAATGCAAGTGATGACTCTGATGGGCCTTATAGATTCACTCGGAGTGACTCAAGGTCATTTTCCTTCGATTATCTTTATGTAACTATGTATGTATCAATTATCTAAGGATCAACAAGGATCAAAAGAAAACATAAGATTCAAGATTCTATCAAGAAGGGAAGTGATCCTAACGAAGTATAATAAGAATCATAACCTATAACAATAAGAAACAAAGGTGTTTATAAGCTCAAATATTAAAACTAGAGTTCTCTTTGGAGGAACATTAGTTATTGCTACACTTATTCGTAGGTCATGCCAAAAGAAAGAAAGAATGAGCCTTAACATACTTTGTTAATGACCAATACTACCCGATGGCTCCTCCCTTGTTCTACAATCTTCAACCTAAGCAATAAGGACAATCTGTATCAAAATCCATTCGAGAGTTTCAAGAACTTATCGTTGTGACATTTCGTGGAACACTTAGCATACATGTTTTATTCTCTCTTATTTTTATGGTACTTCAACTATTCTTACGTTCTCCCCATTAACAAAATATATTCAAGGCTACAACAACCATACTCCATGACATCTAGCTAAAGTTACTCCATAAATCCCATTAAAATCATCCAACAACCAACACAACAACTACCATGATCAACTATGGAGTTTATCTCCATCTATCCTTATTTTACTTTGTCCAAAAGATTGCCTTAAATTAAGAGAGAGTTGAGAACATGAGGGGTAGCAAGAACCTTACCTTAAATTAGCCAAGAATCCTCCTACAACAAGCTCCAACTCAATCTCCAAGAAGTCCACAATCTTGCCAAGCCAACTAGAGATGATTCCAAAGGGTTCTTGATATTTGGAGGAGGAAATCACCTTATATACCTTTAGGGTTATTATTAAATGGTGTGGAGGGTTTTGGAGAATGTTTGAAAGTGTCTTAGAACTTAAAGGGTCGAAGTTGTGAAATAAGAAATAGGTTGGTCGACCTTGCACTTAAATAGCCAACCCAACTGCCTCACATATGCAGCCACATATGTGGCACATATGACATATGTGGTGCATATGGTGGAAGTGAAGTGGAGGAAAAGTAGCTTTGGTCTGTGGCCTTATCCACGAGGAAAAATGGGTTCCGTGGGGTGAAACTCTTAGCGTATCGTCCTATCTTCCTCAAATTTTGTCGAGATGTAGTTCATTCAATCCTAATGACTTATAATCATCCATAGACCTTCTTAACATCAATTTAAGTCATAAGTGACCCTCATAATAGGGCTCGAGTTGTCAGAACTTAAATCGGTTAATCGGGTTCTCAAATGTGCGCAAAATGATGAGTATAAATTGGGATATATTAGATATGCTTCCAACTTGTGCCCAAGGCCTTCCTTGTCCTTTTTATGAACATTATACTCTTCTCATCTTGAATCGACTTGACATGACGCACACAACATAAGGATTTCAAGCACGAAGGGCGTTTTAGCTCTTTAAACTCTTATGACTTCTTTAGGTTTTAACTCGACCATTCCTTAACCTTACTAATAGAACCTTCTTTCTTATCTTCAGCTTCTTAAATTAAGGTATATTCAATATGAAAATTTATGGTTCTTAACATCCTTCCCCCTTAAAAATATTCATCCTCAAATGTTGAGCCATCACTCGACGATAGTGACTCTTATACCCTTCAGCAACTTCGGCAGAGTTTCTTTTATACATAGGACTATCTCAGTTTGTCGTAGTACAATCCTTGAAGAGGAATTGGGGTTACTAGCTTGGGCACGACATTTCGCACCCCTTTTCTTTAACTGCTTCTCAAAATGAAGCTTCAGGTAATTTAACTCCGGAAATCCATTTTCCTTATCAAATTTTTGGGGTTTCCCTTAAATTCCTTGGACCTGAAAGTATCCTTTTAAATCACGTATTCATAGCATATTCTTAAAATTCAAAAGACGTAAGCCACTATGAAACGAGAAGCATTCTCAGGACACTCCAAACTTCCCAACAATTCTTTTTGCTTTACATTTCCTTTTGTCCTTATTTTTATTTGCCATTTCTCACCTAAAGCTTGGGATTTTCATACAATCATCAGAAGATATGTTATCACGAATTAGGAGTTTATCTAGTATATTCATTTGAAAATATGCCACACACTTCAGCACTAGGTCAAGTTGGGGGTTCCATATCCTTTCTATTTACAGTACGCATTCATAACTTTAACTGTCCATTAGACTAGAAGTTGTCTTCTTCAGTGCTACATCTGCAATTCTTTCTTATCAAACTATCTTATTCCATGGGGAATTCAAGAGATCGATTCCTACATTAGTGTCACTCTTCTAAAGTATAAAACAAGTCCATATTGCGCATGAAGAAGGTAGGTAAATGAGTAAGAGAATCAGTAGCATACCTACACTCATTCACTCTCCCCGGGTAGCATCAGAACTCGAGGCTATGTCCTCACTCTTCTCCTCTCTCCTATAAGCTAGTCTAGGACACTCTCATATCATGTGTCCTATTACCATACCAGTAACAATCCCTTGTCTCATTGCAACAAGGCCTAGCATGCATCCATCCACATACCCTACCGTATGGCATAGACGGCCCTACTCTATCCGAACCACTTCTATTCTGATCCAGAGATATCGAGGGTTGTGAGCCCTACCTTTGCCTTAACTGATAACTCTATCATTCTGATCATTCCTCTTAAATCCTTCCTCATTCTTTCTTCCTCGATAATCACCAATCACTCTAAGTCTCTTAGCCTTTTCACTTGCTCCAGCCGAGTTAGTCCTACCGAACATTAACTATTTCTGGCCAATGGGCTCCCTGGACTGAGAACTCTTTAACCTTTCCAGGGGTCTATCACTGTTAATTATACCAGGGCAATATCATGCCTGCGAGACAACCAGCTAGGTCAATACGTACACTGCCCTCCTAACATCTTTGCCAGACGGTACTAGGGAATATATAATAGTACGAAGGTCTTTGTCAGTGCCCCGGGTCGTATTTGGGTCAAAGACCGATGGGGAGGTAACTCGCTCATATCCTATGATGGGTCGGTCTCTATAAAAAGTGTATCCTTTGAAAATATATCGTTAAAATTGTAGGCATGACAAGATTAGGAAGAGAAATACTTACAGCTCGGCTCTAGTGCATGATCTAGATCAAGAATGGGTGTGGATTTTGACCATTATTTTCATATCCGTAATAGTGCGAAAAGAAGGCCCGACTCCAACTGGTTCAAGAATAGTGGAGTTGAGTTTCTCGACCCCGCGTGCAACACACCCATAAGCAAGACTCTACTAGACACGGCTTCTAGACATCCCTAGGACTAACCTTCTCTGATATCAAGTTTGTCACACTCTAACCTTGGGGGGTTTGGCTGACACCCGGTGTCCTAAGGCTCAATCGTACCAATCATGATACATGTAGCATACTCGACAAAACATGGGTCAGTAAGGCCTCTGAGAAATGATTACCTAACCAATAGACACAACCACCTGCACGCAGAAAAGGCCCAACATACACATATATATACAACAAGGCCGATAAGGCCAATATAAATACAATGAGTCTACTAAAAAGGCCAACGAGGCCGCATAAGACCACTATACATAAAATGATTGTCTATAAGCCTCTAAGGAGTATACCAATAACATCTAGTTGGGACAGGGCCTCACGTTACCCAACTATATATATATATATATACAACACCATACCTAATAATACACTGAACCGCATCGGAAGAGAAAGCGCGACAATTTTCAGCTAAGTCAAGTCACCTACTATGAGGTATTGTCTGAATCTCTATCTGTACATGCAGGCATTAAACGCAGTACCCCAGAAAGAGATATAATTATGAAAGATGTACTGAATATGTAAGGCTGGCAACATATAAATAAAGGATGAGATACGAAAGAAGAGTATAGAAGTCAACCTAAAATGCATAACAAGCCTCTGAGGGCCTACCGGTCATAACCATGAGTATGTATGCATGTCTTGTAAAACATAAGCCACTCATCGGTGCCATCTCTATATAATGTAATATTAAGCCACTCTATAGGGCAAATTATGTCATATCATACCATACCCGTTCTCGTAGAGGACTCAGTCGTACTTGGCCCAGATATAGGACTCGATAATATCAAAACCAACTACAGTGGTGTGTACATATAAGCATCCTACCCGACCGACTATAGTGCGGATCGGTAAATAAATATATACATATATATAAGTTCAATGAACACGATAACTCTGAAAGGCCTTATGGATTCACTCGGAGTGACTCAAGGTCGTTATCCTTCGATTATCATTATGTAACTGTGTTTGTATAAATTATCCAATAATCAACAAGGATCATAAGAAAATATATAATTCAAGATGCTATCAAGACGGGAAGTGATCCCCAATTATAATAAGAATCATAAGCTATAACAATATGAAAAAATGTATTTATAAGCTCAAATCTTAAAAATAGAGTTCTCTTTGGAGGAACGTTCGTTATGGCTACGTTTATTCGTAGGTCATTCCAAAAGAAAGAAAGACTGAGTCTTAACATACTTTATTAATGACAATTACTACTCTGTTGTCTCCTCACTTGTTCTACAATCATCAACCTAAGCAATAAGGACAGTCCGTATCAAAATCTATTCGAGAGTTTCAAGAACTTATCATTGTGACATTTCGTCGAACACTTAGCGAACATGTTTTATTCTCTCTTGTTTTCATGGTACTTCAATTATTCTTACCTTATCCCCATTAACACAATATCATCAAGTCTACAACTATCATACTCCATGACATCTAGTCAAAGTTACTCCAAAAATCTCATTAAAATTATCCAACAACCAACACAACAACTACCATGATCAACTATGAAGTTTATCTCCATCTATCCATGTTTTACTTTGTCAAAAATATTACCTTAAATTAAGAGCAACTTTATAACATGAGGGGTAGCAAGAATATTACCTTAAATCAGCCAAGAATCATTCTACAATAAGCTCTAATTCAATCTCCAAGAAGTCAACAATCTTGCCAAGCCAACTAGAGACGATTCGAAGGGGTTCTTGATATTTAGAGGAGGAAATAACATTATATACCTTTAGGGTTGTTATTAAATGGTGTGGAGGGTTTTGGAGAATGTTTGAGAGTGTCTTAGAACTCAAGGGGTTGAAGTTGTGAAATAAGAAATGGGCTTGTCGACCTTGGATGTAAATAGCCAACCTAACCGCCTCAAATATGCGACCCCATATGTGGAAAATAGGCCATATGAATCTGCATATGGTGGTAGTGAGGTGGAGTAAAAGTAGCTTTGGTCTGTGGCCTCGTCCGCAAGGCGGAATGGGTTCTGTGGGGCGAAACTCTTAGCGTATTGCCCAATCTTCCTCAAATTTTGTCGAGGTGTAGTTCCTTTGGTCCCAATGACTTATAACCATCTATAGACCTTCTTAACATCCATTTATGTCATAAGTGACCCTCGTAATGTGGCTTGAGTTGTCAGAACTTAAATCAGTTAATCATGTTCTCAGATGTGCCCGAAATAATGAGTATAACTCGTGATATTTTAGATATGCTTCCAAATTGTGCCAAGGCCTTCCTTGTCCTTTTTATGAACTCTCTTATCATCTTGCATCGTCTTAACATGATACACTCAACATAAGGATTACAAGCACGATGGGCGTAACGACTCTTTAAACTATTATGACTTCTTCAGATTTCAACTCGACCATTCCTTAACCTTCCCAATATTAACTTATTCATTATCTTAGGCTTCTTAAATAAAGGTATATTATGTTTTCAAATTTATAGGGCGTAACAGAATGGCCCTCTTAGCAATATATGAATGAATGGCTCTCTTAGCAATGTTTGATATGAATAGTCATCTTGGCAATGTTTGATATGAATGACCCTCTTGGAAATATTTGATATGAATGGCCCTCTTGGAAATTTTTGATATGAATGACCCTGTTGGAATTGTTTGATATGAATAGCCCTCTTAGCATGCAAATGTTTATATGAATGACCCTCTCGGAGATGTTTGATATGAATGGACCACTAGGCATGCAAATATTTGTATGGATAGCACTCTCGATGATGTTTGATATGAATAGACCTCTCATTAATATTTTATATAAATGGCCCTCTCGGCATGCGAATGTTTGTATGAATGACCCTCTCGGTGATGTTTGAATGAATGACCCTCTCGACATGAAAATGTTTGTATGAATGGCCTTATCGGCATTGTTTGATATGAATGGCTCTCTTGATAACGTTTGGTATGAATAGCCCTCTAAAAAATGTTTGATATGAATGCCCTCTCGACATGAAAATGCTTGAAATAAATGACAGATATGGCCTTTTTGGCTGGATTTTCATTCCTTCATCCTTAATATCAGTTGTGATCTTCTCGGTCAAATGGTCATTTTATCTATTATAACTCTCTTGGCTTGATTGGGCAGCCCTTGTGGCTCTTCATCATTTTATGTAGGTTGTGACCCACTCGGTCAGATGGTGTTGCCCTTATGGTGTTTTGTTCTTTATTTGTAGCCCTCTTGGCTAGATGGTGTCGCTATTGTGGCGCTTCCTCATTTTTTCATGGCCCTTTTGGCCAAGTTGTGCATTCGACATGTGTTAAAAAATCTTCTTTGACACTCTATGTTTTACCTATTTTCCATCATGAACAAACAGGTTAGCAAAATAAGTTGTCGTCCTTGAAAATTGTTAGTTTGTATGAGATCGATTCGTGTCACCGACTCCTATTTTGTCGTTGATGAGCTCTCCGTTCTGACCCCTCTTGGATTCGGTAATACGAGAGATGAATTTATATTTATGACAAAAAATGAAATAACTATTTTCAAAGTGTTGATCACAAATTTTCTAAAGCATTTGATCAAAAAGTATGATTTTATTTGCAGAGATTGTATCTTATCGTCACGACATATGCATTTTGAGTGAGATACTCTGGTCATCCCTAGTTTAGGGGTGAACTTCTGGCTTGCCTAGTTGAATTTTTGAGACCCTCTCAAAAATTTTGCCCCAGTTGATGGTTGACGTCGGGGAACTCTCATGCCAGATTGTGGTGAAGGATTTTTTGACAAAATGGTTGACTCTTCTACCGAACTTGCGAAGGAATTTTTGAGGTCCTCTAAAAAATTCTGCCCCGGTTGGAAGCTTGGGGTCAACAGACTCTGCGAAGGAATTTTTGAGGCCTTCTCAAAAGTTCTGCCTTAGTGGCTTCTTAAGGGTTTCTTGATTTTTTTCAATTGGTGCGACCAAGCTCGAGGAGCGCCTACGTATCTTGTCACAATAAGAATCAGGTTGAACATAGTTCGAAACAAAATAATTAATTTTTATAATAATATGACCGAGTCCTACATGGAATGCATATGTATACCACCTGGGGAAATCAAGTCATCGTGTAGTTTACAAGAAATATAATTTGATTTTTCTATGACAAGAGAAAAAAGACCAAATCCGACGAGGATTTTTCTATGTATCTTCGCCATAAGAGATAGGTCTTGGTGTAGAGATTGCAAACAAAAGTGCAATTACAAATTGTCATCATGTCTTCACGCGTAGTATCTCTTGATTGCATCTGAGTTGATTGCTTTAGGCCACTCCTGGCCATCCATTTCTGCTAAGATCATGACCCCTCCAGATAATACCTTGTGGACCATGTAGGAACCTTGCCAGTTGGGTGCCAACTTTTCTTTGTACTCATCTTGGTGTGGAAACACGCACTTGAGCACCAGTTGTCCTATATGAAAGAGTCGGGTTCTGCCTGCTTGTTGAAAGCACGGCCCATCTTTTATTGGTATAGTTAGTTGTGACACACAGCGATCATTCTTTTTTCATCGATCAAAGCCAGTTGCTTGTATCATTTCCGGACCCACTCTATGTTGTCCAGTTCTACTTCTTGTATGATTCTGAGTGACGGTATTTCCACCTCGACTAGTATTATTTCCTCAATACTGTAGACAAGCAAGTTTGGAGTTGCTCCTGTTAAGGTCTGAGTTGTCGTTCGGTATCCTAGCAATGCGTAGGGCAACTTCTCATGCCAACACTTGTAATTATCCTTCATTTTCCTTAGTATCCTCTTTATGTTATTATTGGTTGCCTCTACGGTTTTATTCATCTATGGCCTATAGGCGGTAAAATTTTGATGGGTTACACGGAATTGTTCACAAATGTCTTTCATCAGATGACTGTTCAGATTTTCTCCATTATCTTTTATGATGGATTTTGAAATGCCAAATTGGTAGATAATGTTTTTTCGTACAAAGTCAGCTGCCACTTTCTTCGTTACTGACTTGTGTGATGTAGCTTCGACCCACTTGGTGAAGTAATATATAGCGACCAGAATGAATCAGTGTCCATTAGATCTAGCTAGCTCGATGGGTCCAATGACGTCCATGCCCTAAGCGACGAACGACCAAAGCGAGCTCATGACATTGAGTTCACTCGATGGGACTCTGATTAAATCTCCGGGGAACTGACATTGATGGCATCTTTGCACGAACTTACTACAATCAGTTTCCATGGTCATCCAACAGTAGCATGCACTTAGGATCTTTTTGGCTAAGACGAACCCATTCACATGAGAACCACAAGTCTCGGCATGTACCTCTTCTAGAAATTTTGTGGCCTATATGGCGTCTACGCAACTTTGTAGCCCAAGATCAGGTGTTCTCTTGTAAAGTACCTCCTCATTCGAAAAGAAACCATTGGCCATCCTCCAAATGGTTTTCTTTTGATTACTTGTGGTATTTTCGGGATACTCTTCCTTTTCCAAGTATGTGCGTATATCAGCATACCAGGATTTGCCGTTAAGTTCTGCTTCCACATGGGAGCAGTAGGCGTGTTCCTCTTTGATACTTATCTCTAGTTGGTCAATGTGACTGCTTTCAGGATGCCGACTCAAAGATGTTATGGTATCAAGAGCATCGGCAAATTCATTCTGAGCCTTCAGCGTGTGCCTGAAGTTAATATTCCTAAACCTCTTGCACAACCTTTATGCGAGGCTTACATATGACAGGATTTTGGCATTCTTTGTAGCCAACTCTCCTTGTACCTAATGAATCACCATATCTGAGTCACCTATTACCCATAGCTCATAGATGTCCATGTTAAGAGACATCCAGAGACCTAAGAAGCACGCCTCATATTCTTCCATGTTGTTAGTGCATTGAAATTTGAGCTTCGCAACCATTGGGTTATGCTATCCTTTGTCTGACACCACAACTGCTCCGATTACTGAACCTTTGTAATTGACAGTGCCATCGAAAAACATTTTCCATCCCGAATAGGTTTTGGCTTGTGTCTTCCTCTATTGTTAGCACTTCTTCATCTAGGAAATATGTCCTGAGTGGCTCAAAATCTTTATCGACCGGACTTTCTGCAAGTATATCGGCCAGTTATTGTCCTTTGACGGTCTTTTGGACTACGTATGTGATGTCAAACTCACTTAAAAGCATTTGCCACTTGGCCAAATTCCCTATAGGCATGGGTTGATAAAATATGTACTTCAAAGGGCCCAGCTTGGAGATGAGGTAGGTAGTGTATGATGACAAGTAGTGCCTCAGCTTCTAGGCTACCCACGTCAAAGCACAACATGTATTCTCCACTAGGGTATATTATGCTTCGTAGGCGGTGAACTTCTTGCTCAAATAGTAGATTACTCGCTCCTTCTTGCCAGTTTCATCGTGTTGTCCTAACACTCATCCGAAAGCATTGTCCTATATTTATAGGCACGATAATAACGGGCTTCCCAATCTAGGAAGGACCAAGACTCGTGGGTTGGAAAAAGACTTCTTGGTGGTATCAAAGGCCCTCTGACACTCGTTAGTCCATTTTGTCGGTGTATCCTTTTTCAGTAACTTGAGTATAGGTTCCATGATTATCATGGATTGCGCTATGAAGCATCCAAAGTAGTTCAACCTTCCCATACAACTCATGACCTCTTTCTTGGTCTTCGATATAGGAAATTCTTGAATGGCTTTGATCTTTGAAGTGTCTAGTTTTATGCCACTCCGACTGACTATGAACCCAAGAAGTTTTCCGGCGGGCACTCCAAATGCTTACTTGGTCGGGTTTAGCTTTAAATTGAACTTTCGGAGTCTGTAGAACAACTTCCGCAAGTGCGTGGTATGATCTGAGCTTTCTCTTGATTTGATAATGACATCATCTACGTAAACTTCTATTTTCTTGTACATCATGTCATAGAATATGGTAGTCATAGCTCTCATGTAAGTAGCGCTGACGTTATTGAGGCCGAACGACAACACACGGTAGTGGTATACTCCCCATGGGGTAATGAAGGCTGTTTTCCATGCATCTTCTTTGCTCATCAGGATCTGTTGGTAATCGGTGAAGTAGTCCACGAATGATTATAACTCGTGCTTCGCCAATTATCGATGAGTATGTGGATGCTAAAGAAGTGCAAAAAATTATCTTTGGAACTAGCTCTTTTGAGGTCACGATAGTCCACACAAATTTGAATCTTTCCGTCTTTTTTTGATACTTGCACAATGTTAGCTAGACACGTCGGATACAGAGTTACTTCCATCACACCAAACTTGATTTGTTTTCTCCACTTCCTCCTTGATTCGGATACTTAAGTCTTGCTTCAAATGCCTGATTTTTTGTTTAATTGGGGCAAAACCTTTGTTGATGGGCAGTCTGTGGGCCACTATGTTTGTGTCCAGCCCGGCCATATCTGCATATGACCAAACGAAGATATCCACATATTCTTTAGGGTGTCCAATTCACTGCTTAATAATTACAGTTTACGCAATCTAGCAACATATTAGTCATTTCTGTCATTTTTGTGCCGGTTTCATCTGTTCAACAGAGCCCGAAGTCACTCCGAATGTATCTTCATTGAGAGATTCTTCCGAGCTTAGGCTACCCAGGTTATTTCTAATCAATTTCACACTTTAATTAATTTCATTTCAATTATTATTAGTGTTTTACTGATTTCATCATTTTATTTATCGCTCAAACTAATCTACGTGTGCTTTAAACTATGTAACAAATTCAATTTTACTTTTTGGGATAAACAGACTCTCGTTTTCTAGAGAATAATTTTTTTTATAGGAAGCTTTGATTTTGAGCAATTGAAATTATGGATAAAGAAAAAGACAAGTACTATATAAAAATGTCTGATCAAGAAAGAAAGTTGAAATCCAAAGTGTTTGGCCCAGTGGCCAATACATTAGGGTATTGCTGTCTGAGGTTCCGTGTTCGAGTCCTCTGATCAGCGAGAGTGGAACTGTGTTCCCCCAAAAAAATCTCTCCATACGCGTAGGGCCAAGCGGTGTATACTAATCCGTAGGGCCAGGTCGGAGGTGGGGTTTTCTGGGGTATGGGGCCGTAATGCAGTGGGACCAGTCACTTTAAAAAGTTTACCCTACCACAGTTTTGTCCTCCGGGGCATAGTCCAGTGGCAAAGCCTGGGTGCTATAAGGCGCTCTGGCATGGGACAGTGTGGGTTCGATTCCCCGCAAGCACGAAGAAACTCGCATGTTGGGGAATTTGACCTTGTCTCATTGATCAGTTGTACGCTCCCAGAAAAACTGGTCACCGGAGCACATCCCGCGATTTACCTGGTAATAGTGTTGAAGGACCGGTCCTATTACCTCCAGGACGTCTGGGTAATACCAGTGAAGTAGTCAGGCGCAAGCCTGAAAACCTGGATTATCAAAAAAAAAAAAAAAAGAAAGAAAGAAAGAAAGTTGAAAACTTTGAGAGAGTGTAATAAAATTGTACACGTTTTCTAATGGAAAGAAAGGTAAAAGGTAGAGTAATCTTTGCCATAGTCATCAACTTTCCATTTACATGTAAGTGATTCGTGAGAGACATTCATATTTCCAATTTTATAGATATACTGTTACTTTATCACATATGAATAAGCTATCTTTCCATTTTTATGAAATATTTTTTTACCTTTCTGCTAAAAAAGTACTAAATATTTTTAAATAAAATATATTCAAAGGACTATAAACCTATAATTGTTAGAAATGGAGCCCTCCAAAATTGGGGGCTTAAAGCTTTAGTGCCTTCACATTGAAGACGGCCCTGGCTTCCAGTGCTACAACTGCACACACTCTCGTTAGCTGTGTCCGTATTATATAGACACTCCAGAGGAACATATCCACACACCACACGAACAATTCATGTGTCATAATCTACACCGACAAATCACGTAGCCCATAATGTTAACCTAGAAAGGAAACAATGTCTATAAAATTATCCCTAGCGTGAAAATGTGCTCAATAGTCATGAATAAGTACAAACACTGAAGGTAGGCATGGCAATCAAAATACCCCAATATGTAACCTATGGTATTTGCATATACGCTGGTCATATCACATATATATTATTTCCATATACACCACGTATCACAAACAAATCAATTTGAGAAAAGTTTCTAATTGAGGTTAAAGCCTTAACTTAGCTCTTCCGGAAGCAGTTCTAGCCTTCTCGAACGGTCTTTTCTCACCCCGAATCAATCACACATGCTCCATTATTCAAAATAATACTCTGCGAGGTTAAACGAATTCAACAAAATCCAGATCGCAACTTTTAACTATATTGAAGTTAAAGTCAATCAAAAAGTTAAATTTGAGCTCCGTGCTCAAAATCCGAAATTGCCCATAACCCTATGAGTTCAAATAAATTCTTAGATTTGTAATCCAACCTCGAATTGACTCACATCACCAATTTTCACTATCTTAAACCTAGGATGAACCCTCCAATTTCTACTTCTAAATCTAATAGATTAAGCGTTAAATTCAATAGATAATCACAATAATCAATTAAAATCGAGTTCAGATCACTTACCCAAGCTTTGTAGACGAAAATCCATCTTTTAAGCGAGTTAATTTGATCTCCCAGGACCCAAGAATAAGAAATTAACTCAAAATTTCCGGTTATATTCATTCTTATATTCAACATATCTCCAATGAGAGTCTTAAACAAGATTATAATTTAAATTATAGCACCCAAAAAATTTAATTGTGCAAATTATCCTCTAATCAAAGCACCCAAGCTATTATATTAAGTTGAAAGCCATATGTTATGAATAGAATAAGAGTGCATAAGTTGGGATTATAATTGTCTCGCTATAATTCTGAACTAAGCTATTCATAATTCATAATTATTCAAAGTTAATGTTTGTACTAAACTAATAAATAAGCAACACATATATTACATAAAATTTTCTCTTATAACCTTACTTAATAATAACTTATATTACCAAGACTACACTAAGCTAGCGTTTGGCCATAGATTCCCCAAATAAATTTGAAAAAACTTGATTTGGGTGAAGTTTTTCAAGTTTTGAAAATGTGTTTGGCCATATATAGTTTTTCAAAATATATTTCACTTTTTATTTGGGAAACATGAAACATTACCTATACTGATAAGTTCTAAAAACTATCAAAAATACCCTACCATACCAAACATACATACTTGCTAATCCCAAATTATGCAGAACACTTTTTTAATAACAATTGCTGATAACACAATTACTAGCTACTACAATTCAAATTACAATACAAAGATCCATTCGTGCAAGAAAAAGCCAACGGTAGTAACTAGCTATTCTTTAATGTAATCTTTCCACACTGTATGAACAATTTCTTCACACGAGCATGTATTTCCAGATCAGATGACCGAGAAGACGAAACGACATTGTTACTTTGAGTAGATTATTATTTAGTTTCATCAACAACCGTATCATCATGTTCATATTCAGTGAATATTCCATCACCGCTTTGGTAGTCACGCAAAAATATTACTCCCCCTGTCCCAAAAAGATTGTCTTAGTTTGATTTGGCACAAAGTTTAAGAAATAAATGAAGACTTTCAAAATGTGTGGTCTAAAACAAGCCTTAGATATTTGTTAGTTGTAAATTCTTTAAAAAAAAAAACAAATTATTTCTAAATATAGAAATGTGTCAATTGTTTTGGGACAAACTAATAAGAAAAGTAAGACGGTTTTTTTGGAAAGGTGGAGATATGTAATACGACACAAACAATTACTATTTTGACCTGCATGTCAAATTCATAGTTGTTCATGCCTTTTCGAAGTATTCTGAATCTACTTTTTCATGAAACTACTTTTTCATGCACCAAAAGAGTTAAGGAGCTTTTAAAAAATTAAAACTGCACATCCATTGTACATATCGAATTTTGATCTAAATATCCATGAAAACTCATTCATTAAAGCGAAAATTGTTGAGAATATAATCAAAGACTAAAAGTGTGTTCTATCTAACAGCTTAAGCTTTTAGATCAGATGGTCACACAATTCAATATGGTATCAGAGCAGGCCAAGGGTCCTGGGATTGAACCTCACCGCCACCCATTATCAAAAAATATTTCCACGTGCTTAGACCATGAAAAAAAATCAGGCCAGCACGTGAGGGGGCGTGTTGAGAATATAATCAAAGACTAAAAGTGTGTTCTATCTAACAACTTAAGCTTTTAGATCAGATGGTCACACAATTCAATAAAAATTAATAACACATAGGAAGTCATTACGCAAATTACAGTCATGTCTACACCACAACAAAGCACAACTAAAATAATTAACGTCAGCGTCAGCGTTTCACGCGTTAGAGTACAACATAACCAAATGACAATAACAATTAGCTTAAACTTTCTCTAAGTTGTTAAACCATTCAACTTGATTTTTTTCAGTCATATGAACAAATATCTTGCGAAAGCTGGGGTTAAGCAAGACATGCCGATGAAAAAAAATTTGTCGACTAAATCATGCTATTCCAAGACAAATTGTAACAGGGTAGTCATATCTGCCTCGGAGTAGATATCAAACTTAGTTTCTTTCGATGCTTGTGCCTCTTCCTGTTCCTTCTTCTTTCTTTCTTTTGCTTCATCTTTGTTTCTTTTCCACTTCAAGTGTTCCTTAAAATGATCAATGGAGCAGTTTGCGGCTATAGCATGACATTTTTTGCGACGTGTAGATGTTCCACCCTCTGAACCACTATCGGTGTACATAGGACGATATACGGTTTCAGTGTCCGCACGTGTTACACCCCGTAGTTTTCCGTTAAATCATGTCATTGATTAACTTGAGTATTACGAGAAGGTATGAGACCTTGTGAAGGAAAAATGATGGTATATTTTACAGAAATGTCGGGAGGTATATGAGTTAAATGAATCAAAGAGGATACGTTTTATCAAGGTTCAATAAAGTTGCAAGTGTACGTTGGGATGTATGAACTATATCTTTGAGCTACGGACAGTATCTTCGAGGTACGGACTGTATCTTCGAGGTACGACCCGTACAATTTTAACTGAGGACCATATGAAGATTGAAGGATTTAGCAAGTTTTTGGATAGGAGGTACGGCCCATGTACGGACCATACTTTTGAGGTACGGGTCGTACTTATTGTCGTACCTCTTTGGCAGTGGAAATATTTTTAGGTTGTTTAAATAAACCCCAACTTGACCTGACCTCATTTCATCCTTTCTTCAACCCTAAGTAACCCCTGGAAGCTCTCCTAAGGTTTTCTAAGTGTTCTTGATGATCCAAGCATAGTTTGAAACCAAAACATGATGATTCTCGCACTCGGGTGATCGTTAGCCTAGGCTACTACCTCTCCCTTCCCTTTTGAGTGTTGGGGGATTGTTGGTGTAGATGTAAAGTGTGATAAGGAGTGTCTTTAAGCCTTCAATGTAAGATTTATCTTCTCTTTGTTGTGTTTAAGCATATACAAGTGATAGTGAATCATTTTCTTAAGAGTTGGTAGTTTAATCCTTGAAAAGAACTTAAGTGATGTTGGGTTGTTCATCTGTGTTGTTTATGGGTATAATATGTTTCGATGTTGTTAGTTAATGTATGAAGAAGGTAAGGAGGCTAAGTAATGTTGGATAGATGATTTTGATAGCTAGTTGCCATTGTTGAAGCTTGTAGAACTTCTATGCATGATAGATGCTCGATGAAATGTTCGAGTAAGTCGACTTAGAGTTTATTGATTCGATCTTAATCCAAATTGCTCATATAATGTAGATTATAATCCATAGAGCATCCGGGAACTCGTAAGCTATCGGCACATGTATGTAATGGCTAACCTTTCTTTCAAAGCATGACATTTCTGAACTTTTTGCCAAGTTCTAAAATAAGATAATATTTAAAGAAGTGTTCCATTTCTGTAGCTTGATTATCCCTTGTTGGGAGTATGCTTCTGTCTTTGAACTTAGTATTCACGTGTTATACTTTCATAGATTTGTCAAACCTAGTCCATGGTTGATAGCGTATGTTGTTCATCTATTGTATGTTGATGGTTATTGTCTAGCTCATCATGGCCTATCGGTTAGTGAGATTACCTAGCCTATGAGCAAGTGTGATACCTAGCCTACGCACTAGTGAGATGTCTAGCCTATCAGCTGGTCAGTTGTCTTACATACTTGGTACATTATATTCGTATTGACATCCCTTTTGCCGGGGGCACTGCATTTTATGTGTCCAAGTTCTGAGAGACAGCCCGACAGACCCTCCAAGTAGGAAGTGCAGAGTGCAGCTAATTGGTAATCTCCAGATCATTCAGAGTTTCCAAGTTCAGATGTCTAGAGTGTTTTTTATTGTACATATCATATGGGTAGGTTGGGCCCTGTCCCAACCATACTACAGTCATTTTTCATAGAGGCTTGTAGATCTTTTATGTTGTTGTATAGTTAGTCAGTTTTGAAGCCTTGTCGGCCCTCGTGTATATCTCTTAGAGTTGTAATTTGATACTTTGTCAAGTTATATATATATATATATATATATGTGTGTGTGTGTGTGTGTGTGTGTGTGTGTGTGTGTGTGTGTGTCTGTGTGTTTGGGAGTTATCAGCCTAGGTTGATTCTACTTGTATTTCAGCTTTGCCCTAAGGGTCATGGTATGCTTAATTGCATCCAACGTATAAGTTACAGTTTGGTACGCTCGGTCAAGTAAGGCATCGGGGGCCGGTCTCGTCCTCTTGAGCTTGGGTGTGTCAAACGTGGTATAAGAATAGGTCATTCCTAGGGAGTCTACAAGTCGTGTCCAGTAGAGTCTTATTTATGAGTGTGTTGTGCACCACATTTATAAATAGGAAGCTATATAGCATGTAGGAGTTGGTTACCCTTTTTTCTATCTGAAATCGTGCTATAGAATTGAGTATAAGTAATTCAAGTCTAACCTATATTTTTGATACAGATCGTTCAGAGACGTCTATTACTATGCGAACTTCAGCTAGTTAGAGGGTTGATGCGGTTGTAGGAGAAGGTACAAGTCATGCACCGCTTAACAATGTGCACCAGAATGAGTCTTAGGGAGAGACACCCCCTCAGCCACTTCTACCTCCTCTACCACCTGAGAAGCTCCCTAGATATACAACACCACCACTTCAACCTCCAGTTCCTCCTCATACTCTATCTAATAAGGACATCAGGAGTGTGGTGCACTTATTGTCTCAGATAGTGGGTATGTAGAGGCCGCTGAGAGTATTATCTAGCGCTGGGGTCTCTAAAAGAGCTCGGGAGTTCAAGAGTTTGGTAGTTCTTATTATCGAAACCTCCATAGTTCATAGGATCAAATGCGAACAAGAATCCTTAGAATTTAACATAACACCTCCATAAGATCTTCAGGGTTATGCATGCTACAGAGATAGAGGCAGTAGAGTTAGTAGCCTTCAGTTTGTGAGATGTTGTCATCCTCTGGTATGAGGTATGGGACCGATCTAGGGGAGAGTATGCCGTGCCAGAAGTTTGGGAAGAGTTTACAAAGGCCTTTCTGGATCATTATCTGCCCTTGGAAATCTGCGAGGCCAGATCTGATTAGTTTCTTAACCTTTGGCAAGGTAATATGAGTGTTCAAGAATATAGTCTCTGCCTCGATTCTCTAGCCAGATATGCTCCTTCTATGGTAGAGACTATGTTGGCCAGAGTTCATCAGTTTGTGGCCGGTCTTGAGCCACATTTGATTGACGATTGTATAATAGCATCTCTACTTGGTAGTATGGACATTTCTTGAATTCAAGCCTATGCCCATAATTTAAAGGAGTGCAAGCGCAACATTGAGTGATATAATGGGTTGATAGAAAGCAACAGAAGAGGGAGAGTTTTAGGGAAATTTTAGGCCCCAGTATTTTGCACGACTACCCATACCACAACGATTTTAGTCTCAAAGTTATAGATCTAATCATTATGCTCGGTTTGGGCCTGGCGAGAGCTTCAAAGCATTCGGGCCTCAATAGTAGAGGAGTTCTGATCATATGATCTTGCCACCACAGCAGTATAGTAATTGCAAGAGGGCACAATTTGGGCATTGAAAGTATGGTTCGAATGTTTGCTATACGTGTGGTCATTCGGGTCATCTAATGGGGGAATTATCCCTAAAGAGGTCAGGGTGGTATGTCACAGCAAACTGGTTCAGCAACAGTCTTCTACTTTAGTATGTCCTACTCAACGTGGGTCTCATATTCAACTGGTAGAGGTCGAGGTAGAGGTGGAGCATGCAGTTCAAGCGGTGGTCAGAACCGCATTTATGCTCTACCAGGTCAACAAGACTTAGAGACTTCTCCAGATATGGTCACAAGTATACTATTTATTTCCACCTATGATATGTATGCTTTGATAGATCCTGGCTCTACATTGCCCTTTGTAACGCCCTTTGTTACTAGTAAGTTTAGGTTTGAGCTAGAAATATTATCTATGCCCTATGAAGTGGTTACGCCGGTCGGTGATACGATTGTGGCTAAGAGAGTCTATCGAGATTGTGTTTTGAAAATTTATAATAGTTAGACATCGGTTGATCTAGCTGAACTACAGATGGTTGATTTTGACATAATTATGGATATGGATTAGCTGGCTTCATGTTATGAAAATGTCGATTGTCGAATGAAGGTTGGTAAGTTTAATTTTCTAGGTGAACCGACCTTGGAATGGAAGGGTAATTTATCTACGCCTAAGGGCGGGTTTATTTCCTATTTAAAGGCCAAAAAGATTATTTCTAAGGGTTATATCAATCATCTAGTGCGAGTCAGAGATGCAGATGTAGAGCCTCCGGCCCTTAAGTCTGTACCGGTTGTGAATGAATTTCCGGATGTATTTCCAGATGATCTTTCGAGCATTCTCCAAGAAAGAGAAATCGAGTTTACTACTGATGTACTCCCAGACACTCAGTTGATATTTATTCCTTCTTATAAAATGGGTCATGTTGAGCTAAGGGGGTTGAAGGAGAAATTACGGGATTTATTGGACAAGGGTTTTATCAAGCCTAGTACTTCACCATGGGGTGCACCGGTATTATTGTGTTTCAAGAAAGATGGTTCTCTAAGAATGTGCATTGATTATCGGCAGTTGAATAAATTCACTATTAAAAATAAATATCCACTTTCGAGTATCGATGATCTGTTTGATCAATTACAAGGTGTCAGGTACTTCTCGAAGATTGATTTGAGATATGGGTATCATCAGCTGAGAGTGAAGGAGAAAGATATACCCAAGACAACCTTTAGGACCAAATGATGTCATTTTGAGTTTCTTGTGATGTCCTTTGGCCTTACTAACACACCAGTGGCCTTTATGGACTTAATGAATCGGGTTTTCAAACTGGTTTTGGATGTCTATGTAATCGTATTTATTGATGAATATTTGATATATTCACGTACAGAGGTGGATCATGCACATCATTTGCGAGCGGTGTTACAGACACTCCAGGATCGTAAGTTGTACGCTAAATTTTCTAAATACGAGTTCTGGTTGAACTCAGTTGTTTTTCTGGGTCATATAGTTTCTTCAGAAGGCATTAAAGTGGATAATCAGAAGATCGAGGCTGTAAATAATTGGCCAAGGTCCATAATTTCTATCAAGGTACGTAGTTTCTTGGGCTTGGCAGGTTATTATCGGAGGTTCGTGGAAGGCCTTTATTCTATCTCCGCACCTCTGACGAAGCTTGCATATAAGGAGGTCAAGTTCCCGTGGTCAGATACGTGTGAGCAAAGTTTTTAGGAGTTAAAGAATAGATTGACATCCGCTCCCATCTTGGCACTTCCAGAAAGTACCAAGGGATACCTTGTTTATTGTGATGCTTTAGGAGTTGTCCTAGGTTGTGTCTTAATGCAGCATGGCAAGGTTATTGCATATGCTTCGAGACAGTTGAGGAAGCACGAGCTGAACTATAAAACTCATGACATTGAGTTAGCGACCATTATATATGCCTTAAATATATGGCATCATTACCTACATGGGGTTCATGTTTACCGATCATAAGAGCCTACATTATATATTTTGGCAGAAAGAGTTAAATTTGAGGCAGAGAAGATGGCTTGAGCGGTTAAAGGATTATGACATTGATATTCTATACCATCCTAGCAAAGCTAATGTTGTAGCTGATGCCTTTAGTAGTAAGTCCATCGGTAGTCTGAGCCAAGTTGAACCCAGCAAGTTAGAGATTACTAAAGATTTGTATCAGTTGGCTAACTTGAGTGTATGCCTACTTGATACGGGTGATAGAAGCGTTGTAGTTCAGAATACCGCAGAATCATCCTTGGTAGTAGAGATTAAAGTAAGACAGTTTGATGATCCCGAGTTAGTGAAATGAAATAAGGAATTCCCTTGCAAAAGAATCCAATACTAGAGGATTCATGAGATGGTGTACTTAGATACTAAGGTCGATTATGTGTACCCGATGTTGAAGGACTCCGAGAGAGAATTATGGCAGAGATTAACCAGTCCAAGTATTCTATTTATCCTGGTTCGACGAATATGTATCATGATCTCCGACAGATCTACTGGTGGAACGACATGAAGAGGAATATTGCACAATTTGTGGCCCAATGTCTAAACTGTCAATAAGTTAAAATTTAACACCAGAAGACTAGAGATTTGATTCATAACATAAAGATTCCGACGTAGAAATGGGAAATGATTAACATGGATTTCATTTTATGTTTGCCTCGTTCCTATCAGAAGTTCAACTATATTTGGCTTATCATTGACAGACGCACGAAGTCGGCCTATTTTCTACTATCAACACTACTTTCTCGTCTGAACATTATGTCAAATTGTATATTAAGGAGATAGTCCGGCTTCCTGGAGTTCCAGTTTCTATTATCTCTGACAGAGGTGCCCAGTTCACAACAAATTTCTGGAAGTCTTTTCAAAGAGGTTTGGGCACTCAATTGAACCTTAGTACGACATTCCATCTTAGACAGACGGTCAGGCTAAGCGCACTATTCAGACGCTCGAAGATATGTTACGATCCTGTAATTTAGATTTCAAGGGTAGCTGGGATGATTATTTACCTCTTATAGAGTTTGCTTATAATAGCTATCATTCCAGCATCAAGATGGCCCCGTTTGAAACCTTGTATGGGCAAAAGTGTAGATCCCCGATTGGCTGGTCTGAGGTGGGCGAAGTTGAGTTGCTAGGACCCGACATAGTGCAATAAGTAGTAGAGAAGGTAAAGTTGATTTGGGAATGACTATTGACTGCCCATAGTTGACAAAAGTCTTATTCAGACGTCCGGACCTGAGATTTTGAGTTTGTCGTCGGTGATTGGGTATTCTTAAAGATATCATCTATGAAAGGTGTGATGAGATTTGGTAAGAAGGGCAAGCTTAGCCCTAGATATGTTGGACCTGATAAGATCATCCGAAGAACTTTCCAAGTGGCCTATGAGCTAGATCTACCACCAGAGTTAGAGGCGGTCTATCCAGTATTCCATGTATCGATGATGCGAACGTGCATAGGAGATCCCTCCCGTATATTACCAATAGAAGATGTTCAAGTTACAGAAGACCTGTCTTATGAAAAAGTTCCAGTTGCTATATTATATCGACAGGTCCGCAAGTTACGGACTAAGGAGGTAGCCTCTATTAAATTACAATGGAGGAACAATAATGTGGAAGAAATAACGTGGGAGGC
Organism: Anisodus tanguticus; assembly: GCA_034509755.1. NCBI lineage: Eukaryota > Viridiplantae > Streptophyta > Magnoliopsida > Solanales > Solanaceae > Anisodus > Anisodus tanguticus. The sequence continues at coordinate 22,382,740 of CM067540.1, forward strand.
TGAGGAGGACATGAGGTCCAGATATCCTCACTTATTTCAGATAGCATGTTCGTGTGACCTTATGATACGACATCTTTATATCCACCCTATAGTAGTTAGCTTGCCTTTCGTACATTGTACAGGTGACGACTTTAGACCAGATATGACAAATGCAACCTAGACTACGAGATTTGACTGTTAAGGTGAGTTACGACTTACTTTGTTACTCTCTTGATAGATAGACGGTTGTGTGGGGCTGATATTATGTTACATATATTGTTGCTTAGCCCTGTGTGGCATTGGATGTGTTTTCTAGCTACGTGGCATGTTTTGGATAGTCGTATTTATAGGGGAAGCTCTGCAGAAATTTCTAGAAAATCCTCAAGAGTTAGAATTATAAACTATATTACATCTACATTTGAGGACAAATGTTCTTAAGGGGGGAAGGATGTTACACCCTATAGTTTTACGTCAAATCGTGTCATTAATTAACTTAAGTAGTACGATAAGGTATCAGACTTTGTGAAGGGTAAATGATGGTATAAAACTTGTTTGTAGAAGTGTCGGGAGAAATAGGAGTTAAAAAATCAAAGAGAATATATTTTGTCAAGGTTCGACAAAGTTGCAATTGTACGTTGGGATGTACGGATTGTATCTTTGAGGTACGGCCAATACAATTTTGTCTGGGGGACTGAATAAAGATTGGCGAATTTGGAAACTTTTTGGATAGGAGGTACGACCCATGTGCGGACCGTACTTTTGAGGTACATGATGTATTTGCCACCGTACCTCTTTGGCGGTGGAAATGCTTTTAGGTTGTTTAAATAGACTCCAACTCGACCAGACCTCATTTCATCCTTTCTTCAACCCTAAGTAACCCTAGAAGCTTTCCTAAGGTTCTCTAAGTGTTCTTGATGATCCAAGCATAGTTCGGAAGCAAAACATCATTATTCTCGCACTCGGGTGATCGTAAGCCTAGGCTACTACCTCTCCCTTTCCTTTTGAGTGTTGTAGGGGTTGTTGGTGTAGAAGTAAAGTGTGCTAAGGAATGACTTAAAGCCTTTTTGGTAAGTTTTATCTTTTTTGTTGTGTTTAAGCATCTACAAGTGATAGTGAATCATTTTCTTAAGTGTTGGTAGCATAATCCTTAAAAAGAACCTGAGTGATGTTGTGTTGATGTTGGGTTGTTCATCTTGGTTGTTTATGGGTATAAGATGTTTATGGTTAATGTATGAAGAAGTTAAGGAGGCTAAGTAATATTGGATATCTGATCTTGATAGCTAGTTGTCATTGTTGAAGCTTGTAGAACTTCTATGCATGATAGGTGCTCGATGAAATGTTTAAGTGAGTCGACTTAGAGTTTATTGATTCGATCTTAATCTAAATTACTCGTATAACATAGATTATTGTCTGTAGAGCATCCGGGAACTAGTAAGCTATCGGCACATGTATGTAATGGCAACATTCCTTTAAAAGCATGACATTTCCGAACTTTGTGCCAAATTCTAAAACAAGAAAATATCTAAAGAAATGTTCCATTTCCGTAGCTTGATTGTCCCTTGTTGGGAGTATGCTTCTATCTTTGAGCTTAGTATTCACTTGCTATACTTTCATAGATTTGTCGGACCTAGTCCATGGTTGATAGTGTCTGCTAGTTCATCTATCGTATGCTGATGGTTATTGTCTAGTTTGTCCTGGCCTATCGGCTGGTGAGATTACCTAACCTATGAGCTAGTGAGATACCTAGCCTATGAGCTAGTGAGATGCATGGCCTATCAGCTGGTGAGTTACCTAGCCTATGTTCTACTGAGATACTCGATCTATCGGCTAGTGAGATATACACCGAGCCCTTTATGTGTCCAGCTAGTAATGTTATTATTTTTTATATACATTATATCAGAGAAGGTAAGTGTACTCAGAGTATCTTCGAGTTTCAGTTATTTCAGTTGCCTTACATGCTCGGTACATTATATTCGTACTAACGTTCCTTTTGTCGAGAGCGCTACATTTCATGCGTGCAAGTTCTGAGTGTCACATCCCAACTTTAGGGGATGTGGTCGGGACCCGACGCCTAATACCATATGTATATCATAACCTGAATACATGACCAACTAGGATGACAAGGCCTCTGAATGGCAGTCTGATAGAAGTCTGAACAGAAAAGCCTATAACGTAAGACGACAATCCAACATACATATACATATAACGGGGTAGACAAGGCCCTAACAAGGGTACTAACAACTTATAGGAAGGCTGACAAGGTCGTATAAAGTAACCATACAAAGACCACCAATCCGCAAGCCTCTAAGAGTACTTTCATATATCATCAGGTCGGGACAAGGCCTCAACATACCCAAAATGACTATATACATAAATATTATAGCCTACCACTCACTAGATAAAAACTCAGGAAGAAGGGAGTGCGACGACCAACTACTGAGTTATACAACCTATTGAGGAGGTGCGTCTGTCTCTCTATCTGCACATGCAGGCATGAAACATAGCGCCTCAGCAATGGGGACGTCAGAACGAAAGAATGTACTAAATATGTAGGGTATAATCAAATGTAAATAGGCAACAATAAGTGAAGGGAAACAAGAAATACCACCTGATACTCATAAGTGTCACAATGAACCAAATTGCATATACATATGATATAATCACGTATATAACGTTGTAGGCCTCTGTGGGCAATATCCTGTATATGGTATATTGTGTATATAATGACGTAGGCCTCTGTGGGCAATATCATCAATATCATATCTTTATAAAGTGGGTATATAACGCCATAGGCCTCTTAGAGCAGTACAAAAACATAGTGTTACAGTTCACTTTTACGTAAGGCATAAATGGTGCTTCATAACTTGTGGATTCTTGGATTTATTTATTTATTTTAGAGTCGTCACCTAATTTATCTAAGGAAAATTAGGTAAACCAAGTAAAAGAGTTTTTCAACTTTTAAAAGAAAAATACTAAGTAACCAGAGTTCGAGGTAAGGGTTCAAGTGATCCCGAGGAAGGTGTTAGACACCCCGTAATTAAGAATCCGCAGAATGCAGTTGACCCCGAATTTTAAAATAATAAAATTACTTTTATTTTCTTTAAATGTTTAAAATATTATAAATATATCTATCATTCAAAAATCAAATTCGGTCAGATAAAACTCTTCCCCACACATTTTTTCCTTTAAAGTAAAGAAGAAATCTTTTCTTTTGGAATATAATCCCTTTATTTCATTTGTTTAAAAGATAGTATAAATATTTTTTGATAAATATCTAACTTTATATAAAAAAGAGATTTAGCAAAATTTATAACTTATAAAAAATAAGCCTTTCATTTTAGAAAAAAGAAAGGTCAACCAATCATCCTTTTTCCTTTTCTCTCGAACTCCAATTATACGAATTATTTGCCAAAACTATTTAAGGAAAATACTTAAACTACTTTATAAGTATAAACATTTTTATCCAAAAATCTTATACTCATAATCTTTCTTTTCTCGTCTTTCTTTAAAACTCAAGATAATATAAATTTCCTTAATTTAAAAATGAAACTAATTGCAATTTACTTAAAACTGAATTAAATAGTGAAGCTGTGCAGTAGCCGAAAAAAATCAGAATTTAAATAAAAAACAAATTTATTTATCATCGCATCTAAAATGTTTCAACTAGTTTCTAGCCTAGGGTTCCAATAGTTAATAATTACAAATAACACAAGAAGAATGAAAATACAACAATGAATAAAAGAAAATGGGTCAGGCTGGTGGGCATATCGGCCAACCAGTTAAAATGCTAATTGTCATTTTCACCCGGTCTTCTATCCACGACTGATGTTCCTGTTTCTGCATTTTGGGCCTTAGGCCCAGTTCTGCTGGGTAGGAGATTGACTCGGAGAAAATGTTATGTTGGGCTATAATGCGGGAACAATTTGAGTCCAGTAAACCCAATTGTGACATCACATGCATTCAAAGAAATAATATAGATTAGCAAGGATAGTTGAAGAGGTTAATCGAACTCGTCATCATATAATAATCATCTACTATGTACATGAAGCAGTTAAACACTCAAGCAGAACCGAATTCACTTTGCGCAAACAAGTGTTCAAAACTACAGTCTAGTCCTTAACAATTTAGGAAGCAAATGGAATATAATTCGAATAAATACCTTTATTACAGATCTGTTAATAAGCTGAAAATTCCTTTTAGGACCAATAAGTCAAAACTTGAGCCATGAGGGTAAATCAATATTTTTAAAACACACAGTTTAGAACTTCCTTACCGACCCACTGGTCTCAGCCTTGGGCCTCTAGGCCGTGGGCTTGGACCAGTGGACAGTGGCCCTACGGCCCAACTCCACAACATTATCCAGCATCTGGCCAGTGGGCTTCCCAGCAGCCTCGACGGCCCACTGCCCACTGGCCCAGTAATTCCAGTTCCAGCAGTTACGGCCCAGGACAGCCCAGTTCTAGAATTCTTGGGCCCCGGCCTCCGCAAGCTCACCACGCAGGAGGCCCCACTCAGACCGATATCGAGGTCGCGATGCACACACTTGGTTTGACTCAACCAGACCCGAATTGGTATATGGACACCGGTGCCACTACTCACATGACATCCGATTCATGTACTCTCTCGTCTTATTCCAATTTGAGCAACCCTCGCGGTATAATTGTTGGTAATGGTAATTCTGTTCCAATTCGTGGTTATGGTCATAAAACATTGTCTCCCCCTCATCCACCTCTTATCTTGAAAAATACCCTACACGCCCCCAAATTGATTAAAAAGTTAGTCTATGTCCGTAAATTCACTACTGACAATTATGTTTCTATTGAATTTGATCCATTTGGTTTCTCTGTGAAGGATTTCAAGACGGGGAGTCCTCTCATAAGGTGTGATAGTAGGGGAGATCTTTATCCTATCATACCCAGTTCCGGTCCATCGAGTCCAGCCCTGCCATCTGCCTTTGCAGTCATTTATCCTTCCTTGTGGCATGCTCGTCTTGGTCATCCGGGATCATCTAATTTGTCGTCATTAGATAAAAATAGTTTTATTTCATGTAAGGGTACAAATAGTACTCTAATTTGTCAGTCTTGTTCTCTAGGGAAAATTGTTAAGTTGTCATTTGTAGACTCAAAATCTCATACTCTAATGTCATTTGATATTATTCATAGCGACTTATGGACATCTCTTGTTCTTAGTTCTTTGGGTCATCAGTATTATGTTCTATTTTTGGATGATTACTCTATGTTTTTATGGACGTTTCCGATAGCGAAAAAATCTCAAGTTTTTTCCATCTTCTTAAAATTTAGAGCATTAATTAAAATCCAATTCGACCGCGAAATAAAAAATATTCAATGTGATAATGGCAAAGAATATGACAATGGGTGTTCCGTGAATTCTGTGCTAATAAAGGGATCAATTTTCATTTTTCGTGTCCTTATACGTCTTCACAAAATGGGAAAGTTGAACGTAAAATTCGTTCCATAAATAACATTGTTCGTACGTTATTAATTCATGCTTCCGTACCCCCGTATTTTTGGCATCATGCTCTCCAAATGGCTACCTATCTCCTTAACATAATTCCTTCCAAAGGTTTGACATATTCTTCCCCCCTTAAAATTTTATATAATAAAATTCTGTCATATTCACATCTTCGGGTTTTTGGGTGTTTATGTTATCTGTTATTCTCGTCCACCACAATTAACAAACTTCAGGCCAGGTCTACTCCGTGTGTGTTTTTGGGTTTTCCGTCTAATCATCGTGGCTACAAATGCTTTGATTTATCCTCTAATAAAATCATCATTAATCGTCATGTCATTTTTTATGAATCCCAATTTCCATTTGCTAAAGTTAATACTCACGTGCCTAGTTCGTATAATTTTTTGGATGATAATATATCCCCGTATATTATTCAACATTTTTCAGACATCTCCCACACCCAAAATTCTCTAGCGGGCCCACTGCCCGCTGGCCCCACTGACCTGTCACCCCCTGTCTATCCCAGTACCTCCATTGGACCAGTTCTAGCGATTGGGCCAGTCCATCCCAATTCTGGAACAGGTCCAGTTACTATTCCGATATCTTGTGTTGGGACGGCGGAGCCTACTCGCCTCTTTGCGCCGATCCGTCCCGAACCCAGCAAATTCCCAAAATCCGTCCAATTCTCCCTCGAGTCATCAACCGGTCACTCGTAGTCAACGGGGTATTTTTAAACCAAAAAGACATTTTAATTTACATTCTAATGTCCCTAAATCCCCCTTACCCCGTAATCCTGTATCTGCCTTAAATGATCTGAATTGGAAAATTGCTATGACCGATGAATATAATGCTCTTATTGATAATAAGACGTGGGAGTTGGTTCCCCGTCCATCTGGTATTAATATTATCAGATCTATGTGGATTTTTGCTCATAAGGAGAATTCCGATGGTTCATTTGCTCGACATAAGGCGCGACTTGTGAGTGATGGTAAGACTCAACAAGTTGGTATAGATTGTGGTGAGACATTTAGTCCGGTGGTCAAGCCGGCTACCATTCGCACGGTGCTAAGCTTGGCTCTTTCGAAGGCATGTCCTATTCATCAGTTAGATGTAAATAATACTTTCCTACATGGGGATCTCAATGAAACAGTCTATATGCATCAACTGTTGGGATTCAGGGATCCCAATCATCCTCATCATGTCTGTTTATTGAAGAAGTCCTTATATGGGCTTAAGCAGACTCCCCGGGCCTGGTATACAAGGTTTGCTGACTATGTTTCGACTATTGGGTTCACTCACAACAGGTCGGATAATTCCTTATTCATCTACCGTCGTGGTTCGTCCTTAGCCTACATTCTGTTATATGTGGACGATATTATCTTGACTGCCTCTTCCGATGCCTTATGCCAGTATATCATGACCATGCTCAGCTCCGAGTTTGCTATGAAAGACTTGGGGCCCTTGAGTTACTTTTTGGGGATTGTTGTCACTCGTCATTCCGATGGATTGTTCTTGTCTCAGCGAAAGTATGCAGCCAAGATCATCGAGAGGGCTGGGATGTCATACTGTAAGTCCACTTCCACTCCAGTTGATACTAAGCCCAAGCTTAGTGTCGCGGTCGGCGTACCTTACGAGGATCCGACCTGCTATCGCAGTCTTGCAGGGGCCCTTCAGTATCTTACCTTTACAAGCCTGGATATTACGTATGTTGTCAAGCAGGTGTGTTTGTTCATGCATGATCCAAGGATTGAACACATGAATGCACTCAAACGCATCATTCGGTATATTCATGTACATTGGACTATGGTTTGCAGTTATATCCTTCCTCGACATCCACACTTGTCTCATACACGGATGCCGATTGGGGTGGCTGTCCAGACACCAGACGGTCTACGTCTGGCTATTGTATGTTCCTTGGCAACAACTTGGTCTCCTAATCTGCGAAACGCCAGTCGACTCTATCCCGCTCAAGTGCCGAGGCTGAATATCGAGGGGGTAGCTAATGTGGTCTCAGAATCATGTTGGTTACGTAATTTGCTTTTGGAGCTTCATTGTCCCATTCAGAAGGCACCCTTAGTTTATTGTGATAATATTAGTGTCATCTACCTTTCGGGTAATCCGATTCAGCACCAACGCACTAAGCATATCGAGATGGACATTCACTTTGTCAGCGAAAAGGTTGCTCGGGGTCAGGTACGCGTCTGTCATGTTCCGTCAAGATATCAAATTGCGGACATCTTTACAAAGGGTCTTCCCTCGGTCTTTTTTGAAGATTTTAGGGACAGTCTCAGCGTTCGAAGACCGCACGCTATGACTGCGGGGGTGTGTTAAATATACCAAATATACATGAGATATATTTGGTATATTGGATGGTCACGGTTTTGTGTAACATTATTGTACAAAGTTTTGTATAGTTGTAGTTTACCTTAATTAGTCTTGTACTCTTACCATAATTGTATAGTTCATCTCCAAATAGAATAAGGTTTTAGAAGTAGAATAGAAATAAGATTCTCCTATTATGGAAATATGTAACTTGTATAAATAGTCTTTCAATTAATTAAAATAATCAATGGATTATTTCTTTCACTGAAGCTATCAACAATCAACTTCCAGCCAAAGATGATTCTCTTAAGTTAGTTTAGAGGGAAAAAGAAAGTTTCATATCGACACTTAGACAACCTCACCTGTGATAACTAAATTTCAGACGGCCTTAAATCATAATTAAAAACCAGATTTAATTTCCAACAATATGCAAGTAAAGTTAAGCAACACCAATAGATTCCAACAGTACTCTAAAAAAATAGAACTCTTATGACAAATTCATGTTCTTCACTAACCATATTTTAGCAGAAAATCATCCTAAAATTAATTGATATCAACATACTTCTTAGTCGACCATTTTAGGAGAGTGTTTAATACTAATGCTACGGCCAGGGCAAAACTAAACAAATCTCGTAATGAACTAAACTAGGCAGAACACAAAACTAAGGAAAACATCATAGCAAAAGGGGGAGAACTAAAAAAAATGAAACGAAACGGGAAGATTACTAAAGTAACAACCTAAATTCTAGTCGGGACAGCCACGATTTGATACCCATGACTTAATCTTCTTAAACTAAAATCCCTGTTAAAGATTACTAAAAGCTATAAGCGTTTCATACTTGGCAAACTCACATATCAAAACAAAGTAAATCTGATGCCCTTGCAGAACTAACTCCGCTAAACCATATTGAACAAGTAGAAAATAGAGCTAAGAAACAGATTGAAAACACTAAACAGCAAGATAACTGAAAACGAAACAAAAATGCTAAATACTACGTTAAACACAGAACTAAAAATGACACTAAAGTGAGGATGGGAATTACCTTTTTGTCGAGCAGCGAGGAGTGTTGAATCGATCACTTTCTTTCACCAACGACAACAGCTAATGACGAAGAGAAAGTATTATAGACTCAAAGTGAACTTTAAGAACTAGTAGGTGTTTTAGAAGAAAACTCGAGGCCTTGGATTTAAGTCCAAAATTTGGCCAAGTTTAAATCATTTTTGCCTCTTTCCAGGCCTTCCGTTCGTCTTCGAGAAGTGAGAAATGGGGTTCTACATATAAAACTCCAATTCTAGGGTTTAGAAGTTCAAAATTGATGTGGGACAATTGAAAAGTTGAAATTCATTTTGAATTTGTTTGAAAATCCGAATCCTTGCTAGAATAAAATCGAAAAGTAAATTAAAAGTGGGTAAAGGGTACGAGTTACCGTTGAGTCGCGGGGATGAAGACAATCTTCCATTAATGGTTGCTAAAAGCAAAAGATGGACTCTGGTTTTACCGAGAATGAATGTCAATGAGCTGGAGCTTGCTGGAGATGTTGGGGGCAGCTGGGAACTTAGGGCTTCGCTCGTTTGCGATTTTGGGCGAAAATGACAAAGGAAATGGAACCAAAAAATCGCACGGTTTTCCATTCAAATTAGCTTGTCTTTTTGCCCTTCCTTTCGTTTCTGAACAAAACGCCCTCCAACCTAAAAACACAACTCCATGTTTTCTTCATCCTCACCTGCGTATCGTTCTGAAAGCTGGTCTCAGCAGGAATTCGATGCAGATTGTTGTTTCAGCAGCATAAAGTTTATGCAGATTGGAATCCTCCTTTACCGTAAGAATTGAATCCCTCATCTTCGTATGAAAAATTTGATTTGGTGAAATATGATTATGTTTGGATTTTTGTGACTGGTACTTCTATTTTATTCTCTATTATTTCATAAAAGTATTTGTCTTAATTGAAATGTAGAGTCTAAATGAAAGAGTATTCGTATAGCTGCAAATTGTTGTTCCTTCTCATGTTAGAAGTTGGATTTTGTGGAAACACTATTCCATGAGGAACAAGAAGTGGAGCTAGAAGCCAAAAGCTTCCATTGAACTGCTCGATATGAATGATGTACTTTCTAAGTGTTTAGGGATGAAAAGTTTGTGTGAAGAGGAAAGAATGATTTTCATACATCAACATGTATACACGTAATATTTATACACATTCTCCATTACTTGTCTAGAACCTTCTAACCATTCATTAATTACATTAAACTACTTGTAACTGCCTTTTAACCACCTAACAAACAAAATAAACTTCATTAACTAACTAAATAGAGAACATCATGTATAGTGCTCCTCATGACACTTATATGTACTTCCCTAACTCTTTTACATCCCCTCAAGCTAGGGGATATGAAGATGTTCTTTATGCCTAGCTTGGACACCAAATGAGCATGTTGTGATCGACCAATAGCCTTGATTAATAGGTATGCTGGTTGTTCTTCAGAAGGCAAGAATGCAGTGTAGATCAGACCTTTCTGTATCTGCTCCCTTATGAAATGACAATCTATATCAATGTGTTTAGTTCTTTCATGAAAAACTAGATTGGCAGCAATCTAAATTGCAGACTTGCTGTCAGTATATAAAGAGACTAGTGTTTGAACCTTGACGCCAAGCTCCTGATATAGGCCAGGAAGCCAAATCACCTCTACCACTGAAGCAACCATGGCCCTATATTCAGCTTCTGCACATTGTCTCTTATTTCTTAGACTTCCAAGATATTGGGGAGGAACCAAACAATACCAAATATCTAGTCACTGACCTTCTATTGTTAATACAAGATGTCCAGTCTGCATCACAGAATACTTCCAACTGGGGGTTATTAGAACTGGCCATGAGAATTCCCATTCCTGGTTCTTGTTTAATGTACCTCACAAGCCTGAGCCCAGCTTCCATATGAAATATATTGGGAGCATGCATGAGCTGACTCAAACACTGTACTGAAAATGTTATGTCTGGTCTAGTAGTTGTTAAGTACAGTAGCCTGCCAATTAATCTCTTATAAACACTGGGATCTGATAAAGGCAGATCTGGCTGTGATGTTGATGCAGCCTTAGCATGTTGATCAAACTCAACTGTAGTGAACTTCACATTCATATCCATAGGTGAGGATGCAGGTTTAGCACCTGACAACCCCATGTCTGGTATAAGTTCCAAAGAATTTTTTTCTTTGATGCATAAGTATGCCTTGAGTGCTTTTAACAAACTCTATTCCAAGAAAATATCTAAGCTCTCCCAGATCTTTTATCTTAAGAGCTGACTTCAATGTCTCCTTGGTGGACTAAATAAGAACTAGATTATTTCCAGTAATCAGTAGATCATCTACATATACTAATATCACCACAATACTATCTCTTTCATGCTTGGTAAACAGAGAATAATCCCTATAACTCTGTTGAAAACCAAATGAAACCAGAGCTGCAGTAAGCTTAATGTTCCACTGTCTTGATGTATGTTTCAAACCATATAAGGATTTCAGCAATCTACACACTTGTTTCTTCCAATCTTTGACATAAATCCCTCTGGAACTGTCATATAGACCTCCTCAAAAAAATCTCCCTGCAGAAAAGCATTGTAGATATCCATTTGATGGACTTTCCACTGTTTGGTTGCTGCAATTGAGACTACTGATCTTACAGTAGACATCTTCACCACTAGTGAAAATGTCTCTTGGTAATCCAACTCTTCTTTCTGATTGTATCCTTTTGCAACAAATCTAGTTTTAAATCTCTCCACTTCACCTGTTGCTTTATATTTGACTTTGTATACCCACATGCATCGTATAGCCTACTTGCCTTCTGGGAGTGACACCAGTTCCCATGTACCATTGTCTTCCAAGGCTTTGATTTCAGCATCCATTGCTTCAACCCATATTTTATCTCTTGCAACTTCTAAGTAACTACATGGCTTAGCATTGATTGAGAGTTGAGCCACAAAACTTTGATACTTAGGTGACAGTCCAGTGTAATCTACTCCAGTAGATATGGAGTACAAGCAACTAGAAGATCTATGCTTGGTAACATAGTCTTTGTGCTAGATAGGAGGCTTACTAGTTCTTGTAGACCTTCTAGTATTGGATCCTGACACATCTGTTGTTAGATGATCATGCCTGATATCTGTCGTGCCTCGACTTATCTCAAGTCTTCCCTTAGGGCGTGATGGCACATGAACAACTATCCCTTCCCAGGTGAACCATTAAAAATCTGTTCTTTCTAAATTAAGCATATATCTAAGTGCGGAAATAATATAATCATGTTAGCTCCATCTTTGTATTTCTTTAATGAACGTGCAAGCCCATACTCATGCAACCAAAATTTCTATCCAGACTCAATGGAAGTTTCAGATATAAAATGAGAAGTTCGAAACTAAAAGAAAACAATCTCATGTGGGTCATTCCCCGAGATAACAAAACTTAGTCCCTCAGACAGACTCATTCAAGGATAACATTCACCAAATCCGAAGAAATGGATTGGTGGAACAGTGAGGCTGTGGAACGATCGCTAGCCCTATTGCGGAGCTTTTCCCTTTGTCATGCTTTCCTGGAGCATGTTAGATAAAAAGAGTTAATCCTACCATCCGGGGCTGAGTGAGAAGCTCGCCTTACAAATTCAAAGCAACCTCGCAATGTTCTAAGTACAATCATACTATAAACACAATAAGCACGTTATGAAACCATCTTACAACACCTTCAATTTATAAGCCAATAATAATTATTCACTCACAAATCTCCTCCCCCAGCTCACCTTCGGGAATCTTTACTGGAGAGGAAAACCACTCTTGGCCCTCCCGGCTCACCCGTAGGAATCTTTACCGGGAAAGGAAGCTATACTTCTAATCCTCCCAGCTCACCCTAGGGAATCTTTACTGAAAATAAGCCTTCAAGTCTACAATAATCACATCAGGCATAATCTCCTCCTCAGCTCACCTTCGGGAATCTTTACCGAGGAGGGAAGTTATACTTCTGGTCCTCCCCAGCTCACCCTAGGGAACCTTTACTGGAAAAAAGCTTTCAATGTCAACAAAAATTGCATCATACATGATTACAATCCTGGGAACATAAGATCACGAAGTCATGCATATCACAATAATAGACTTCCATACGTAGTCATATTTCCAGAAGATTCGATTAATATTTCATTCTTTCAACTCTTTTCTTTTCTCACTTGCAAGGGTCATAACTCTCAAACCGTAACCCCAAATAAGGCGTTTCTTGCGCCGAATCGAAGGTAACACGGTAACCTATCACTATATTCGTTTTCTTCTGAAAATACTTAGTTTAACTAGTACAAATTCATGAAATAAACACCCTATGAAAATTGTCTCGCCAAATGTTTTAGTAAAATAAGACACAATCTTAAAACAGTCATAACTTTTTATCCATAAGTCAGATCGATCTCCGTAAGGTCTCAAACTGTCAAGAACAGACAAAGCTAGAACTTTTATTTAGCAGAACTTTCAGATTCATTACCGATTTGTACAGTTTTTCATTATACGTTTTACCCCTCTGGATTTCAATCGATCCGAGACAGAAACTTTAAATAACGATAACTCTCAAACCGTATATCAGTTTTGGCCCCGTTTGGACTCAATCTGACAGAGAAGGAGAGATATACAACCCTGGAAAATTTCATCTTATTTTAACAAGGATAACTAAGCGAAAACAATCCGCAATCACCGTGACTCAAACTTGTTACTAGATAATACTATATCAATAATTCATCACGAGTTATACTACACCCCTTTTTTCATGATTTCTCTTCCAACATCCATATTATGTTTTAACATGAATTGTAACTCAAAATCAAAGGATTTTACTAAGAATTTGTGAGTGAGAGAACTCACCTTTATTTCTTCAAAATGTTCTAAGAATTTGTGAGAGAAAGAACTCACCTTTATTTCTTCAAAATGTTTATTACATTGCCACTATTCTCCTTCTTTCACACTTGATCTTTTCCCAACCTTGCTCTTGGAAAATCAGAAAAAAAAAAAGAGAATAAAACTTCACCAAAAAGGCGAATTTTCGTCTAAGAAGGTGAGGGGAGTGAAGAGGTTTTCCTTTGAAGTTTTTGGCTTTTGAAGATATAGTGAAAAGTTGAGTGTTTGAGTTTTACAAAACTCCTAAGAAAGGAAGACTTAGAGGGATATCTAGGTCTAGTAGAAGTCTAAGTTAGATATAGCTCTTCTAGTTCGAATAAGAGTGTGTTTTTAAATATATGTTTTTTTTATTTATTTAGCAAATCCGGGACTTTACATTATCCCCTCCTTAAGCAACATTCGTCCTCGAATGGGAATAAGGTTGTAACACATGCACATAAACACACAAACATACAAACTGCACACACATGAAACACAACTTAACACATCTTATTACCTTACTCAAACAGAAATGGATATTTGACTTTCATCGCGTCTTCGGCTTCCCAGATTGCTTCTTCTGTGGAGTGATTTTTCCATAGGTCTTTCACAGAAGCAATATCTTTATTCCTAAGGCGCTTAATCTGTCTATCCAGTATTTCCATTGGAATATCTTCATATTGAAGCTCTTCGTTCAAGACTATCTCTTGGGGTCGGATGACGTGATTTGGATCGTGCAGGTATTTTTGTAACATTGACACATGGAATACCGGATGCACCGCTTCTAATTCTTATGGAAGTGCTAGTTCGTAAGACACATTCCCCACTCTTCGTAAGATCTCATATGGTCCAACAAACCTTGGGCTCAACTTTCCTTTCTTGCCAAATCGCATCACCCCTTTCATTAGAGAGACTTTTAAAAACACTTTCTCCCCTTCTTGAAATTTGAGATCTCTTTTGTGATGATCCGCATAAGACTTATGGTGGCTATGAGCTGCTTTGATCCACTCACGAATTATCTGCACTTTGTCGTTCATTTCTTGAATGACTTCGGGTCCGAACAGTTGCGCCTCGCCCACCACAAACCACCTAAGTGGAGATCTACATTTTTCGCCCATACAATGCTTTGAACGGAGCCATCTGTATACTAGCATGGAAACTGTTGTTGTAGGTGAACTCAATTAGACATAGATGGTCCAACCAGTTGCCCCGAAAGGCCAACACACAATACCGCAACATGTCCTCCAATATTTGAATTGTTCGTTCAGCTTGTCCATCTGTTTGCTGATGGAAAGTCGTTCTCAACTTAACCTTTGTCCCGAGGCCCTGCTGAAAACTTTGCCAAAAGTGTAAGGTGAACTGGGAACCCCGATCCAAAATAATTTGTAATGGAATCCCCTGTAACCTTACTATTTATTTCAAATAAATCTGCGCATACTGCGGCGCCCGATACGTAGTCTTGACCGGTAGGAAATAGGATGACTTTGTAAGCCAGTCTACAATCACCCAGATAAAATCATAGCCTTCTCGAGTTTTCGGTAGGCCAGTCACAAAATCCATATGAATCACCTCACATTTCCACATGGGGATATCAATGTCCTGAAGTAATCCACCGGGTTTTTTATGTTCGACTTTTACTTGTTGACATATAAGACATCTCCCGACAAACTCTGCAACATCTCTCTTCATTCCGTCCCACCAGTAGTTTGCCTTGAGATTCTGATACATTTTCATTGATCCTGGATTAATGGAATACCTAGTGTTGTGACCCTCATCAAGATCTTCTTTCTTAGTTCCCTCACATTAGGAACACATAACCTACCCTTATATAAAAGGGTACCGTCATTTTCCCCTAATGTAAACTGTGAAGGCTTTCCTCGTTGAATCTTCTCCCGAAACCCAACAAACTCCATATCCTCAAACTGACTTTCTTTTATTTCCGAAGCCAAGGTAGATTGAGAGGTATCATGCACTACCACCGTTCCTTCGCCGACCTCAGTTAAACTAACCCCGAGGTTTCCCAATTTTTGTACCTCACGAACAATATCTCTCTTTTGTATTGCCAAGTGGGCCAAGCTACCCATTGATCTCCTACTAAGTGCGTCAACCACCACGTTAGCTTTTCCAGGTTGGTAGAGAATGTTAAGTTCATTATCCTTGAGCAACTCTAACCATCTCCTTTGTTGGAGATTCAAATCCTTTTGTGTGGTTATGTACTGTAAACTCTTGTGATCTGTAAATATATCAACATGCACCCCATACAAATAGTGTCTCCATATTCGTAAGGTGAAAACTACCGCGGCCAATTCCAAGTTAGGAGTTGGATAATTCTTCTTATACATCTTCAATTGTTGAGATGCATACGCAATAACTTTTCCAAACTGCATCAAGACACATCTTAACCCAACTTTAGAGGTATCACAATAGACTGTGAACCCTTTTTGTCCCGATGGTAAAGTTAGGACTGGCGCATTAGTCAATAACTCCTTCAACTTCTAAAAACTTGCCTCGCACGCCTATGACCACTGGTACTTAATCGATTTCCGAGTCAATTGGGTCAAGGGAGCAGCGAAACTAGAGAAACCTTCTACAAATATTCTATAATACCCAGCCAAACCTAAGAAACTCCTAATTTCTGTCAGAGTGGTAGGCCTTGGCCAGCTCTTCACTTCTTCTATATTTTGGGGGTCTACCATAATGTCATCCCTTGACACAACATGGCCTAAGAAAGCCACCTTTTCCAACCAAAATTCACACTTTGAAAATTTAGCATAAAGTTTCTCATGTTTTAAGATTTGAAGCACTACCCTTAGATGTTCTTCAGCACTCTTACTATAAATTAGAATATCATCGATGAATACAATCATGAACAAATCTAAGAATGGTTTGAAGATTATGTTCATGAGATCCATAAAAGTTGCTGGGTATTGGTTAACCCGAAAGACATGACCAAGAACTCATAATGGCTATATCGGGTCCTAAAGGTTGTTTTGGGTATATCGTCAGGATTTATTTTCAGCTGATGATATTCTGAACAGAGGTCAATCTTGGAAAAATCGTTGGCTCTTTGAAGTTGGTCAAATAGATCATCGATTCTTGGTAATGGGTACCGGTTCCTGATCGTGACCTTATTGAGTTATCGATAATCGATGCACATTCAGAGTGAATCGTCTTTCTTCTTCACAAAAAGGACTGGTGTGCCTTAGAGGGGAACATTAGGCCTTATAAAGCCCTTATCCAGAAGATCATTCAATTGTTCTTTTAACTCTCTCAGTTCAGCTGGGAGCTGGGGCCATTCGATATGGAGGAATGGAGATGGGTATCTGGAATTAACTCTATGGCGAACTCTACTTCCTTGTCCGGAGGAAGGACCTGAAGATCCTCAGGGAAAACCTCCAAAAAATTGCGAACAATAGAGACAATATGTATCTTTAGGGACTCTTTTTGGGTATTTACTATATTAGCCAGGTAAGAGTATTCCACTCCATGACTCTTTAATAACTTTTGAGCCCTAAGGTAGGAAATAAGCCGACTCGAGAGTGTCCCATTCCTACCCCTTATAAAACATTTGTTTCCCCAGGAAAAGATAATTTTACAACCTTTTACCGACAATCCAACGTGGCATAACATGCTGACAACCAATCCATACCCAAAATAATGTCAAAGTCTACAATATCAAGTAATACTAAATCTGCTATTGTTCCTCTACCATTTACCTCTAACGAAAAAATTTTAAATACTCGAAAGGCCCAAATCGATTGACACGTACGAAAATATAGAACCGGGATAATATAATACAAGTGCAGGAATGCTTGAGACCAACAAAATACCCGTGACCACTGCATTAGATATCTCTGCCTCATTCATCTGCGGCAAGGCGTACAACCAGTTAGGATTGTTATACTATTGACCTCCTTGACTCTGTCATGACTGGTTTCCCTGATTTCCCTTATGGGCAGTTGTGGTTGCTTCTGACCTCCCATGAGAAACCTGGGTTTGGGTTCTCTTCTTGCAATCTTTGATATAGTGGCATGTTTCCCCACAGTTATAACAACCTCTCTGTGAGAACCTGCATTCCCCAAAATGTTTCTTTTGACAGACCTTACAGATCGGTCTATCACTTTCCGCGTTAGGGTTGGTAGCCTTGACATTGATACCTTGATGATTGAACCCTTTATGTCCTTGGGGCCCGCGATGAGACTGGTCTACGGATTGGCTCGGCTTTGAAGAACCCCTACTACCTTCTTGCCTCTGGTTTTGATTCTGATTAAAGGATCTCGACGATCAAAACCTCTTCTGCGAATACTCTCTTTCTGCTTTAGCAAAACTTTCTACACTCATTGCCATGTCGACGATCTGAAGGTAAGTCTGATCATTGGCTAATGCCACTACCTTCCCTGTCAAGTTCGGATTCAAACCCTTGATAAATCTTTTGACCTTCTCCCTTTCCGTAGAAATAATGTGTGCGTTGTATGCCGACAATCGCACGAACTGAGTATCGTATTCTTGCACACTACGATCTCCTTGTTTCAAATGTTCAAAAACATGTCTGAGCGCATCTTTTCGGGTTTTAGGCATATACTTTTCAATGAATGTGGCTCTGAACTCCCCCCCTCCATATCATCGGTGATGACATCGGGGGACAATTTCTTCTAAAATTTCTCCACTACACCCTAGCGTTGTCCACTAGACATGCGCCTACCAAATTGTCGCCATCCGTCTCTACACATCCCAGGGTAAACAGTAGGTTTTCCACCTCATCGAGAAACACTATCGGGTCAGACTTTGAGTCTTTCCCACTGAAGATAGGTTCCCTTCTCCTCATAAAATTCGCCTATAGTCTATCCAGTACCGACTGAGCTCCTACTTTTTTAGCCAGTGGTGCAGTCATAACTGGTTCCTGGGCCCGCGGGTTCTAGATCAAGGCCATCACTGAGACACTAGGTTTAGGTTGAACCAGGTGTGGGGCTACAACTGTCATCAACTCTATGAGTCTATCTAACTTTTTGTCCTACAATTTCTTGGGCCGCTTGACTCTCATTTTCTTCAACATTTTCCACGCTATCTTGAGACATTGCTCTTTCAACTAGAGGTATAGGAGCTTCATGGTGAACCTCTTCTTGAGCCCTCAGTTTCTGTGCCAGAACTCTTGGGTGTTAACATTGTCCCATCGCTCTTCCCCGGGTAGTTCTGATCCACCTTCGCACCATTGGTACTTGTGAGTAACCATTTTCTGTAAAGACAAGCGCGCCTATATTTTAGAAGACAAGACGTCTATTTTAACTCCCCAAAATTTTCTTATACTTCATAAGCATGCAACACTATAAGAAAAATAAAAAAATAACGATATTATTTCTTTCTTGCATTCATAATACTTCATTCCATCATACTCTCAAATGACATAACATTATACTAAATCTTATCAGATAATTCTCTGTCACACATTGTAGATCTCCAACTCAAACTTGCATTTACTACAACACGTGTTAAAGGGCTTAACCGCGTGACTCGCATATTCCGCAGGTTGGCATTCAACTCCTTGTGAACCTTGTTCCTTGCCTTCCTTTCCCTATCGTCCATTCTTTCCTTCATCTTCCAGACTTTCTTCACTTGACGTAGAAATTTGGGCAATGAGCCTTCTTTACTATTTCCACATAGCATATTTGCTCTTCTACACGAGGAGTGGAGATCTCCCAGGATGGAGTTGACTATTATTTGTAGTATGACTCCAATCGGATAATTGAAAAAGGTCATGTCAAATGAATGCCTCTTCCGTCTAGCCCTATGCAAATCTGTACAACGTGCGATTGTGTCATCCATATATGCACCAAAATCGTCTCCTAAGTCCATCCTATGGTCCATGAACTCCTCAAGAGCTCGCATTATCCTTTTCGTTTCAATGAGCACTTCTCTCTTGGTTGGAACTCGTATTGTAACCATATCTACAAAAATAATTGTTAGTTAGTTTACCGTTGCACAATCCCCTTCCATAATTCTTTGAAAGAGGTAGTACGAGAACCAAGTCATTGAAAAAACTCAAGATAGGCACGAGGAGAGTATGAAGGAAGTGAAATTGTTTAGAATGTTATCCCGTTCACTTATTACTAAGGTAGCGCGCACACAATCGCAATAAGTAACCGCTCAAACACCCAACTCAAGGAAATTTCCTAGAATCTCCTAACCTAGTTGCGCTCTACTACTAAATCATCGGCCCCGACTTATCTCAAGTCCTCCCTTATGTCATGATGACACCTGGGCAACTATCCCTTCCCAAGCGAACCATTAAAAATCTATTCTTTCTAAATTAAGCATGTATCTAAGTGCGGAAATAATATAATCATGTTAGCTCCATCTTTGTATTTCTTTAATGAACGTGCAAGCCCATACTCGTGCAACCAAAATTTCTATCCAGACTCAATGGAAGTTTCAGATATAAAATGAGAAGTTCGAAACTAAAAGAAAACAATCCCATGTGGGGCATTCCCCGAGATAACAAAACTTAGTCCCTCAGACAGACTCATTCAAGGATAACATTCACCAAATCCGAAGCAATGGATTGGTGGAACAGTGAGGCTGCGGAACGATCGCTAGCCCTATTGCAGAGCATTCCCTTTGTCATGCTTTCCTGGAGCATGTTAGATAAAAAGAGTCAGCCCTACCATCCGGGGCTGAGTGAGAACCTCGCCTTACAAATTCAAAGCAACCTCGCAATGTTCTAAGTACAATCATACTATAAACACAATAAGCACGTTATGAAACCATCTTACAACACCTTCAATGTATAAGCCAATAATAATTATTCACACACAAATCTCCTCCCCCAGCTCACCTTCGGGAATCTTTACTGGAGAGGAAAACCACTCTTGGCCCTCAAGTCTCACCCGTAGGAATCTTTACCAGGAAAGGAAGCTATATGTCTGATCCTCCCAGCTCACCCTAGGGAATCTTTACTAGAAATAAGCCTTCAAGTCTACAATAATCACATCAGGCATAATCTCCTCCCCAGCTCACCTTCGGGAATTTGTATCGAGGGAAGTTATACTTCTGGTCCTCCCCAGCTCACCCTAGGGAATCTTTACTGGAAAGAAGCTTTCAATGTCAACAAAAATCACATCATACATGATTACTAGGGATAGCAACGGATCGGATCTGGACCGGATCCTACTAGATCCAGATTCAGATCCATTTTTCATACCTGGATCCAGATCCAAATCCATCGAGTCCATAAAAATCAGATCCAAATTCGGATCCACCGGTTCCACGGATCGGATCTGGATCTACATGTAAATTTTTTTGGCTTGAATAATATTCCCACATGTTGAAACTTTTATGACAAAATGAAACGCAATCTGATTGAAAAAAATGATTGAGTTCATTCAATCAACTTACACAAACATGACACCATTCTTCCAAAATACCGAACAAAGTTTTAGCATCACAAGAAAATAAAGACAATTTATTTCATTAGTGATGCAAACAGGTTGCAACTTTGAGCTAATTTTTGGAGGCTTTATGCTCCACTTGTAGTTTTAATGATTGACTTCATTAAACAACATAAAACAATGTCAGTCATATATCAAAAGTTCCAGTTTTTTTTTGCTAATCAAACAAATGAGAGACAGATACTTAAAGCTTACCGCTAGCAGATTCAAGAAAGGGAAATTTAAAGAAGAGTGATAATTTTTTCTTTTTATAGAAATGAAATTATGAAAAACTGCAGAGAGCATATAGGTAAAAGAACTGAAACTTCAAAGACAAATTACATGATTGTGTGACTTGTGCCTTATCCTGGTTCAACCATTTACCCAATACATAAATTATGGAAAAAAATTAAGAAAATACTTATAAAATTACATTCTAGGTTATGAATATATTTAATAAAATCGGATCCATGGTTTGGATCTGGACCGGATACGGATCTCAAATACAAGATTCATATCCAGATCCGATCTGTCAAAAAAGGATCCGGGTCCGATCCGGATCCGTCGGGTCCAAATTTTGAAGATCCATATCCTATAAAACGGATCTGGATCCACTGGGTCCAAGATCCATTGCAATATCTAATGATTACAATGCTGAGAACATAAGATCATGACGTCATGCATATCACAATACTATACTTCCATACTTAGTCATATTTTCAGAAGATTCGATTAATATTTCATTCTTTCAACTCTTTTCTTTCCTCACTTGCAAGGGTCATAACTCTCAAACCGTAACCCCAAATAAGGCATTTTTTGTGCCGAATCAAAGGTAGCACAGTAACCTATCACTATGTCCAGTTTCTTCTGAAAATACTTAGTTTAACTAGTACAAATTCATGAAAGAAACAACCCTATGAAAACTGTCTCGCTAATTTTTTTTGTAAAATAAGACATAATCTTAAAATAGTCATAATTTTTTATCCATAATTCAGATCATCTCTGTAAGGTCTCAAACTGTCAAGAACAGAGAAAACTAGAACTTTTATTTAGCACAAACTTTCATATTCATTACCGATTTGTACAGTTTTTCGTTATATGTTCTACCCCTCTGGATTTCAATCGATCCGAGACAGAAACTTTAGATAACGATAACTCTCAAACCGTATATCCGTTTTGGCCCCATTTGGACTCAATCTGACAGAGAAGGAGAGATATACAACCCTGGAAAATTTCATCTCATTCTAACTAGGATAACTCAGCAAAAACAATCCGCAATCACCATGACTCAAACTTGTTACTAGATAATACTATATCAAAAATTCATCACGAGTTATACTACACCCTTTTTTTCGTGATTTCTCTTCCAACATCCATATTATGTTTTAACATGCATTGTAACTCAAAATCAAAGGATTTTACTAAGAATTTGTGAGTGAGAGAACTCACCTTTATTTCTTCAAAATTTTTATCACACTACCACTATTCTCCTTCATGCACACTTGATCTTTTCCCAACCTTGCTCTTGGAAAACCAGGAAAAAAAAGGAGACAAAAACTTCACCAAAAAGGCGAATTTTCATCCAAGAAGTTGAGGGGAGAGGAGAGGTTTTCCTTTGAAGTTTTTGTCTTTTGAAGATATAGTGAAAAGTTGAGTGTTTGAGTCTTACAAAACCTCTAAGTTAGGAAGACCTAGAGGGATATATAGGTCTAGTAGAAGTCTAAGTTAGATATAGCTCTTCTAGTTCGAATAAGAGAGTGTTTTTTAAATATATGTTTTTTATTAATTTAGCAAATCTGGGACTTTACAATATCCTCCTGTTGAGCATCAGTGGACATGCTCAAATCTTGAACCACATCATGAGCATCTAGGTGTGAGTTTATGTGTTCATTATATGATGGCTTAATAATAGCCATCTGTGAAACTGTATGTAGGACTCTGTCTATCTGGGGATGAATTAAGTCATCAAAAAAAAATGCTCATGTGATCTGGTATGACTAATATGATCATCAGCTCCACCTTTGAGAGGAAAATTTGTCTCCGTGAATACTACATCTCTACTCATGAAAAATGTTCTATTTTCCATATCATAAAGCGTGTATCCCTTCTGTGTAGAACCATAACCAAGAAATACAACCCTCACAGCTCTAGGAATGAACTTATCTTGCCTAACTAGAACAGTTGCAAAACACAAACATCCTATCACTCTTAGATGTGAAAGTGATGGTGTGTTGTTGTACAACATCTCATATGGTTATTTATTACCTATGACAATGGAAGGAATTCTGTTCATGATATACACAACTCATTCCACATAGAAACCCCAAACCTGGCTGGTAATCCTGCCTGAAATTTTATGACTCTGGTTCTCTCCAATATATGCCTATGCTTCCTTTCCACTACATCATTCTGTTGTGGTGTATGTGGACAGGAGCTCTCATGCACCACACCATGTTGTATGAACAACTCCTTACAACTATGATTGAAAAATTCAGTCCCATTGTCTGATCTTACTCTCTGTATCTTTACTTCAAACTGAGTATGAACTTCAACAAAGAAATTTTTAAGGACTGTAACTACATCAGACTTTAACCTCATCAAAAATATCCAAGTCCATCTAGAAAAGTCATCCATAATTGTCAAGAAATATCTCATTCCATTTTATGTTTCTACTTTATAAGGACCCCATACATCAATATATAACATTTGAAAGCTCTTGTTTTTCTACTAGTGCTAACAGAAAAAGGAATTCTGGTTTGTCTAGCCAAAGGACATACTTCACATTTATTCAAAGTAAAAGCATTATCACTTTTGAAACATGAAATTTTCTTTAAGACAATCATAGGGTGATAAGTGACTGCATCAACATGTTGAACTGCTGCCAGGCATTTCATCAGATCTTCTCTTTTATTTTGTGCATCCAAACACAATATGTACAGTCCCTCTTCTTCATTACCAATCCCCCTTACCTTCCCAGATGAAAGATCCTGAAAATACAACATTTTGAAAAGAAAGTAACACTACAATTCAATTCTCTGATTACTTTTGAGACTGACATGAGATTAAAATTGAATGTTGGTACACATAAAACATTTCTAAGAACATCACCTCCTCCTAGATGATAATCACCAATGTGTGACACTTTAGCAGAATCATCAGTAGATAACTGCACTTTTCCTGTGTTTTCTGCCAAAGATTTACTTTGTAAGTGTCTTTGATCACTAATCATATGATTATTTCCCCCCATATCTACAATCCATTTTACCAGTGTCACTGTATCAAAAATACCTTTACCTACCATGTTAGCAATTGCTTTAGTTTCTGCTTTGTCATTTAGTAGGTTGAGTAGTTGTTGATGTTGGCTGGGAGTAAACTGCATCAATGGTGATGTATGTTGTGGAATTCTCTGGTTGTGGTTGGGATCTGGCATAAACTGAGATTGCAAGTTTCCCCCATGTTGTTCCTGCACATACCTCATGTAATTCTGATGACCTTCACTCTCATGCCAAGTGTCCTCAAATGACATATTTCCTCATGTCACCACATATGCCTTCTTAACTTTACTCTTAAAATTTTCAGGATATCCATGGAGCTTATAGCAATCATCCTGTATATGTCCATTCTTGTGACAGAAATCACACTTCATCGGCTTGAAGCAATCCAGTTTAAAATGCCCTTTCCTATGACAGAAATCACAAAAAACATTAGGATTGTATGGCTTCTTCTGTCTTGGACCTCCAGTTCCACTTCTTCCAATCCCACTCCTGGCTGTGAACAAGGCAGATGATTCAATTGTTTCCTGCAATATTCTGTTGTTTCCTGCAACTATCCTTTGACTCTCCTCTTGATTGATCATTGCATATACCTGATTCAAGCTTGGTACATGTTGCATCATGATTACCTGACTTCTAGCCTGACTATAGCTCTCATCCAGGCCCATTAGGAACTGCAAGATCCTTTGAGATTGTAAATGATTGAAAAATTCTCTGGACTTAGAACAACAAGAAGGTGGTGGCACAATTGAATCATATTCATCACAAAGGTTCTTGAGCTTGGAATAATACATTGAAACTTACAGAGTTTCTTGCTTCATTGTGATGTGTGAATCTTTCCTTCAACTTTATCAAACCTTTCCTTCAACTCTTCCCAAATGATGTGTGAATCAGAATTGAATAACATGCCACTGAGCAAGCTTTTGTTCACTTTTCCCATTAGTCGTGATACTAGAATAGCATTGCACCTGTCTTACAACCTTGCCAAATCACCATGAAAAGCCTCTCTTTTAACAGTTCCATCAATAAATTATATCTTGTTCTTTCCCAATAGGGCTAATTTCATTATCGTACTCCACAATGTATAATAGTCCATGCCATTTAACACAATACCAACAGATAATGACCCTTGTGCATCAGATGAAAATAAATATAGTGGATGATTGTGGTCCATGTTGACAGTCAATGTTGTAATTCCACTTGACAGTTCTTCTCCATTATTAATTTTTTACAAGTCTTCGATTTCAATTACTACTATTGTCAGTTCAGAAAAAACAATGCAACAGTATCTTCTACAGTTCTTCAATTTCAAATATATGTTACCCGCTTAAGAAATCAATATATCAAACACGGTGTGTGCTTCTGTTCCAATTGAGACTGTCACTTACCAATTTCAACTACTCGATTTCAAATTCTCTATGTTAGATGTACAGATCCCTCGAATTGCTACTTGCATGTAAAAGAAATCCCCTCGATCTTCGTCAACTTCATCACTGCTCTGATACCATGTGGAAATAATGTTCCATTGAGGAACAAGAACTGGAGCTACAAGCCAGAAGCTTCCATTGAAGAGCAATATATGCTCGATATGAATACTGTACTTTCAAGTGTTTAGAGATGAGAAGTTTGTGTGAAGAGGAAATAATGATTCTCATATATCAACAATATGTACACAAGTAATATTTATACACATTCTCCACTACTTGTCTAGAACCTTCTAATCACTCATTAATTACATTCAACTACTTGTAACTACCTCTTAACCACCTAACAAACTTAACAAACTTCATTAACTAACTAAATAGAGAACATCCTGTATAGTGCTCCTCATGGCACTTATGTGCACTTCACTAACTCTTTTACAGATTTAACTTTGATTCAAATGAGTTTTGTATAGCTACGACTTATTTATCAGTGTTGGAATTATAATTGATCTCAATACGTATAAGATTGAGGTGTTTATACGAATTTACATTCAATTATTTTGAGAATTAGCTGAAACTAGAAAAGGTCCGAGCAAATATCAAAATCAATACGGATTTGGTGGGGGAAAAAAAGGAAAATCGCGAATTCACTACAAATTCCACAACATTTTTCTCTAATTTGAAAATTGTATAGTAAGAGTCAAAAACTCAAAAATCAAGGTGGATGAACGATTTGATCATAATCCAAACCCTGCGGTCTTCTAAAGCTGGATGTTTAGGCTTGGAAAAAGTAGTGTCTTGTGGTGATAAGCTTAGTTGATTACCCATTCACTTATTGTGCATGAACTTGTTCTGGAGAGTTGAAGATTTATTCAATGGTTTCTTTGATGTGGACATTAATATCAGTAACCCGTCATGAGCTACTTTTAGTTACTCATACATCCTTATTCGTCATTAAGGGTTGTATAATATAACGGTCATCTGCTACCACGCTATGTACCTTCCTCTTCTGTATGTTACTTATGGCTGACTTTCTCACGGTATCACAAGTTCGTCATTGATCCTCTTCCCGTCATCTCTGTCCACCTTCAAAGCTCAAACATAACTCTTACTTAAACATATTTATTCAATATCTTTACATAATTGGACAGTAAGATATTTATAAAATCTTACCTGCTCTGTTCAAAATCATATGTGCAAGAGGATGACTTACATCTGGAGAATGTATACTGTTGGATATAATTGTTGGAATCAAAGTAGTACGGAAAGTAAATAAATATTACAAGTGTTCGAAAGGATAAACAAACATCCAAGATTATAATTGACGCAAGCTTGTTGAGTCTTGAATCTTGATAACCTAAAATCAAGAAATATTAAATCTGGATTGTTACAACTGTGCCTGAGTCGAGAGATGACTCTCTGTCTTTAAGACAAGATTGCCCCGTATATATTCTTTTACGTTAGCGGGCAATAGTCTCCCAAGATAAAGCAGCAACTAATCAACACTACAAAGCAAATAGATTGATTCTGACGAAGAAAACAAACATGAAACGACTTGCTGAAGAATGGAAAATTTAGAGAAAAATGAAGAGTTTCTGTTCTTTTCTTTTGCTACTGTTTTCTCTGCTCTCTTTCTACTCCGTTAGCCTCAAATAAGAGTAAGGTCTCAATATATAGTGTTTAGGAGGATCAACTAGCCAACTAATTGCTTTTAATAGCCATGTAATGACACTTAGTGAGGAGTTATATTCAGCCAAGTAATGGCCAAATTCAAGTGCCTTGTAATGGAGATTCAATGCTCCAAAACCAGCCCAAGAGGCAGAAGGAAACCTTCTGCTTCCTCTTTCTAATTTTTATCTTTCCTGAAACTCCGGGGACCAAACTGTAAATACTAAACAGTTTAGGGTCCAAAAGATAATATCAGAAGAAGCCCAAGGCCCAAGGCCCATGACTCTAGCCAGGACGGGACGGGCAGGCGGCGGCGGCGCACGTGTGGGCTTAGCCTCGAACCCAAGCACACTTAGGTCCTCCCTCCTTCAAACACATGAGTTACCCCTTGGGGTCCCAAACCCTTATCCATTTTTTAGGCTTATAAAAAGAACAATTCTTCCTTTTCCCACCGATGTGGTAGATTTGTCCCACACCATATTTTCATGCCTCAAACACGTTACTTCGTGGACCAATATCTCTTTTATTTCTTAACGAAATTTGACGATCCTTGGCCCTACGGTCATCTACTCACTTAGTAGATTATGTACGTGTGAAGAGACAAAGCCTCCAACATGCGGAACCCTAGTGTTTAAGTCATTAAACATGGGTGGAGGCAACCCCCACCAAAGGCAAATTTCCAACAATCCCCTCTTGAAAGAGATTTTGGTGCACACACAAGGTGTCTACTTTCAGCAATCTTTCAGCGAAAAGATATTGCATCAGGAGAGGTAGCTTCCGCTTTGAACCTTCCCTAGTTGAATACCACCGGACTTACTACTGTGCGGTGAACGTGATGTCTTTAACCGTCAGTGTTTAGTGTAACCCAAGAAATGATACCAACACAATAACTCCCCTTATTCATTTTCATTCTTATTATTTTGTCCGTTGTGGCCGTGGACACACTTGGATTCTTAAGTGCGTTCATTTGAGGCGGCCTGTCCTCGCACTTAAATAGGTGATCTCCTACAAGGTATCCTGTTGTACCCCACTTCACAAGTGTTAGGAATTATTAAAAGTTTCCCCAACCTTAACCTCAACCGTTTGAGGATCGTTAAAGGTTTGGAAGCTTAACCTTTACCCACCATGCAGGTAGCACTTTAATGTCTATCGCGGGAACAACTTTGAATTCATGTTTCCTTACAGAAATCATCATTCGAAGTGCTCTTGCTTCTACCGAAGCGCTCAACTGAACCTTTTGCAGCTTAGTTTTCCCATTGAACCAAATTCTTTAGATCTCCAGTCAGTATGGTTTGGTTTACCACTGCAAAGGTTCGTATTCTTTGGGTTTTAAGCCCATTCCCCTATACAGGCAGAATTTTTGATCTTCGGGTAGTCCCTTAGTTAAACGGTCTGCTATATCCTTTGATTAGTAATCAAGGAAGTGACACCCGTGATGATCAACTGTTATACGGTTTTATGTCTCCGACAGGTATGTCCAGTCACCGTCATCCTTGACCTTCTTGAAGCCGACCGGCTAGCCACAGTGTATAACTGCCGAAGGCACAGGTTTCTCCAATAAGGGACGTCCTCTAAGGAGTCATGAAGTTACTCAACTTCTTCTCATGCTTTGTTTAAAGCGATAAACTCCGATTCTATCATGAATCGGCTGATGCAAGTTTGCTTAGAGGATTTTTCAAGACGCACCATACACATTCACTTGTGGTTTTGGTATTCTTCATGTCCGATGTCTAGTTTGCATCACTGTGTTCTCCCAGAATAGCTGGACATCCAGAATACCATAATCCATAGATAAGCGAATATTTCAGATATCGTCATATCTGATTTAACGCCTTCTATCGATCATTTCTAGAATCACGAATGAATCTTAGTTCAACTGATCTACTTTGTAAGCCGATACCAGGTCGGTTGTAGTTGTAAAATACATTTAACTACATGTGACCTGCGCATATCGCTCATGTTATATAGGTGCACCATGATTCCAATCAATTCTATGATTCATATCCATTTGTGGCTTCAACGAGACTATCAACTACCTCACAAATGAATTTGGATTTAGACCAGTTCGTTAGATGTCTTAGAAATCCCAATTTCTAAGATGTCATCTGTGATTTACATATCGAGACCTTTATTTCAATATGACTTCCACTTTCAGACTATTGGTTTTCCAATTGTTGGCTTTCTAATTTCAGAGTCAATGTTTCTGTTATCAGATTCATTAATTCTGTTTCACCTGAAACTTTTAGGATCAAAATGTAAATATTTTAGGGACCAAAAAGAAAGTTCAGGAAGAAGCCCAAGAGTCCAACAAACCAACTCTGATCCTCCCCTTTCAACTCTCCAGTTAGGAAGGCTGTCTCAACATCCATGTCACGCAAGACTGCAATGGCCCTGGATGTTAAGCTATTCACAGGGGAGCACATGTCCAAGTAGCCGAGGCCTTATACTCGACAGTAGATCCATCTACTTTGTACTCAATTTGAGTATCCACTTTTACAACCCAAATCTTCTTTTCCCGGAGGAAGGACACCCATTACATAAGTATAGTTCTATCTAATGGAATCTATTTCTCTCTCTGCAGCTTCTTTCCAAAGCAGTGCTTCTGTAGATGACATTTCTTTGTTAATTATCCATGGTTCATTCACAACCATGCAAGTTAGAAGGCCTGGAACAAGTTTTTGTCCCCTCTTTGCTCTGTCTCGGTTCAACATCTAGAATCCCTAAGTTCTGTAGATCTGGATTATTAAGTTCTGGATAGTCATCAACTTCCGAGTCCTGTAGATCTGGAACGTCTAGTTCCATACAATCAGGCACTCGCGGGTTCTTATTAACCTCGAGCAATTGCTTATTTTTCCTTCTCACAGAAAGAATTCAGCATTATTTGTTCCAAGAGGCGATAAGCACTACCGGTATTAGCAGATCCAGTGGATATACAGTCTACAGTATTAGGTCCAACTTAACCTGTTTCGGTATTCCAACCTCTACCAAGCCACCCCATATCACAACATTTGTAGGTGGGATCATTTCCATGTTTCATGGAAGGTTATCCTTATCCTTATGCGGAGTTCTTCAGAGAATCGCATTAGCGGTAAGGATTGCCTTGCCCCACATATTTTGGGCGTACGGCTTTGCGCTTGGCTAACACCGTTAGACTGAGGTGAGTAAGGAGCAGTCGTTTGATAAATGATGTTTCACATTCTCCCCCTCTATCACTACGAATTCCTCAATCCGTAGGCTTAGTTGATTTTCAACTTCTGCTTTGTAGCGCTTATCCGCTTCAACAACTTTATCTTTTCAACAAACAAAGGATGTAATACATTGTACCATCGTCAATGAAGGTCACAAAGTACTTGTCTCCCCCTCTATTTTGTACAAACTTCAAATCATCCATGTAGGTGTGACTAAGTTCTAAAAGAGCGGTGCTTCTTTCGCTATTTCTTTGATGGAACGGAAAGGTGATTTTGCCTCTTCGCCTACCTCACATTTATTTTGAGGGTTTATGTCGACAGAAGGCAACAATCTCAACTTCATTAGCGTGTCTTAATCTATGATGGCATAGATGCCCGGATTACAAATATATCATTCATTTGGCTACAAACATACTGTACCATTCTTTGTTATTACAGACCTGTTGAACTAGTCTCAAACCAACTTGACCAACAGCGTCCCTGAAACCAAGTTTGGGACATATATCACCTCCTTTTAGAGTGATCCCATTCCCTAAAGTCCTTTCTAAGGACAACCTCTCCAACCCCTTCTACTTTAGAGATGGTATTGCTTCACGTGAACAACCTTTTGCCCGTGGTTAGGGCGTAACCGGATCATATGTGATCTGGATACCCTGGCCCACTCCAGTTGCTTTGGCAGATTGAGTGTCCAATTCTTTTCTGCCTTTCTTTTGGCCTTCAGATCATTTAAGACCTGGAAACTCTGGCCCACCTCACTAGGTGTCCATTACTTTTCTACCTTTCTTTTGGCCTTCAAATCTTTTAAGACCTGAAAATTCTGGCCCACTCCAGTCGCCCGTAGGCTTTATACGACTGAGTATCCAATATCATCCTATCAAATGAATTCTGGCCCACTCCAGTCGCCCGTAGGATTTGTACGACTGAGTGTTCAATATCATCCTATCAAATGAAGGATCTTCTGTCAAATAGTATGACAGGTTCAACGTCTTAAGATAAGTCATTATCTTTTAGTCTTCTTCCCTTGAGATTGGTGCCCGGATAATTCCTGGCGCTTGCTTAAGAGTGGTAACAGTTTTCGCACGGTCAGTGGATCTTTCTCCCTCGTGTGTGCGAACATACTTTACACATTTTTAATAATTACATCCAAAAGAACAGATCTTTTAAGTTTTGTTTACAAAAATCTAATCTTTAAACGGGAAGAAAGGTGAGATTAAACTTCTGATTTTAAAACGTAAGGTATAAAAATTTTCTGGAAAACATTTTCATATTCCTAACCTTACATTAACTCCTTTTAATCAGACACCATTTAATCTCATTTTTGACGAGGAAGAAAATTAACTTATCCCAATTTCGGATTCTGGCCCACTTCAGTTAGACTGAGTGTTCACATCCTCCTTACCATAATTCGGATCTTTTGTCTGGGATAGATATAGGCCTTCTGCTACAAGATAGAACAACATTTTCAGCCTTCTCCTCTTATCCCAGTTGACATCCTCAGCCTCTCGTGGGCGCTTATTTCCACCACTCTGGGGAGCGGTGACACCATCAACACCTTGACCGTCAACAACATAATCAGAACTGTCTTCTACCAGAAAACCACAACCATAGCCAGATTTGGTCACACATCTGTTGCGCGACATCTTTCGAGAACTAATACAACCTTGTCTTAAAATTGTTGGAATCAAAGCAGTACGGGAAGTAAATAAATATTACAAGTGTTCGAAAGGATAAACAAACAGCCAAGCTTGTTGAGTCTTGAATCCCACCCCACCCCACCACCCCCCCGGCCCGGACGGGACTAGCGGGCGGCAGCGGCGCGCGTGTGGGCTTAGCCTCGATACCAAGCACACCTAGGTCCTCCCTCCTTCAAACACATGGGTTACCCCTTGGGGTCCAAACCCTTATCCATTTTTAGGCTTATAAAAAGAACAATTCTTCTTTTTCCCACCGATGTGGTAGATTTGTCCCCCATAATATTTTCATGCCTCAAACACCTTACTTCGTGGATCAATATCTCTTTCATTTCTTAACGAAATTTGACGATCCTTGGCCCTACGGTCATCTACTCACTTAGTAGATTATGCACGTGTGAAGAGACAAAGCCTCCAACATGCGGAACCCTAGTATTTAAGTCATTAAATATGGGTGGACGCAACCCCCACCAAAGGTAAATTTCCAACATATACTACTCAGAAATGAAAGATGTTGGCTTCTTTGATGTCGGTTGGGATTAATTCCGCAGGCATAATGAGGTGAATTTGATGTTGTAAATGTGTAAATATGTACTAGTAATATTTTAGGAAATTCAGAAAATAAAAAATTACTTTCCCTTCAAGTTATATAACTTCTCAAGAATTTTACCACTATTTGTCCTATGCTACTAGAGTAAACAGATACTTTATGCATACGTCGAATAAGTTCCTAAACTGATGATACTAACACATATGTAGAATGATGTTCATTGTTTATTTCGGTATTCAAAAACTAGCACCCATAAATTTTTAAAATAAAAACAAATCTTATTTGCACTGGTAGCATATCTTTATTAAAGAAATAGGATAAAAGACTGATGAGTAATCTGGAAATGAATGATATAACGTAAACTTTCATCACTTTCTGCCTCGAGGCAAAACTAAGTTTGCCTTATTGGGAAAAATTTGTAAGTAAGTTATGCCTCGAAGCAAAACTAGTTGAATTTTTATATTTGATTAATCATCAAGCTAAATTTGCGTTATTGGGCAAAATTTATAAGTAAGTTATGCCTCAAGGTAAAACTAAGTTTGCCTTATTGGGAAAAAATTGTAAGTAAGTTATGCCTCGAGGAAAAATGAAATTTTTCGTTGGGCAAATTTTGTAAGTAAGTTATGCCTCGAGGCAAACTAGTTGAATTTTTATATTTGATTAATCATCAAGCTAAGGTTGCCTTATTGGGGAAAAAATTGTAAGTAAGTATACCTCGAGGAAAACTAAATTTGCCTTATTGGGCAAAATTTGTAAGTAAGTTATTCCTTGAGGCAAAACTAAGTTTGCCTTATTGGGCAAAATTTATAAGTAAGTTATGCCTCGAGGCAAAACTAGTTAAATTTTTATATTTGATAAATCATCAAGCTAAGTTTGCTTACTGGGCAAAATTTGTAAGTAAGTTATGCCTCGAGGCAAAACTAAGTTTGTCGTTGGGCAAAAGTTGTAAGTTATGCCTCGAGGCAAAATTAAGTTTGCCTTATTGGAAAAAATTTGTAAGTAAGTTATGCCTCGAGGCAAAACGAGTTGAATATTTATATTTGATTAATCATCAAGCTAAGTTTGCGTTATAGGGCAAAATTTATAAGTAAATTACGTCTCGAGGCAAAACTAGTTGAATATATATATTTGATTAATCATCAAGCTAAGTTTTCCTTAGTAAGTAAGTTATGCCTCGAGGAAAAACTAGTTGAATTTTTATATTTGTTAATTATGAAGCTAAGTTTGTCTTATTGAGCAAAAGTGGTAAGTTATGCCTCGAGGCAAAACTAGTTGAATATTAATATTTGATTAATCATCAAGCTAAGTTCGACGGATCGTCTAGACACTGTGAGTTCGACTCTCTCTCTATATATGTGTGTGTGTGAAAAGAAATTGGCACATATATAAAGAGCAGAACCCCTATGTTGTGCGGAGATGAGTATCTCCTATTCGTTGGGATAAAGCCTTTCCTCTGCAGGGGCCTTAAAAATGCGGATATGGTCGAATGGTAAAATTTCTCTTTGCCAAGGAGAAGATGCGTGTTCGATTCCCGCTATCCGCCCAAGATCCAAGATAAAATATTTTTTTTACTATTTATTATTTCATTTCATAAATAGCATTAAATATATCCTTAAATTAAGGATTTGGTATAGTTCGTTGGGCCAATCTCCGTCCGGCCCGAGGAAACCTTTGCACGCCTCCGTTACTTTTTGGGATCAGTTTGACCAGGGCTCAAATCAGACTTCACCGAGTAATGAGAAACTTCCCGGTCACCCCTTCCATCCAGAGAAGGTAAGTTCAAAGCCTAATTATAAAATAAATAAATTTAAAAAAAAAAAAAAGATACTGACACTAGATTTTGGATTCGCCACTGATGCATGTGAATTGTTCTTTTGATTTACAATTAGAACTTATTGATACGGGTTAAGTAACAAGAAGGGGTTGGAAGTTGTCGTGGATGTAGTAGTGGCCTTTCTAAGCAAGGCAGTGAAACTAGTTATGATTGGAGGGCCAAAGTTAAGAGTAGCCAAAGCCTGTGATGCTTTTGTTGAATTGACTGATTCCTCTGGCTATGCCATGGCTGTAATGCCATCAGCAAAAGGGCTAGCGGCAGAACAACATCCTCACTTCATTGGCACTTACTGGGGTTCAGTAGGCACATCTTATTGCGCAGAAATTGTTGAACCAGCTGATGCATACTTATTTGATGGTTCAATATTTAACAACTATAGCTCTGTTCTCGCTTCTAATCAAGAGAGAAAAGGCATTAATCGTGCAATCTGATAGAGTTGTAATTGTCAATGGACCAGCTTTTGGTTGTTTCCTAATGAAATATTTCCTCTTCGAATTAGCAAAGAAAATAAAGAAAACGAAACTTCTTATGAAAACTAGCGTCAGATATTTATGTCTGAAGGAACTCCTTTAATGTCGGAGTCTAACAAACCTATAAGGGTTGATGTTCTGTTCCAGCATATACAGAAGATGATTTCAAGTGAAACAACTGTGATTGTTGAGACGGGAGATTCTTGGTTCAATTGCCAGAAGCTTAAGTTACTAGTAACAGCTTATGAGAGTGGTATCCAACATCCATTTTTGGTCATTCCTGAGTGGATGCTGGTGCTTGAAGTTTTACTTCTTAAGTATTAACACCCTGGCTATATATTTTGAGGGAACTGAGTGATATAAAGTGGTGGTTGTTAAGGACTGAATGTGATATATGTTGGAAATTAGCCTTTGGCGGGAGTTGCGACCGACCAACTTTAACGGCTTAAACACTAGTGTTACGTATGTTGGAGAATCCGGTTCTTCACACATGCATGATCTACTAAGTACGTAGATAACCGTAGGGCCAAGAATCGTCAAATTTCATTGAGAAATGAAAGAGATATTGGTCCACGAAGTAAGGTGTTTGAAGCATGGAAAGTGTGGTATTGTGTTCAATTCTCCCTCATCGGTAGAGGAAGAAAGAATTGTTGTGTATATAAGACTCGAAATTGGTTTGGGGTTTGGTACCCCAAGGGGTATCCCATGTGTTTAAAGGAGGGAGGACCTAGATGTGCTTCGGTTCAAGGAAAGACCACACGCGCGCCGCCGCCGCCCGTCCGGTTCCGGGCTGTGGGTCGTGGGCCTTCTGATATTACCTTTTTGGACCAGAGAACTTTGCCAGAAGTACAGTTTGATCCCAGAAGTTTCAGATGTACAGTTTGGACCAGAATTCTTTCAGATGTACAGTTTGGTCCTTGAAGTTTCCAGAAAGTCAGAATTGGGCAGAATATTGAGCTACCATTATTTGGCTGTTATGGAGGCAGTTTTTCAGTCCCCTCCCTCACCTATATAAACACCCCCTTACACCATTGTTGAGACACACATATGATACACAAAAATACAGAAGCATACACAAGCAAAAACAGTTCTTCCTACAACTTCCAAGCATCATTTCGTTACTCAATATTCTTCACGGTAGCTCTTGAGTTTCTTTTGCTCAAGTGTTCCATTGCTGTTTTATCTTGGGAGACAAATTGTCCATGACGTATAAAGGATACATACGGGGCAATATTGTCTTAAGGACAGAGTGCCACACTCGACTCAGCAAAAACAAAACAGTTTCGACTTTTTCTCATTCTACAATTGTAATTTCAGATTTCTAGTTGAATTATTGAATCTTTGTTTATCCTTTCGAATACTTGTAATAGTGATATACTTCCCGTACTGCTTTATAAAGTACAATAGAGAAAGAACTCCAACAATATACAAGGTTGAATTTAGCTTTAAAGCTTCTTCATGCAGCTTACGACAAAAATATTAGTCCTGGGTTTTCAAAGAAAAGTTGTATATTGTGATTTTACTCAACAGAGAAGGATTAGCTTTCACTGTCTTGTATAGAATTCTTTGTACTGGCTATCATATTTAGAGTACACCAACCTATGAAATGATATGTCGTTGTATGTGAGTTGGAGAACTTGAGGTTGATTTCTTTATCTATCGATAAATTCAACAATTGAGGGTTAAAGTACATAGAGAATATAATTAAATAAAGGTGCCTTAAAAGAAAATTGTCTGTTGGAAATAGATACGGGATGCTCTCATAACATATGGAAATTTTGATCCTTTTAGTTTGGTCAATTTCCATTTATCAAAATCAGCAATCATTCTTTTCTTCATTAGCACATTACTGTTTTCTTCCTTTTGGCGCACTGCTGTTAGTGGTAGTTGTTGTGCATAAGTGCAGTTGCTAAGGTTTCTTCCTTTACGAGTTCAATTAAATGCACTGTTGGAACTAATGTTTTAACCTGGTCTTGTAATTCACTCGGTTGATCTATATTGTTTGTTTTCTCTAAAGCAGACTGAGTAAACTTGCAAAGAGCCTAAAATGGCCATCTTTAGATCAGTAGAGACCTTCAATGTGTCACAGATCATCTCATCTTTATTTTTATCTTTTCATCATCATAAATTTGTATGAAGTACTATCTCAGATAAATGACGTCTGCTGTATGTTTTTAGTCTACTAATGCAGTGCCCACATTACTTTTACTGACAGCATAAGGCGGGGGTTGGGGAAGGGAATGGAGAGTTTCTTCAATGGCTTTTTGCCTCCTTTATAATGAGAATGATTACTATAAATGGTTGGATTGTCGTAACAGATTTATTTATGAAGTGATGCTTATTTATTATCATTCATCTATCAGCTTTTATAGGCCATTGCTTTATATTCACTACACTTTATTCTCTAATTATTTTTTTAGCGTATTTTTCTGAAAAGGATGTGGGTATGTGACTAATAACAACTTATCAGAGTGGTATTCATTTTATTTTCAGACATTAGACGAAAAACGTTCGTGTTGCAGGTATCAATTCCAGATGCAATATGGCTACATTGATTGGTCTGTTGGTGCTACCTTGGGCTATGCACAATCTGTCCCTCCATAACGTGTCTAATTTTCTCAAACATTTTCCTGGAAAATGACTTCTATCATACCACCATTGATTTCAGACAGTAAGACTAGTCGAAGATCTATGTCTCCTCTGTTTGCACTTTCTCTCTCTAATATCTTTCTCTCTCTTCCAATTTTTTATTATAAAGAAGTTTTTTTTGTGGTAATTTAATGAGTGAATAAGGGGATGCGAGCCAGAAGATAGGCTACGTGTTCAAGGTAGTGTTAATCAGCTATTTAACGGTAGGCAAGTCTAAAATACTTGTTGGATTTGCTCGTAATGAATTTAGTCTCGATTCTAAGGCTACTATAGGTTTTGAATTTCAGACACAAAACACTTATGATACAACACAAGTCTATTAAAGCTCAGATCCGGGATACTACTGGTCAAGAACGGCAAATCAAATTTTTTAACAGTGTTGACATATTTCTACTTGATGTCAACTAAGAAAATAGCTTGTTATCAGGAGAATAAAAAATTCTTTTGACCATAGAAGTACTAGGTACAAGAGAATGGTCTTAAGATTTCAATGTTCTATAGATCTGATTCTAAAAATCTTAATGGTGGATTTTGATATTCTCCTCTGCTTGTGTCATGTTGGTAATTCTGTATCTTTCTTTGTGGTGCTGTTGGCTTGATTAATCATTCAGATATGTCATCTTAAATAATAAACTCTATATATATCACCAGTTAATTGATGATCTTGAAAGACTTCATGTATACGGGCTTTCTGCTCTTTAGTGCGAATAAGGGGGAATTTTCATCTTTAACAATCAACGCTATCTAGATTTCTAGTTAATTGATGATCTTGATAACTCCGTCTCTGATGAGCTTTCTGCTCTTTATTGCGAGTAAGTGGGAATTTCCTTCATTTCATTTCTCAACAGTATTAATCTAGTCCCAACATAAGTACCTAATAGTATTCAAGAGTAATTGACTTATTCACATTCTTTCAATGGTAACAGTCATGCAAGTTATCAGGAAAAGAAAAAAAATTATCTAGATGTTGGCTAATCACATGATCCTAACTTGTTGACTCTATAATATTCTGAGCTCTTAAAACTCTTTTTCTAGCGAGGGGGGTTGCTTTTCGTTTGGAACCAGAATTTCCAAAGCACCCTTTCTCCTAAACCAGTATTCGTGTGACACCGGAAAGAGAATGTGTTAATGCTGTTGATTTAGATATTCTAGTCTGTAAGTTATAATAAGATTTTTATATATATTTTATGTGTTTTTTTGCAGGGGAAAGTGTCCTGTAATATTGTTGTGGACATACACAATGAAACGATTTCTCATCAGAACTACAGCATAGACGAGTTTCATTAGGTAGTTCAGCACCAGCTTGCACCTGCGTTTCTAGAGGTTCTAACTACTTCAGTGGAGAACATTCTTTATGTGAAAGAAGATCTAATCATTCCTCATCAACGCAGTTTCTATGAGCTGATTATAAACAAAGACAGGGGAAAGAGTAGACCGCTTTTTCACTTTGATGTCCATGAAGATGTGCGGACCATTGCTGATGCTACTATAGAGAAATGAGTCACATGTTGGAAAGGTTGTAGAGAGGCATTGGTATGAAGAACAAGCACATATTTCTAGCTTCTCAGTGGGAGATCTATAACCCTACAAAGAAGTGGGAACGATATACCATCCACGGGGATTAAGTGTAATTGTAAAGTCGATTTCATCTTCGTCGCCAATGAGATTTTCACCATTATTTGACATGCTAAAGACAAAAGGCTTGAACTATAGTTTTTATTTTGTATGTTGCATTAGCTATTGCTTCTTTTTGCTTCTTTCTTTTCCAGAATGTGTTGTCATGACTTACGCACTTTGTGTGTCTTACTTTGCTTGGGTTTGTGTTTGTCTTGAGCCAAGGATCTCTCGGAAACAGTCGCTCTACTTACCAAGGTAGAGGTAAAGTCTGTGTACACTCTACCCTTCCCAAACTCCACGTTGTAGGATTTCACTGGGTATGTTGTTGTTGCATGTTGCTTATGCAAGAACAACGAGGCTGTTGTTGTATTTCTTCTTTGGATAAGATGGTTGTGATACTTTAACTCATTTGTGATCCTTTGCGCTTTTCTTATGGGAAGGTTTCTTTGTTCAGTTAGAAATTTTCATTATAACCTTGTCTTGCGAAATGTTACTACACAACTTATGTCTGTTAATTTAATTTCTACAGAATTATGTTGGGCAAGGCATAGATTCTATGCAACCTTGCCCGAATAGGCATAGTTTCTATGAAACTTTGTCTTGTAAAATAGTTACTACACAACTTATGTTTGTTAACGTAATTTCTATTTAACTATGCCAGACAAGGCATGAGTTCTATGTAACTTTGTTGGAAT
Source organism: Anisodus tanguticus (assembly GCA_034509755.1). Classification (NCBI taxonomy): domain Eukaryota; kingdom Viridiplantae; phylum Streptophyta; class Magnoliopsida; order Solanales; family Solanaceae; genus Anisodus; species Anisodus tanguticus. The sequence goes on from CM067540.1 coordinate 22,422,876, forward strand.
AGACATAGTTTGTTATGAAACCTTGTCTTGCCAAATAGTTATTACATAATTTATTCATGTTAACTTAATTTCTACAAAATTGTGTCGGACAAGGCATAGGTTCTATGTAACTTTGTCCGAATAGGCATAGTTTCTATGAAACTTTGCCTTGCGAAATAGTTACTACACAACTTATGTCTGTTACCTTAATTTCTACAGAACTATGTCGGACAAGGCATATGTTCTATGTTGCTTTGCCCCAATAGGCATAGTTTCTATGAAGCATTGTCATGAGAAATAGTTACTATACAACTTATGTTTGTTAACTTAATTTCTACAGAACTATGCCGAACAAGGCATTGGTTCTATGTAACTTTGCCGGAATAGACATAGTTTCTTATGAAATCTGGTCTTGCGAAATAGTTACTACATAATTTATTCATGTTAACTTAATTTCTACAGAACTATGTTGGACAAGGCATATGTTCTATGTAACTTTGTCTGAATAGTCATAGTTTCTATGAAACCTTGCCTTACGAAATAGTTACTACACAACTTATGTTGGAAATTTGCCTTTGGCGGGAGTTGCGACCGACCAACTTTAACGGCTTAAATACTAGTGTAACGTATGTTGGAGAATCCGGTTCTTCACACATGCATGATCTACTAAGTACGTAGATAACCGTAGGGCCAAGAATCGTCAAATTTCATTGAGAAATGAAAGAGATATTGGTTCACGAAGTGAGGTGTTTGAAGCATGGAAAAGTGTGGTATTGTGTGTAATTCTCCCTCATCGGTAGAGGAAGAAAGAATTGTTGTGTATATAAGATTCGAAATTGGTTTGGGGTTTGGGACCCCAAGGGGTATCCCATGTGTTTAAAGGAGGGAGGACCTAGATGTGCTTCGGTTCGAGGAAAGACCACACGCGCGCCGCCGCCGCCCGCCCGTCCCATTCCGGTTCCGGGTTCCGGGTTCACGGGTTCACGGGTCACGGGCTGTGGGTCTTCTGATATTATCTTTTTGGGCCAGAAAACTTTTTCAGAAGTACAGTTTGATCCCAGAAGTTTCAGATATACAGTTTGGACCAAGAATTCTTTCAGATGTACAGTTTGGTCCCTGAAGTTTCAAGATGTACAGTTTGGTCCCTGAAGTTCAGAATTTCGACGGTCAAGACAGAAAAGCCAAGCACTCAATTCAGCCATTTATTTTGGCTGAATTACTCCTCCTATAATGGCCAAATCCGTTGGTCTTTCACCATTTATGTTGGTGACTTTACTACCTCCATAATGGCCATTATTTGGCTATTATGGAGGCAGTTTTCAGGCAGTAAAACAGTCCATCCCTCTCCTATATAAACACCCCCTTATACCATTGTTGAGCACTAGAGTTAACAGTAAGAGATGCAGCAAAACAGTGCACGAAAATACACAACCAAAATAGTTTTCTTCCTACAACTTCCAAGCATCATTTCGTTACTCAATATTCTTCACGGTAGCTCTTGAGTTTCCTTTGCTCAAGGGTTCCATTGCTGTTTTATCTTGGGAGACAAATTGTCCAGGACGTATAAAGGATACATACGGGGCAATATTGTCTTAAGGACAGAGTGCTACACTCGACTCAGCAAAAACAATTTACATTTTTCCGTCTTCTACAAAACTGGAATTTCCAGTTTTTACTTGTGTAACAATTGTAATTTCAGATTCCATGTTGAATTATTGAATCTCTGTTTATCCTTTTGAATACTTGTAATAGTTATATACTTCCCGTACTACTTTATAAAGTACCATAGAGCAAAAAAAACTCCCAACAACTTAAGACAATATTTGTATTGTATTACTATTAGTGTTCGAAAGATGTCGGTCAAAAATTGTGTGACCAAATCTGGATATGGCAATGGTTTTCTGGTAGAAGAGAGTGACGATGATGAACGTATTCATGGTGTCACCGCTACCAAGACTGGTGGAAACAAGCGCTCTCGAGAGCCTGAGGATGTCAACTGGGACAAGAGGAGAAGACTGAAGATGTTATTCTATCTTGCAGCAGAAGGCCTATATCGTCCCCGACAAAAGATCCGAATAATGGTAAAGAAGGAACTGGACACTCCGTTTGATGAAGTGACCGAAGTGAGCCCAGAATCCGAAATTGGGATAAGTAGTTTTTCTTACTTGTCAAGAATAAAGATTAAATTATGTCTGATTAAAAATGGATTAAAGTAAGGAGGAATATGAAAATAATTTATATTCCTTATGCTTTAACAAATCAGAAGTTTAATCTCATCTTCTTTTCCGTTTAAAGATTGGATTTTGTAAACGACTTAAGAAGATCCGTTCTTTTAAGTGTAATTATTAAAGTGTGTAAAGTATGTTCGCACATACGAGGGAGTAACATCCACTGACTGTGTGAAAACTGTTACCACTCTTAATTAAGCGCCAAGAATTATCTGGGCACCAATCTTAACGGAAGGAGTCTAAAACCTAAAGACGTTGAACCTGTCATACTATTTGGCAGAAGATCCTTCATAGGATGATATTGGACACTCAGTCACATAAAGCCTCCGGGCGACTGGAGTGGGCCAAAATTCCTTTGATAGGATGATATTGGACACTCAGTCATACAAAGCCTCCGGGCGACTGAGTGGGCCAAAATTTCTTTGATATGATGATATTGGACACTCAGTCATATAAAGCCTCCGGGCGACTGGAGTGGGGCCAAAATTCATTTCATAGGAAAAATAATGGACACCTAGTAAGGTGGGCCACAGTTTCCAGGTCTTAAATGATCTGAAGGCCTAAAGAAAAGGCAGAAAAGAAATTGGACACTCAGTCTGCCAAAGCAACTGGAGTGGGCCAGAGTATCTGGATCACATATGATCCGGTTACGCCCTAACCACGGGTAAGAGGTTGTTCATGTGAAGCAACACCACCTCTAAAGTAGAAGGGGTTGGAGAGGTTGTCCTCAATAGGACTTCAGGGAATGAGATCACTCTGTAATAACTAAGAATGGTATAGTATGTCTGTAGCCAAATGAATGATATATTTATAATCCGTGCGTCTATGCCATCATAGATTAAGACACGTTAAATAGCAAATCATTCAAAAGCTAACGATGTTGAGATTGTTGCCTTCTTCGACATAAACCCTCAAAATAAATGTGAGGTAGATGAAGAGGCAAAATCACCTTTCCAAATTCCGTCAAGGGAATAGCGAAAGAAGCACTGCTCCTCTAGAACTTAGTCACACCTACTTGGGTGATTTGAAGTTTATGCAAAATAGAGGGGGGAGACAAGTACGTTGTGATCTTCATTGAAGATGGTACAACGTATGGAATCCTTTGTTTGTTAAAAAGCAAAGATGAAGTTGTTGAAGCGGATAAGCGCTACAAAGCAGAAGTTGAAAATCAACTAAGCCTACGGATTGAGAAATTCGTAGTGATAGAGGGGGAGAATGTGAAGCATCGTTTATTAAACGACTGCTCATTACTCACCTCAGTCCAACGGTGTTAGCCAAGCGCAAAGCCGTACGCCCAAATTATGTGGGGCAAGACGATCCTTACCGCTAATGCGATTCTCAACAGAACTCCGCATAAGGATAAGGATAACTCTCCGTGTGAGACATGGAAAGGATCTCACATACAAAAGTTGTGATGTGGGGTGGCTTGGTAGAAGTTGGACTACCGAAACAGGTCAAGTTCGACCTAAGACTGTAGATTGCATATCCACTGGATCTGTAAATAACAGTAGTACTTATCGCCTCTTGGCGTCAAAGAATGCTGAATTCTTATAAGATAACTTTCCTTGAAAAGGAAAAAGGAGTAATTGCTCAAGGTTAACAAGAACCCGCGAGGGCCTGACTGTCCGGAACTAGACGTTCCGTATCTACAGGACTCGAAAGTTGCTGGATATCCGGAACTTAATATTTCAGATCTGCAGAACTCAGGGATTCTAGATGTTGAACCAAGAAGGAGCAAAGAGGGGACAAAGACTTGTTCCATACCTTCTAGCTTGTATAGTTGAGAACGAACCATGGACAATTAACAAATAATTGTTATCTCCAAAAGCGCTGCTTTGGAAAGAAGCTAAAGAGAGAAATAGATTCCATATATAGAACCATACTCGTGTAATAGTTAATCTTCCTCCGGGAAAAGAACCTTTGGGTTGTAAAAAGTGCTCCCCTGTGAGTAGCTTCACATCCAGGGCCATTGTAGTCTTACATGGCATGGGTGTTGAAATGACCTTCCCAACCGGAGAGTTGGAAGAAGAGGATCGAATTGGTTTGTGAACTGTTGGGCTTCTTCCCGAACTTTCATTTTGGTCCCCGAAATGTTAACATTTTGGTCCTGAAAGTCTCGGATAAAAAGAAACAATGAATCGATCACGAAACATTGACTCTGAAGTTAGAAAGCCAACAGTTGGAAAACCAACGGTCTTAGAGTGAAAATCATATTGAAACAAAGTCTCGATATGAAAGATATGGGTATCACAGATGACATCTTAGGAATTGGATTTCTAAGACATCTAACGGATCGGTCGATAGTTGACAGTCTCGTTGAAGCCACCAATGGATATGAATCATAGAAGCGATTGGAATCATGGTGCACCCATAGACAAGGAGCGATATGCTCAGGTCACGTGTAGTTTAATGTATTGTACACACTACAACCGACCTGGTATCGTCCTACAAACAGATCAGTTGAACTAAGGTTCACTGATGATTTCAATACATGATTAATAGGAAGGCGTTAAGTCGGATATGACGATATCTGAATTATTCGCTTATCTACGGATTATAGTATTCTGGATGTCCAGCGGTTACGAGAGAACACGGTGATGCAACCGGACATCAGATCTGAAGAACACCAAAGCCACAAGTAAATGTGTATGGTGGTTCTTGGAAAATCCTCTAAGCAAACTCGCATCGGCCGATTCATGATGGAATCGGAGTTTATCGCTTTATACAAAGCATGAAAGAAGTTGAGTAACTTCACGACTCCTTAGAGGACGTCCCTTATTGGGAGAAACCCGTGCCTTCAGCAGTTATACACTGTGGCTAGCCGGTCGGCTTTAGGAAGGACACGGATGACGGCGTCTGGACATATCTGTCAGGATCTGTCCGAGACATAAGACCGTATGGCAGTTGATCATCACGGGTGTCACTTCCTTATTTACTAACTAAGGGACTACCCGGAGATCAAGTGTTCGCCTGTCTGGGGAATGGGCTTAAAACCCAAAATATACGGACCAATACGGTGGAAACCCAACCTTACGATCCGGAGATCCCGTAATTTGGTTCAATGGGAAAACTAAGTTGTAAAGGTTCAGTTGATCGCTTTAGTGGAAGCATGAGCACTTCGGATAGTGATTTCTGAAAAGAAACACCAAATCCAAAGTCGTTCCCGCGATAGACGTTAAGTGCTATCTGCAGTATGGGTAAAGGTTAAGTTTTCAAAACCTGTAATGATCCTCAATAGTTGAGGTTAGGTCTTTGGGAAACTTTTAATGGTTCCTAACACTTGTGAAGTGGGGTATAGCAGGATACCTTGTAGGAGACCACCTATTTAAGTGCGAGAATGGGCCGCCTCAAAATGAACGCACTTAAGAATCCAAGACGTTGTCCATGGCCAAAACGGACAAAACATTACGAAGAAGAGAGTAAGGGAATTTGTTGTGTTGGTACCATTGACTTGGCTTACACTAAACACTGACGGTTCAAGACATCACGTTCACCGCGCAGTAAGTAAGTCCGATGGTATTCAACTATGAAAGGTTCAAAGCTGAGGCTACCTCTCCTTATGCAACATCGGTCCGCTGAAATATTGCTGGAAATGAAAAAACACCATGTGAGTGCGCCAAAATCTCTTTCAAGAGGGGATTGTTGGAAATTTGCCTTTGGCGGGAGTTGCGACCGACCAACTTTAACGGCTTAAACACTAGTGTAACGTATGTTGGAGAATCCGGTTCTTCACACATGCATGATCTACTACGTACGTAGATAACCGTAGGGCCAAGAATCGTCAAATTTCATTGAGAAATGAAAGAGATATTGGTTCACGAAGTGAGGTGTTTGAAGCATGGAAAAGTGTGGTATTGTGTGTAATTCTCCCTCATCGGTAGAGGAAGAAAGAATTGTTGTGTATATAAGATTCGAAATTAGTTTGGGGTTTGGGACCCCAAGGGGTATCCCATGTGTTTAAAGGAGGGAGGACCTAGATGTGCTTCGGTTCGAGGAAAGACCACATGCGCGCCGCCGCCGCCCGCCCGTCCCATTCCGGTTCCGTGTTCCGAGTTCCAGGTTCCGGGTTCTCGGGTTCACGGGTCACGGGTCACGGGTCGTGGGCTGTAGGCTGTGGGTCTTCTGATATTATCTTTTTGGGCCAGAAAACATTTCCAGAAGTACAGTTTGATCCCAGAAGTTTCAGATATACAGTTTGAACCAGAATTCTTTCAGATGTACATTTTGGTCCCTGAAGTTCAGAATTTCGACGGTCAAGACAGAAAAGCCAAGCACTCAATTCAGCCATTTATTTTGGCTGAATTACTCCTCCTATAATGGCCAAATCCGTTGGTCTTTCACCATTTATGTTGGTGACTTTACTACCTCCATAATGGCCATTATTTGGCTATTATGGAGGCAGTTTTCAGGCAGTAAAACAGTCCATCACTCTCCTATATAAACACCCCCTTACACCATTGTTGAGCACTAGAGTTAACAGTAAGTGATACAGCAAAACAGTGCACGAAAATACACAACCAAAATAGTTTTCTTCCTACAACTTCCAAGCATCATTTCGTTACTCAATATTCTTCACGGTAGCTCTTGAGTTTCCTTTGCTCAAGGGTTCCATTGCTGTTTTATCTTGGGAGACAAATTGTCCAGGACGTATAAAGGATACATACGGGGCAATATTGTCTTAAGGACAGAGTGCTACACTCGACTCAGCAAAAACAATTTACATTTTTCCGTCTTCTACAAAACTGGAATTTCCAGTTTTTACTTGTGTAACAATTGTAATTTCAGATTCCATGTTGAATTATTGAATCTCTGTTTATCCTTTTGAATACTTGTAATAGTTATATACTTCCCGTACTACTTTATAAAGTACCATAGAGCAAAAAAAACTCCCAACAACTTATGCATGTTAACTTAATTTCTACAGAACTATACCGCAGAAGGAACATGTTGTATGTAACTTTGCCCAATATGCATAGTTTTTATGAAAGTTTGCCTTGCGAAATAGTTACTTCACAATTTATTCATGTTAACTTAATTTATGTAGAACTATGACGGATAATGCATATGTTTATTTAACTTTGCCCGAATAAGCATAGTTTCTATGAAATTTTATCTTGCGAAACAATTAGTACACAACTTATGCATGTTAACTTAATTTCTACGTAACTATGCCAGACAAGGGATAGGTTTTATGTAACTTTACCCTAATATGCATTGTTTCTATTGAATCCTGCCAGAGTATATAATGTGAAGTTATGCATAGAGGCAAAACTTGTTTTATTAAGTGTGGAAAAAAGAAAAGAAACTATCTGTAATCAAAGCACATACTTCGTAGTGAGAAATATTTGAAGCAAGTTGCAGTAGACATTACTAAAGTGCATCTATTTTTCATCTCTTAAATCAAACCGATAATAAGTAGTGAAAGTTTAGAGAAACTCAAAGTTGTGTTCAATTACTTTTCAGAGAATTATCGTGTTTGCAAGTCTCATCTAATTCACTGAAAAGGCTAGAAACAAAGACGAGAAAAGAATTATTGCGAAATTATTAGGAAAGATGGTCTTTTATGTGTTGTTGCATCGGTACAGTAGGTGTGTTGTTTGTCGAATATATATTGCTGTTGTTTTTGTTAATTAATTAATGCAGCTGGACTTGTAGAGGTGCTTTAATTTGCTGTATTTTTTCCCCTTACATCCTAAATTTTACAGATTTATCTTCTCCTGGCCCTAGCTCAATTTGATAGGAAGTGAAGATTACTCACATCCAATTGATGAACAACTAGTGGTGTTCATTTAACTGTCACTTTAAATAATTCCACAACAATAAGGTTATTTATTAAATAGAAGTTGATGGTGAAATTTAAAATCCATCATAATTGATAGTTAGAGCTCCTAGGTTTAAAATCTGAAGAAGGAGACATGGATGAAGTTGGGGAAGAAGATGATTGGAGAAGCAACCTAAGCTTTGAGGAGGGATGGGAGGATACTTTCGTCCACTTATTATTACTAAGTTAGAATGTTGAAGGATAAAAATATTGGAGAGACAAAATTTAAAGACTAGTCCAAAATAAGGCCATTTGTGCCAATAACCCAAGTGGAACTAGCCCCCCCCCCCCCCTCTAAAATTAGGTTGGGCCAGCATATTTATTGTGTTATTGGGCTGGGTTATCCAAATTTTGGGCTAAATGAGGAGTTGGTTTGAGACTTAAGAAATTGGTCGCATTGGCCTTTACAAAGTATCACATATATTTCAAATGTAGCCCATTTCTCGATTTAAATCTATTTGAAACCAATTCATTTCAATTAAAACCTCTCTTTTGAAAATAAACCAAATTAAGGTAAAATTGAGACGAATAAATAATTCAATTAACTAATTAAGTTTCTTGATTTAACAAAGTAAAACATTAATTATAGTAGTTAAGCCGTAAATGACTTAAATTCACAATTTGAAATACGTACTTAGTTTAAGACTTATTTTCTACATACTTAAAGGTATATGTAAAATATATGTAATATATATTAGGATATTTTGCCAAATGAAATGGCAAAATAACTCCAAAACTAGTTTAGAAAGTATTATTTTTACCATATAAAATAGCTATTTCACTTTGTTTGAAATTCAAGAAGCTTGGTTAGTTAATTTTAATTTTTGGAGGTCAAAACTTGGGTATCAACACATAGCATATACATATAAAGACCATATGGAGAATATGACATAATCATCAAACTCGTCGGGGTGACGTAAGGTTGTTACACCCATGACTATCCTGCGGGTTACATGTTACCTCCCCTTTTTTATATGAGTCGATAAAAAGATAAAACTCTCTATCTTTATATTCTTGGAAAGACATCAATGAATCTTGTTTTATCAATATGAAGATGATATCATAAAAAATGAAACGTATTCTTAGCAGTTTTTTTCCTCCAAAAATGAAACCATATCCCGTCCTGGTTCGAGTCCTGATACCGCAATTTTTTTTAAAGTCGGGTTCGGGGTGGGACGGGGGCGGTGTCGGGGAGGGATCGGGCCGACCCATCCCACTGGCCAGCCTTAGCAGGCACACATGATTAGGATAAGTGGGATCTCTGTACCCCATGGACTGATACATGTACACAATTTGATTGAGTTCTCCCTGCATGAATGCATTTTTTACATCAAGCTGATGAAGCGGTCATGCCTTTGAAAGAGCCAGACTTAGTACAGTGCGGATAGTAGCTGGTTTGCCCACCAGACTAAAAGTCTCACCGCAATCTACACCAACCTGTTAAGTTTTTCCATCACCTACAAGACGGGTTTTATGCCTCTCAAATTTACCGTCAGATTTTTCTTTATGACTAAAAATCCATATAGACCAAATCACATTAACATTAGGAGGATGAGGTACCAAATCCCACGTCCTATTATTAATAAGAGCATTAAATTCATCATCCATAACCATTTTCCAATTCGGGTTATTAAGGGCAGACACATGATTACGAGGCAACGGTGATTTGGTAACATGGGCGTGAAGACCATATTTTTTGTTTGGTTTGAAAATCCTGTGTTGACTACGAGTGACCGGTGGTTGGGCCGGAATCAGAGGTGGTTGGATGGATGACATGACATTGGGCTGGGTGGGTGACGTACTTCCAGGATTGGACCTGGTATTGCTGGGCCGCCACTGTCCAGTGGACTACCAGGCAGTGGGCCTCCACTGTCCAGTGGACTACCAGGCAGTGGGCCGCCAGCGAGAGGCCCAACTGGCTTGACATGAGGAAAAAATAGTTGGGCTGAGTCGCCCAAAGTGATTGGGCTAGCCGAAATAGCTGGGCCCGATTTGAAAGCCAATTGGTGGACCAAATACGGGGGTATGCTATCATCAAGAAATTCGTGGTAAGAGGCACAATACAATGCATTTTGGGAAAGGAAAATTTTGTTTCATTAAAAACGACGTGACGACTCACGATGATTTTATTAGAGGATAAGTCGTAACATTTGTAACAACGATGATTTGATGGATATCCTACAAAAATTCACGGAGTAGACCGTGGTTAAAATTTATTGATGGTAGGGGAAGGAAAAGAAGGATAGCATAAGCACCCGAAAAATCATAAATAAGAGTAGGATGGGTCCCTTAGGTATCAAATTTTGATAGGGGATTGGTAGGCTAACTATTTGCTCGGAAGTATGTTCAGAAGATAGGTTTTCATTTGTAACGCATGATGCCAAAATGATGGCGGTAGAGAGGTATGGGCAAGTAAGGTTCGAACAATGTTATTAATGGTTCGGGGTTTTCAATCTGCTTTTTCATTTTGAGATGAGGTATGTGGACACGAGAGAAGAAAAGACATACCATTAGTTTTGCAAAAATCCCAAAATGGCCCATTATCAAATTTTCTACCATTATCACATTGTATATTTTTAATGTCCTGTTCAAATTGAGTGCAGATGAATGCTCTAAAGGAGAGAAAGATGGAAAACACTTGTGACTTTTAGACAAAGGAAACATCCACAAAAATTTAGAGTAATCATCTAACAAAAAAAGTTAATATCTATGGCCCGAAGAGCTCAAACCGGGAGATGTCCAAATATCACTATGGATAATATCAAAAGGCATAGCAGTGCACGAATTAGAAGCAACAAAAGGCAATTTAAACATGTTTTTCAAGCGGACGTGAATGACAAACATGAGAATTACGAGGTCTAGTACATGAAATAAATTTATTTTATCTAAGGGAGGCAAGAACAGGTGTGCCCGGATGACTCAAACGTTAATGCCATAAAGACAGAGCTAAAGCAACAAAAATGGATGATATGGCTTGATGTGTGGTTGTGGTGATTAGATAAAGCTCGCCCCGACTATCACATCTCATTAGACGCATCCCCATCTAAAAATCCTTCACGGAAAATCCAAAAAGATCAAATTCAACGGAAACCCAATTGTCAGTAGTAGATTTTCTAACTGAAATCAAGTTTTAATTAATTGAGGATCATGAAGGACACTTTTTAAAGTTAACAGGGTTTGGGGGAGACAAGTTTGTAGTACCATAACCACGAATTGAAATTGAATTACCATTTTCGATAATTATATCACGATTATTTCTAAAATTAAAATAGGACGAGAGATTAACTTGTGAGGACGTCATATGAGAATTTGCACGGGTGTCCATGTACCAATTCGCGTCATGCGGATTAAGTCCAAGAGTGTGCCTTGCAGCCTCGATGTCGGTCGGAGTCGCCACTGCCGAGTGAGCCTGCTGCCACTGGCTCGATAGTGGCGTAAGAATACCGAACTGCCCAAAATTAGGACTGGATTACTGCTGCTAGGTTGCTGGCCGAGACATGGGCACGACCCAATTTCCAGAGGGAAAGAGGTAGAGAGGCACGACCCAAGGCCACTGTTAGGCCCACGACACCGGTCCACTACTCCATTGGGCCCTCGACTGTCGCTGGGCCGGCTGTTGCTGCTGCCACGATTTTTACTCTATTACCGTTGTTTCATCACTTTTGGCCACGATTTGACAGCAAAAATTTCAAATTGTGAAGAACTATCATTGGACGGGAGCGGAAACCATGGCGGAAAATTGACACGGTGGCTATCTTCTTGGCAAAACCCATTTCTTCTAGGATGAGCATAGAACATACTTGGTAAAATGGCGGAAGAGGATTGCTTTGGCGGATGAGCGTACCCACCCCACTATATTCGTCAGTGAGGCCGACAACCATTTGTAAAATGAGCCGATTGTTAGTTATCGGCGCCCCGACGTTCTTGAACTGGTCCGATAAAACCTTGAGCCGTTGACAATATGCGGAGGCATTCGGAAAATCTGTCATGTCGGTGGTGGAGAATTCTTGCTCAAGAGTGATGGTCCGGTAATTTTTGTTATCTTGGAATATGTCACGTAAGCGATCTCAAGCCTCCATTGCCGTGGAGTCGGGGTCAAGAAT